>VBSM01003212.1:7269863-7286272 GCA_008086735.1 Cheirogaleus medius
ATTAAAAAGAAATGTTTTCAAAGAACATTTAATCACATAGGAAAATGTCAATGACATATGTAATAGATAAGATATAAAACTTTTTTGTATGATTCAAATTTCTAAAATAAAATACAAATATAATAAATTATAAAAAAATAAAAGTCCCTTTACTTCTCAGAGCCTCTTTTTCCACATCTGTAAGATGGGTGTATCATTCCTGATCTATACAGTTTGGGCAAGTATTCAGTGAGACACTGGTGGCCTCTTCCATAGTAATCACTCAGCCGATGTCAGCTGTGATGAGAACTACTGCTGGCAGAGGGGTTTCTGTTTTCACAACAGAGCAAGTTCCCAATCCTAGTTTGCTATTTAGTAACTGGGACTTTAGGCAAATGCCTTTACCTCTCTGACCCTCAGTTTCTTCATCTCCAATATTAGCATAACCACATCTACCCTATATAATTATTGGGAAGATTCAATGACTGAAGTGACTGCTCAGTGCCTGGCACATGGGAAGCCCTAAGAAAATGGCCGCTGCTTTCATGATACACCCAGAATTATACAAGCACAACATCCTAGAGAGATTCCTCAGGTGTAGACCCATAGAATCTTGGAGTCCCAGAATACTAGCACAGTAGAGTCTTAAATAATGTATGCCTAGAATCTTGGTATCACAGAGCCATAAAACTGTAGAAGTTTTAGAGCCAGAAAGACCTCAGAGACCATCTGCCCCAGTGATTTGCAAGCCCACGGAAATCTTCAAATACTGCTACTACTAACAAAAACAACAACAACAACAAAAACAGCAGCAGCAGCAACAGCTAACATCGTGCTTATCATGTGCCAGGCACTTTTCTAGACAGTTTTCAACAGTGACTTATTTAGGCTTCACAACAACCCTATACGATAGGCGTTGCTATCATCACATTTTCTAGATTGGGAAAAGGAGGCCCAGAGAAAGAACCCGTGCAAGGTTCTTACACACAGGTAGGGAGCAGTAGAGTCAGGATCTGATCCCAGGCCAGAGTCCGTGCTCAGATTCCCAGGCTTTACCCAAAATTCTGATTCATTGGTTCTGGAGTGAGACCCAGGCATTTGCATTCTAGGCTACTCAGATGACTCCAGCCAAGGCCAAGAGCCACAGGTCTAGTTCAGAGGTGGCAAACTGGTGATCCTCAGGCCACCCCCAGCCTATAGCCATATTTTCTTTGACCTTCATAGTGTTTTAAAAACAGAGCCAACCTTTTAAATCAGTTGATTTCAAAAATTGATGGCTTCATTTTAATTTGTACCTGGTTTGGCCCAAGTGTCACATTGTAAAGAAAGAGAAACTGAGGCCTACAAAAGAGAAGGAGCTCTGAGTAACACAGCAAGTCCAAGGCACAAAGTGAGTAGAGATGTCTTCTGGCTCAAAAGTCCGATAATGACAATAACAGCAGCTAACATTTTTTGAGAACTTTCTATGCATTATGCATACAAGCTAAGTGCTTTTCAAACATCAATGAACACTAACCATCACCTTTAAGCAGGCACCATAATGAATCTCGTTTGACAGATGAGAACAATGAGGCATGGAGAAATCAAATCACTCGCCCAAAGTCACACATGTAGGAAGTAGGCACAGAGTGTTCAACTCAACATCTGATCCCAGAGCCTAGGCCTTCAGCCATTATTTCTCTCAGTCTTTGGAACCCTTGAGTAATAAAGCGGAAGAGAAATCTTGGTTCTATAACCTTTCGGTTGCACTGTCTCCGAGTTCCTGTGGATTAGAAGGAGGCGGTGGAAGGCTCAGGCACAGATGGTAATGACCCCATTTTCCCTGCAACATTCATAAACTCCTGATGAACCCTGAGTCCCCTGTGGCCACAACTAAGGCGGAGGGAAGAGGCTGCCCTCGCTTCTCTGTAAACTGTGGGTAAGCTGTGTCCTGCTGGTGGGAAGGAATTCGGGAGAGGCCTGGCAGGGCGCGAAGAGCAGAGTCACTTCAGCACCAAGGACAGCAGCAGCGCTCCACGCCCCAAGCCCCGCGCGGTCTTTTTTGGGGAGCGATCCACGATCCACCCAGCAAGCGCTCCTCCAGGGCTTTTGGCCCACCATTTCCCCATGAACTTGGAGGAACTCAGGCCCATGGTCTGCCCCATCTCAAGGCAACGACAGGATCCAAGAATTCCAGATTCCTTTTACGGAGACCCTTTCTCCTGTCTTTGCCTCTAGGCAAACGTTAAGGAACCCTCTCAAGTGGCCAACCGGGCGGCCCAGGGCTTCTCGCCCCTTTCGTATCGAGTCCGCATGCATATGGGAGTGGGGAGCGGAGGAAAAACGGGGAGCGCGCGCAGCCAGTCCCGCGTTCCCACCCCTTTCATCCGCTTCCAGGTCCGGACCACGCTGCCGGGGGTTTTGCTGCAAGCCCACCTGCCCAGGGCACACCATCGTCATGGCAACCGGAGAGACCAGGGAAGCGATTGGTCCACTCCCTGCCACGCCCCTACGCCACCGCTTCCCCGTAACTAAGGCAACGGATGAGCGCTGCCCTCCTCCTCCCTGTCCCTTCCTAGAGAGGGCTGTGTAGGAGAGGGACACACCCCCTCTCTCGCTAATGAAACATCATCTCTACCCCCATACGGTAATTACAGGGGGAGGTAGAAGGAGCCGCCATTTCTAAACTATTCTGGATGTGGCTGGGCTGTCACTAAGCTCACTTCCGGTTAGAACAGGAAGTGGGAGGCAGTTTATTCGGGAAACAATGGGATGAAGTGGAAGAGAGGAGAGGATGCAGAGGATCCCAGGAAGGAAGCTTAAGTGGAGTGTCACGCCACATTCTCCCAGACCTTCACTCCCTTTCTGAATCAAGCTCACTCCAAATGGTCTAGAATCCTTTCTAAACTACTAGGGCTGACTTCTTAGTGACAATACTAACCACTACCACGTGGTATTTGACTGATAAACTTTTTATGAGCTTTGTCCCATTGAACCTCCCTAGTAATGCAGTGATGTGGGAGGAGTGTCCCTTTATGAACATCGCCAGCTTTCCAGCAACCCAGTCTCTGCCCGGCTGACCTGCTTGGCTCTGTCGGGGTTCATCGTGGTTTGGGGTTGAAGGATGTTGACCACCTCAGGCTTGGTCATCGCTTGTGGGATTTCTCGGACCTTCTCGGCAATGAAGCTGTGCACAGCATTCAAGGCCTCTGCCGTGCCCTGTACTAGGCACACTCGCTCTGTGGTTCCTGTTGGGCAACGGAGAGAGAGGGCACGCTCATCAGACAGGAATGGGGACATTCCTGAGAGGCAGGCCCCATTTAATGGAAGGGGAAAACTGATGTCCAAAGAGTGGACCTGGCTGAAAGAGGCCACACGGTGAGCCCGAGCAATTGGCATGGGCTCTCAGGCCATGATGAGTAGCTGAGAGAATGGAATTCTTGTTTTATAATCTGCACTCCCTTAAAACAACCTCTGGGGATGGAAGGATGATGCTTAAGTGCTTTGTGATGCCCACAGCAGCCCTGGCCAGGAGAGACAGGGCTCAGCTGCCTCTTCCCAGTTCTTGTGGGCTCTCGGGTTGCTTTGGCAACCATTCACTCACACCCCCCCCCTTCTAGAAGCAGAGAGCTCAGGCCTGCAATGGTTGCCACAGTAACTGGAACCCCCTTATCGGTCTAGCTGGCCGGGTCCTCGGCCCACCCCCAGAGGGACGAGGGATGAGGCCCCGTTGCCATGGCAACCCCTGAAAGCCTGCCTCTGGGCTTTTGGAGAGGATGGGGAAGGGATGGGGGATGGGGGAGGCAGAAAAGAGGCCTGAGTGCCTGCCTGGACCCACCACATGGAGGGTTGAGGGGTGAGGGAGGGCAGGGGTGTGGATAGGGGAGAGCAGAGTGGGTCAAAGACAACTCACGGAGGATTGGGGACCAAGGGACTGGGAAAGGAGGGTAGGGTGGGTGTCTTTCCTGTACATTCTCCAGATATTGGCTGCAGATCTGACCGGGGCATCCTTCTCTTTTCTGTATGTGTGTGCTGGGGTGGGGGGAAGAGAGAAACTGGGTAGTGTTGGGATATATGTGTGTGAGACTCTGGGTGACACTGTGACCAGTGTGTGTATCTGTGAGGCTATTTGGGTGAGTGGGCTGTATGTGTGTGTGTACTTGGGCAGGACTGGCTAGATTATCTTAATCTGTGTTTGTGTGTATAAGAGAAAGAGCACAAAGACTGTGATGTCAACAGACTGCATGACCTAGTGATTCCGCCAAAGATATTTGTGAGTGCCCTTGTGTGTGGCAAAGACTTCGGTGTCGCTGTGATGATCGAGGTTACGTGTAGGATTTGCGAGATGGAGCCGAGGGTGCGTGAGAGTTTGAGAGAAAGAGACAAAGAATCTCACGAGGGGGCACGGCGGCTGTGCGATGAAAATGTACCACTTTGACACCGTGGCAGTGTGTCTGCTTGTGGGTGAGTGAAGGAGACAGATCTCCAGATGTTCCTACGACTGTGTGGTATGTATATATGTTTACAAGAGACAGGCAAGACCCTATGACTGGTGTCTGAGCGTGAGAAGGAGAGAGAGAAAAAGACAGGCGGACTCAGGTGACAGTATGTAAGATTGCATGACTGGTGTGTGCGTGTGTGTGTGTGTGTGTGTGTGTATACAGTGAGACAAAGAAGACTCGACCATGACTGGTTTGTGTGAGAGTGTGTGTACCTGGGTGAGCCTGGGCGTGTGTGATGTGTGGAGTGTGAGTATGTTTCTCTCCCTGGGTGGGACTCTGTCCCCGAGAACATGAAAGACTTGAGTGTGTGCCAGGCTCAGTGTGATTGTGTGTCTGGGACACCTGGAGCTGAGTGTCAGTGGCCTGTGAACATTTCAGTGCGCTGGAGCTACAGTCCTGACCCTTTGCTTGCCATCTCTCAGCCTGGGATGCCAGCCTCGCCATGTGTCTGGGTGTCCCTGTCTGTGGGTCATTTGTGTAGTTGACATCCCACACTCCCTTCGGGCCACGTCCCTCACTCTTACTACCCCCCAGCCCAGAACAATGGCTTGGTCTGAGCCAAGGGTGAGTCAGCGTACAGGCTGCCTCATCTGGGTGTAAATAGGAAAGGGTGTGGGTCGGGGTAGGGGAGGGGGGAGCCCCTGGGAGAGCCTGGTTGGGTGGCAGGGTTCTCCCGTCTCTGCGAGGGCTCCAGGGCTCCGGCTCCCAGGGCTCCGTCCAGCTCAGGAAGTCTTTGACCTCCCGCCGCCTTGCAGTTCTTAACCCGGGGTCTGCAGGGGCTTTTTGGGGGACTCAGCTAAACCCTGACAAAATGTCCAATAATAACTGGTGCTTATATAACACTAAGCTCCAGGCACCATTCTGAGCACTTTTTATATTTTTGTTCACTTAATATATGAGGTAGGCAATATTATTATCCCTGATTTCCTGCTAAGGACACTGAGACACAGAGAGGGCTGGAGATTTGTCCAGGTTCACTTATTATAGATCATAAATGATCAGGGTTTTGATCTCAGGTATCTAACTTCAGAGTCTGTGCTTTTTTTTTTTTTTTTTTTTTTAATTTTAGAGATGGGATCTTGCTATGCTGCCCAGGCTGGCCTTGAACTCCTAGGCTCAAGTGATCCTCCTGCCTCAGCCTCCTGAGTAGCTGGGACGACAGGTGCACACTACTGCACCTGGCTCAGTCTGTGCTCTTAACCGATATACCACCCTGTGCTAAATTTGAGGCACATGTAGTGAGTAGCTCTATGTGTATGTGTCAGAGGTAGCCACAACATGACTACAGTTTTGTTTCTGTATTTTTGATATTAAAAAAGAATAAGTATGAATTTATTAAGTAGTCACTTAAGAGTTTGCACTTTGGTGCAAGTATGTTATAAATCTATAAATGTTTTTTATAGATTTATAAAATCTGTGTGCCTGTGATTGTCTTCTGGAGGGAGGTTCCAGAGCTTCATGCAGAAGCTCAAAATCAGGAGTTTTAGCATCACTAGGGTGACCCGGGCCGGTGAATGAGAGCCTGTGTGGCCTTGGGCAGGTACCTGCTTTTTGGGGGGTCTCAGTTTCTCCACGTGTGACCTGGAGGGAGTGAATCTAGGGCATTGGGACCAACACCAAGGAGGAGAAGCCCTTTGTGTGTTCTTCCCCTCCCTGGGGTTAAGGGCCAGATACCTTTTTATTTTAGGCGGTAGACGCACAAGTGCAGTGTGTCTGTGTGTTGTCCCCACCCCCCCGACTTATCAGCATTATACATATCTGTGTGTTTGTGTGTGAACCTACCAGGCCCAGAGAACCCTTTCATTTCTCACCTGTTCTCTCTGCTTCGTCCACATTGAACAAACTACTCTACAGCCCTTAATCGTGTGGCCTTGTCTTCCCGACATACCTGCCCTGTTTGGTACCTAGCTCATTCTTACTTGTTGTTCTGGGCTTCTCCTCCGGGAAGCACTTCCTGATCTCTCTAGGCTGGGTCGTGTGCAGTCCCTGGGCTCCCACCATCCTCTGGACTCCCCTGTTCCAGCCCTGATTGTTCTGGGTCGTCACTGGTATGGTGTCTGTCTCCCTGACTGGGCTGAGATGGAAGAGAGCAAGGCTGGGACATTGCAGTCACTGCCATACACCCATCTCTGTCCGGCACAGGGCTGGCATGGAGGGGGCACTCAGAGAATGTGTGTTGAATAAATGAATGAAATGGGAAATGTTCTTTGTGTCTTGCAGTGGCATCTCCATTTCTTGTGTTCCTGCGGGTCCTGAGAAGTCCTAGGGACAGAAATAGGATGTGGGGGGCTGTGTCCTGCATCTCTGAGCCAGGAGTTGCTCCTTCTGTATGATCTGGAAGGTCTATGTCAGGAGTGGGGTCGCTGGCTGCCTGTCTAGGGCCTGCAGAGAGACACTAGCTCACGTTGCTTGTCTGAATAGGAGAACCAACGACTGTGCCACCTTCTGGGTTTCTCAGCTGCCTGGCCTGTGAGGTATGTCATTGAGTCGGGAGGGGATGACATGTCTCCTGGCACAGAATGTGATCCAGTGGCAAGGAACCAAGTGTCCTCGAATGAATGTCCCAAGCAGAGATCTCATCCATGTCTTGTGGGCTAGAGGGGTGCGGGGGAAACTGGGCCAGGGTGGAAGAGAAAAGGAGGAGGTGCGCCTGGTTCACTAGATTTTTCTCTAAACCCCTTGCCAAAGCTGCTTAGTGGGATGGGATGCCAGGGGTTGGAGGGGGGAGGGAGAGAGAGAGAGAGAAAGCAAGAGAGAGAGAAAGAGAGAAATGAATGTGTCCTGACCCTGGGCTCCAGTTCTGGTGTTTGACCTAAAAAAATCAAGAGGATTAAGGATGAACTAGAACCAGTGCTGGACCAAAGATATGATTCAGGCAGCCTTCCCTGGATCCCTAGATGTCGAAGCCCAGGCCTTGGTCTTGGGAGGGAGATAAGGAGGGTGAGAAATATTGAGGGGGGACAGAGAGAGTGGAGGGGCCTTGGAAATTTTATGGCTGGGGGGGAGAGATGGAGCCAGAGGAGAGGCAGAAAAGGGGCTCGGTTTGGAGGGAGGAAAACAAAAAAACCAGGAGGGAGCTGAGACTTAGGAGAAAGAGAGTTGCACACAGGGAGAGCCGGGCAAGGGAGAGGGAACTAGACAGAGGACAGACAGACAAGAGGGAAAGAGATGAGGACATCCAAACAGAACCAGAGAGACAGAGGCAGAGAGAAAGGGGCAGAAAAAGGGGCAGGAGGGGACAGAGGGAGGCCAAGGGGAATGGAGACTGAGGGAACAAGAGACAGGAAAGTCAGAAACAGAAGGAGAGAGAGAGACACATAAAGAATGACACCAAGACAGAGAAAACCAGTGAGACTGAGTGAGATGAGGTGACAGAAATCCAAAAAGAAAAGGGGGGCATGCGTGTGTAACATGGATGGCTGGCCCCTGACCCCCAGGGACACCCTGACACCTGCCTCCCTCCCCACCCTTGCTCCTCCAACTGACCAGAGGGGGCAGGTGTGTGGGAAGAGACACATCTGCCAGCACATTATGCAAATAAGCTCATGAATATGCAGCAGGCCCATTGTCTTTCCCTGCCCCCACCCCCATCTGCTCGGCCAGGCCCGCCAGGCCCCTGGGTTGGGGGCAGCTCTGTCCCCTTAAGGGGAGAGGAGGCCCCCCCACCCCCAACTATCACTGCCCCTGGGGTAGCCCTCCCCCCTCATCTGGGGCTCAGGTGGGAGGGAACGAGGAAGGGGAGGGCTAGGGCTGAGACCTGGGTCTGGGCTCACCGGGATAGAAGTCTTTGGACTTGGAGAGCTTGATGGTGGCTCCAGTCTCCTTCTGCAGCTGCACGATGGTCTGCCCACCCTTGCCAATGATGGAGCCCGCTGCGTAGCTGGGGATCAGCACCTTCAGGAAGTATTCGCCTTCCTCTGCAGGGGCACACAGGGTGGGGGGGGAATCAGAGCCGGGAGTGGTCTCCACCTTTGGAAGGCACCTTCAGGGAGGTGCCCGGAGGGGGTGGGCAGAGGAAACCATAGGGATCACAGTAGCACACAGGAGCGATGACCAGGAACATAGCAGTAAGGACAATACTACAAATGATGACCTTCGTTCACTCATTCATTCATCAACCAATAGTTGCTGAGCACCTGCTACGTGCCTGGCACTGGTCTAGGGAAACAACCAAGAGGAAAATAGACAATGTTCCCTGATTTCACGGGCGAATCAGGCAAAGGAGGCCAACAGAATTTTAGTGATTCAGCCAAGAGCTCATAGCTACATTCTTCTAGAGTGGGGAGACAGACAGGATAGCTCATGTCAGATGGTGGTAAGTACTACGAACACAAAAGGAGGCAGGAAGAGGGGATGAGGATGTGTAGAGGGCTGCAGGGTCAGATGGGAGGCCGGGGAAGCTCGTCCCAACAATGTGGCGTTCTTTATCCATGACACACTTCTATGGCACCCCACGTGCGCTGGACTCTGTTCCAGGTACTCTACAAATACCAGTCGTTTTCACTTTCACACTGGTCCTACGATGGAGGTACCGTTCAAAAACCCATTCTACAGATGAGGAAAACAAAGGTGAAGGAAATCACCCAAGTTCACATAACTAGTAGGTGGCAGAGCTGGGACTCCAGAGGGCAAGCTCTGGACGGTGATGCTAACCAGGCTGCACAGGAAGATGTGACTATGGGAAGGAAAAGTGAGTGCAACGGCCCTGGGGCGGGTCTGTTCCCAGGAGAGTGAGGAGGCCAGTGCGTCTGGGAGGAGACGAGGGCAGAGAAGGGTGGGGGATGTCGAGGCTTGTGGGCTGGGGAGAGCCTTGGCCTTGACTCCAGGTGAGAGGGGAGTCATGGGAGGGGTGTGATCTGACCCAGGTTTTAAGAGGACTCCTGTGATGCCCAGGAGGAGAGCGGACTGCCAGAGTAAAGGTGGAAGAGCTGGGGCCCCAGTGAGGAGGTGACCGCGATGAGGATGATGTTCTGACCAGTGCAAGCGGTGAGGGCGGAGGCGGAAGAGGGCTGGACACTGGCGATGTTGAGGACACTCACTTTTGACCAGGCGCTGTGCTGAGTGCTTTGCAAGCTTGATCTCGTCCATTCCTCACAACCTCCCGGTGAGGCGGGTAGAATGAGCTCCATTTTTACACAAGAGGAAACTGAGGCACAGAGGGGCACAGAGAAGTGAAGGTACCGGCCCACGGTCAGCAGCCCAAGGGCACTAAGACAGTCGCTGGGTTGAGAATCAAATCCAGTTCTGAGCAGTCTCCCCACCCCCATCCTTGCTCAACACCTTCCGCTGCTGGTGGCTAGAGACCAGCATGCTGAGGGACAGTCTCAGGGACCTGGGGACAGCGCCAAGAGAGGTTTGTGGGGCTTTGGTCATTCTTTGTTATAGACCAGTTTTCTCGGCCATGCATAAAGCGCTTTGTTAATGCAGCCTCAAGGCCTGTCCCTAACCTTTCTTACCTAATCTCTCCTAACCAAACTGCTGCCCCTAAGTGCTCCCAGGGTAGAAATTCCAGACCCTTCTCAGTCTAAGACCCTTTGTGATTTGGCTCCACCCACCTTTCTGGCTTCACTTTCTCTTCTTCTAGCGGCACCAGACTCACTGTCCTTTCTTTCCCTCAAACATCCCCTGCTCCCTCCCACCCCAGGGCCTTTGCACAGTCTCCCTACCTGACACTTCCCTCCCCCCAGTAATTCCTCTTGTCCTTTAGGTCCCCGCTCAAATGTTGCTTCTTCTTGGAAGCTTTCCTTGACCCCGAGGATGGGGTGGCTCCCCCTGTTTCATGATTTCAGAGCAACTGATCACAGGAGTCCCCTGTGGACCACGGAGCTCACCCCTGCGTCCCAGGGGACTTGCACAGTGGACACAGCAGGTATGCAATGAACACTGGGAAAGGGAAGGGGGCGGCCAGGCCGTTCTGCTTCCAAAACCTAGGGTCTTCCACCATCCCCCGATGGCGTTTCAACTTTTTCTTTTAAGCAAAGAAAGTGTAGTTTCAATGTGTCCTATGAAACCCCAACACACAGAGCAGATGAAAGAGAAAGTGCTCCAGAGAACGTGGGGGCAGGGAAGGGGGGCTGGGAGTCCTGCCCATCTTTGCTTGGTCTCTTAAGATGGAAGGTTCTGGGTTGCCTGATGTATTTAAGATGGGGGTATGAGGAAGAGGGGCTGGATGTGGTCTTGCAGGCGTGGGGAGGGGTCCAGAACTGAGGGGTTTCCCTGAGCCCAAGGCAATCCTCTTAAACTGGCCTAATCAGACCATTAAGCCTATTAGGTAATTAACCCCTCTAGGGTGCCCTGCTATCAATCATCCTGACCCTCCTGAAGTCGCTTTCTTCCTGGGCTCACAGGAAGGAGAGCCACCAGGCTCTCCCTGTCACTCTCATCCCTAAACCTGTCACAGGGATGGAGTTCTTTATCTCCAGAAGGCTCAGAAAGATGGGGAGGGAATTCTCACGAATCCTTGGGACTCTATCCACTCTCTCCTTCAATGTCACTGTCCAGCCTCCCCCCCAGACAGGGCTTCATCCCACCTCCGCTCTTGAGGGTGGAAGGTGTTCATCTTCTCTAAAGAAAACTGGGGTCGCCCCCTCCCCATTTCATGTCCCTTCTCTCTTATGAAACACCAGAAACAACCCTAGGCTAAGTGTGAATTTTGTCACCAACAGGCTGTAGGGACTTGAGCAAGTTGCCTTGTCCCTTTGGGCCTCAGTTTCCCCATCTATAAAATGGGCGTCATGATACCATCACCTCACAGAGTTATTGTGATTAATTAAATGACAACATGCCAAGTTCTTAGGATGGTCCTGGGATCATAGAGCACTTGAGAAATGTTAGATATTATTGTCATGGCTAGAATTACCTGCATCATGAACATAAGCAAAGTGCTTATTGCAGTGTCTGGCACACGGTCAATGCTCTATAAATGGGGTTTGCAATTCTGGCTGGGAGGAAGGAGAAGGAGGATAGATCCCACTGTGTTCATCCATCCACCCAGGGGCTGCCCCAAGCTTCCCCCTGATTCTTGGAGCTGGAATGTCATCTCACGGATACAAATGAGACCCTGGCCCCATTCTGTCACCTCAGTATCCCTCTAACTCTTCTCTTTCTCATGCCACCTTCCAGAATCATGCCTTCTTATGTCCCTCTATACAGGTGCTATTTCCTCTCTTCTTCTGTCCCTCTTCCCCCCCTTCCTCCAACCAATCCTTCCTGAGCACCACTATGTGCTGGTCCTTGTCTTAGGTGCTGAGGATATAGCAAGGGACTTGACAGACACGGTCCACCTCCTTTAAATTCCTTTAAAAATCTAAATGCATTTATTTAAAGGGAAATTTACAAATTGTTTCTGAGCTGGGCAAAATGGCTCATGTCTATAATCCCAGCACTTTGGGAGGCCGAGGCGGGAGGATCGCTTGAGCTCACACAGTTTGAGACCAGCCTGAGCAAGACTGA
The DNA here is from genome assembly GCA_008086735.1 of Cheirogaleus medius. Lineage (NCBI taxonomy): Eukaryota > Metazoa > Chordata > Mammalia > Primates > Cheirogaleidae > Cheirogaleus > Cheirogaleus medius. The sequence continues at coordinate 7,281,776 of VBSM01003212.1, forward strand.
GACCCCATCTCTACTAAAAATAGAAAAAAGATCAGCCAGTCAACTAAAAATAGAAACAAAAAATTAGCTAGGCATGGTGGCTCGCACCTGTAGTCCCAGCTACTCGGGAGGCTGAGGCAGAAGGATCACTTGAGCCCAGGAGTTGGAGGTTGCTGTGAGCTAGGCTGACGCCACAGCACTCACTCTAGCTGGGGCAACAAAGTGAGACTCTGTCTCAAAAAAACAAAACAAAACAAAAAACTAAAAAAGTTAGCAGGGTGTGGTGGGTGCACCTGTACTCCCAGCTACTCAGGAGGCTGAGGAAGGAGGATCAAAGCTGCAGTAAGCTATAATTGTGCCACGGCACTCTAGCCTGGGCAACAGAGTGAGACCCTGTCTCTTAAAAACAAAAAATCTTTTCTGATAATTGGAGCTTGAAGGGCTAGTTTTATTTTTTCTCCCCAAAAGTACATTAATATAAACATACAATGGTCAAAAAAGAAAAAAGTGTGTCCTTGGACCACCTTGTGGTGGCTTAGAGGTCCCGGTATCAGACTAGTGGCTATCTGGCTCCTGGGGTCCCCACCTCCGGTGAGTCTCCTATGGGGAGTGACAGGCTGAGACCTCCTGCCTATAGAAGCTCAGAACTCTAAGTCCCAGGATGCCCACCCTGGCCATCAGTCTGCTCTGGTCCTTTCAGAATCTTTCCCACCATGTGAGTCCCACCTGCCCCCAGAAAAGACGCCAGGCCTGTATTTCCCAGCCTTCCTTGCGGCAGGGGCAGACACTCACCCTCAGCTGAACAGAAGCCCTCAGACATCATGCTCTCCCACCATTCTTGAACAACCAAGGCTCTGCCAGTGACAAACTTCTTCCTTCCACCAAAGCGGAATCTACATGCCAGAACTCTGCACCCACCTGCTCCCACCCCCCTTTTAGCTCTTCCCTTGGGGGGCCCAGGCAGCGCCCTCTACCCAATGACAGAGTCTGAAGAACTGAAGGTGACCCTTTCAGCTCTCCTGATCAACCCGTCTGCCTCTTGCTACAATTTCGAGCATGTCCACCTCGGGAAAGAGCTGAGTCTCTGTTCCCTTCTCTTTTTGTAACTGCTCCCTTCGGGGATGCTTCTGGAGGCTTCCCCCTTCCTTAAATAATGTTTGCCTCACCCAAGCAATTTGGGGTGTTGCAGTAAGAGTGGCCCATTTTAGTGTCAAGAGAGTTGGCCCTGTAAGATGGCTTTGATCCGTGGGGGTCATTAATGACAAAGCAAAGCCTAAGGAGTGTACATTATAGAGGTGCTGTTTGGGGTGACAATGTGTCTGGAGAAAACCAATGTTGTGGTGCTGTCCTCATGGCACCTGTTCTTGTTTGGGGTTTGGGGACGGGAGAGTTGGCATGTTCTATGGAGGCAGGAGGAGGCTGGGCTGTGACGACGGCAGTGTCATTGGGAGCGTGTGGCGGTACTGCTGGTGAAAGATGGAGAGGGTGTGGTGTGGGAACGGTTCCCCCGAGGAGAGCTGGGACGTCAGAAGTGTGATGTCTTTCTGTGAATGATGGCATTGCCTGTTTGGGTGAGAAATGAAATACAACCGGAGCGTTGTATTCTGTAGGGCTGAGACGCTGAGAGGTGTGATGCTGTCTTTGAGTTGTGACTGTCTCTGAGTGCGAGAAAGGCGGATGGGGTATGACTTTCTTGGGGTGAATCACCATTGGATGGTGAAAAAGGAAGATGACATTCTTAGTGGCATTGATGATAATAACAACCATAGTTATTGTTTACTTAGCGCTTACCATCTACCAGGCCTTAACGCTATGTGCTTTACATATGCAATCTCATCTAATGCATGCACCAACCCAGAGATGTAGATTTTACTGTGCCCATTTTCCAGACAAGGAGACTGAGGCTCAGAGCAGTGAAATAACTTGCCTGAAGATTCCAGGCCAAGCACACAACAATGACGAGATATGAATCCTGAAAGATCTCATTCTAGAGCTCTTAACCCTGGTGACATTGTCTTTGATCAAGGGCTGTGAGGAGCAAGACCTGGCTAGTGGAAGCTATGTTTGGGGTGTGAGATGTGTGTGTGTTTGTATACAGTATATTTTTTGCTTCCTCTATATTTTGGGGGATGACAGAGGTGGGAATACGCAGAGGTGGGAATATGGGGGCCATTACAGTCGCAGCTTAAGAGTTACGATCTATACTCAGGGAGGACATTCTTTGTCATTGTCCCACCAGACTGGGGTCATTTATTTCTCTAATGAGTCTTTAACTGGGATTTCCACCCAATCTTTTCACACAAGGCCTCCTGCCCTTAGTGCCTCATCTCCCTCCCAATGGCATCTGCCAGCCAGTCACGGTGCCCAGAAGCCAGTATGAACAGCCACCGTCTCTTCTATTGCTCCCATCTGCTCCCAGGAACAAGCAAGGAGGGGCAGGCTGGTGCTGAGGGCAAGAGCCTGATCTGTCCAGTCTGTGACACCCTGGAAAAAGCCCCTCACCCTTCTGAGCCCCAGTTTCCTCCCCTGAAAATGGGGTTCACTACAGTGTCTCCCCACACAATGGGGCCAGCCTCCTGAGGTCAAATCATGGCTCTGCCTCTTATTAGCTGATTGACCTTGGGCAAGTTACTCAACCCCTCTGTGCCTCAATTTTTCATTTGTAACATGGGTGACATAATAGAATTGCTGTAAGGATTAAGGGACTGATCGATGTCAAGCACTTTCCATAATACTTCCTGACATATTGTAGTACCATAAATGTTAGCCATTATTATAATTCAGTATTATTATTATTACATCACAGAGTGTTGGGAAAGGTTATATGAAATTGCATGTCAGGCATTAAACAATAATATTGGTAGATACTATTACTATGATCGTTGTGGTTATTGTTATGTTGTATTTGGCAGGTGGGGACACTGAGGCTCAGAAAAGGGGAGGAGTTGACCCAGTGAGTGTCCTACAACGATGGAGGCATATTATTGAAAGGAGCGCTCAATTCTGAGATCAAAGTCCTGGACCCTTGACTAGCCCTGCCCCTGAGTGTTTCTGTCAATGGAGGTCTCTGCATTTCCCGGCCTCAGTTTCCCTGGGGGTAAACAGGAGTGGAGGTGGGGAAAAGTCTGGAGGAGACGGTCCCTAAAGGCTCATCCTAGTTTCCCCACGGCTGAGGGGGGCAGGATAGCACAGTGGTTAAGCACACGAGCTCTGGAAACAGGCAGCCCGTACTGGATAAATTCTAGCTCTACCACTTAGGAGCTAGTGACCATGGGCGAGTGGTTTCATTTTGCTGAGCCTCAGTTTTCCTCATCTGTAAGAAGCAGCTCAAATCATCTCCCCTGAGGGTTGTATTGAGAAATTAACTCACATCTCAGAGCCAAGCTCATAGTAGGTGCCAAGCAGGTGACTGTTATTAGTGGCTGCAACATCATGACTATTATGTTGTGCGACCAAGTGATCAGATTTTGAGCATCTCAGTCCCTTTAAGAGAAGGGTGGGAACACCACCTGTCAGAGGCGGGGGGAGTGGAGGGCTGGACAGGCAGGCTGGGCTCAGGGACCTCCTGGGTCCCCGACCCTCTCCAGGACTGGGAATGGCAGTGGGGCAGGAAGGAGGGAAGGAAGTCAGGGACATATTCATGTGTGTGCTGGGGGTGGGGGAGCAGGAAGAAGGACAGGAAACTCCCTCCCACTCCTCCTCCAACTTCCCTTTCCTCCAGTTTCTGCTGGACACCCTCTAGGCATCCAGGGGGGGGTCCCTGATTCCTGACCCACCTGGATGAGGGGGTGCTGGGATGGGAGGAAGAAACTCAGCTTCTATTCATCTGAGGGGAAGAGGTGGGAGGGCCCCACCCCACCCACTACCCGAGGCCATCCTTCTCCCATCCGGAGGAAAAGGCCAGAGGAAGTGGAGGTTTTGGCAAGGTGACTGCGGGGAGGGGCACGTCTGCTCTGGGGTCTTCCTCCTTCTAGGGAGCCAGTGGGCTGGATTGTGAGGACTCCAACAAACCCTACCTCATCCCTGATCCCCCCCGCTGCAGGGCAGAAACCTAGAGTCCCCAGCTTGGCTTTTCTTCGCTGGCACACACACCTCTTCGGGTCACACACACAGAGAGGGCCCCTCCTGCCTCACACACACACACACGCCTTCTATGGTGTTAAGCAATCTCACACACACGTGCACACACGCACACGCCTTCTATGGTGTTAAGCAATCTCACACACACGTGCACACACGCACACGCCCTCCCTTGTCACACACACGCAGAATCATCCCCACGTCTCTGGGGCCACACACTCGGCCATTTGACACACACACCTTTCCTTGTTACACATATACACACACTTGGGTGTCAAACGCCACGTTCCCTGTCACACGGGGACCCGTCCTTCCTTTGCCTTATTACACACCCTCGTGCATGTCACCCACAAGCCCCAGCCTCTCCCTCGTCATACACCCACCGTCCCCTGTTGCACACACCCCCTCTGATGTCACTGTTGCACACCTCCATGTGTC
>VBSM01003212.1:7286372-7301501 GCA_008086735.1 Cheirogaleus medius
CCGAGCCCCCCAGACCCTGCTCGGGGCGGGGGGCCGGAGGAGCGTGGCCGGAGGTGGAAGGCGGAGGCGACCGCTAGTGGGGGCCAGGGGGGCGGCAGGCGCGGGCGGCAGCGGCTACAGGGCTGGCGGTGGTGGCTGCTGGCCCGAGCATCTTCTTCCCGGAGGCTCCCACAGCGGCCTGGCCCCTCCCACTCGCGCAAGGTCACGCCCATGCCGGTCAGGACCACGCCCCTCGGCGCCCTCATTGGTCCACCCTTGAAGCCTGGACCATGTCCCTCCGGGTTGGCCACGCCCCTCCCAGCCACAGAGAGAAGGACCGCACTCACCCAGGCTACAATGAGGACCCTGGGCTCCTCCAGGTCTTCCTCACTTCTCACCTTTAAGAAACGTTTATTGAGTACTTACTATGTGCCAGGGCCTGTTCTAACCAAGCCCTTCACAGACCTTATCGCACTTAAAGCCCCAAAGTGACCAACTCTCTTTTATTACCCTCACTTTACAGATGAGGAAACGGCCTCAGGGACCTGACATCACTTGGCCAAGATAAGAAATATCACTTTACGTTGTCTTCCAGCCCTAACAATTGGGAAGTTCCCCCTTCAAATCTTTCATCTGTCCTTTGAAGGATCACACAGGGTTGCTGCAAAGGCTGTGGGGGGGATTGAATTCAATGGGCACTTGGGTTGAAGCAGGTGGCACTGAGCCTGGTATACACTGGCTCTCCATCCAATCAGCAGGACTCAGAGCCCATCTACAAATTCCAGGCACTGCCCAGACGCTGGGATACGCCAGGGGACAAAACAGTCTCGGCCCTTGTGGAGTATAATTATTCATGTCATTAAGAAAACCAATTTTCAGATGTCAAAGCAGAGGCCTGGGAATGCAATGTGGCTTGTCCCAGGGCACACAGCTTGAGAGAGGGAAACAGGAATTTGAACACAGGACAAGTCTAATTGCAGAGCCCGAAGTCACTGGAAGTAAGGGAGCCCTGTCTTGGAGTGGATCGTTCCTAAGACCCTGTGTTCTCTGATACATGAATTTTCTTCTTTCTGGATTCCTAGTCTCTAAGGATTCTGTCCTTCCTAGGTCAGCCAGAGGCAAGATTAGGTCCGAGGGCGTCTGGAGGGGGGTAATTGTGGTCGCTGGGGGATCTGCTCCACTCTGCTCCCTGCCCCTCCCTTGCCATGTTCTCAGGTCCCCAGGATGGGGGGTAGCAGATGGCCTGGGGTGGATGGTGTGGTTGCCCATCTGTCCCCTCCCCCCATTGTCCCCAGAGCCAAGGGGGACTGGAGGGGGTTGTGGTCCACTGCAGTCTGGATCCTCCCCCTCCATCTTCCTGGAGGGAGCTGAGGAGCTGGTTGCCATGGAGATGGGGAAGAGGCAGAGGGATGCAGGGAGAAGCTGGGGTCAGGATGAGATCCATACCTTCTTAGACCCTTTGAGTCGCATAGACTCACACCACACAGGTATATGTCCCAACATCCATGAAGTTGGGTGTGAAATTTCTCGCTCACACACAGACACACCCACACAGGCCCTGCTGCAGCTAAACAGGTACACGGACTCAACACAGTGTCACACAGGCACACTCACAGGGGCCAGGCATGTGTGCATGCCACACACACACACACCCATAATGCACACTCAGTCATGTGGACTCAAAGCCACAGCACAAGCTCTCACACAAACAGACACACGTCTAATATCCAGGTAATCACATCTAATAGCCAAGTATGTCCTAGGTGCCAGGACAACTCCACACTTGGACCCACACACTCTGAGAAATTACAAAGATATGATCAAAGCCACAGGACATACATGGTTTATGTTACATAAGCCATACTTATCAGCAACATATGATATATAGATTGAAGAAGACTCAGTCATGCCTTGCTCACAAATTGAGTAAACACACACATTTAGATATACAGCCCAGATAGTCTAACACACACAATGACCGGACTTCATGGGCCACACAGTGACACACATACAACACACATGGAATGCCGTGTGCTGCTCAGCCCCCACCCCGGAGTCATGCCTGCAGCCCTAACTCCACACTCCCCCCACAACCCTCCCGTTTGGACACACACAACAGCACGGTCGGGCACGCACTCACACTCACACACAAACACAAACCTCCTGCTAGATATTTTTAAACTCAGGCTAGTTCTGCTGCCATGGTAACCGCCCCAAACCCATCGCCATAGCAACCCAACGTCAGCTTTCCAAGCAACAAATCCTGGGGGATTGCAGGGCCCCAATCAGAGGCTGGTGGAGGGGGCTGCTGTACCCTCTGCCATCATCCGTGCCACCCTTGTGCCCCCACCCCAGAGCTTTCAGGGGAGTGGCTATCCTAGGCTGGGCAGGGGCCAGAGTCATGCACACCAGAGACCCAGACCAAGCTGGGGCAGTCCCGAACCTGCACTTTCCTGCCACTCCGGCAGAGCTGAATGGAGGGCTCATTGGAGTGAAGGTCAACCCACACCTGGACACACACAGTCTGGGTTTGAATTCTGGCTCTGCCATCTACGTGCTGTGTGACTTGGGTGTATCCTTACCCTCTCTGAGTCTCACATTCCTTAATTTGGAAAATGTTGCTGCTTTTGCTATTGATACCATACCCCTTTAAAGGACTGTTGTGACTCGGTGGTTATAAGTCCAGGCAGATCTGCATCCAAATTCTGACTTTCCCACTTCCCAGCTGTGTGAACTCAGGCAAGAGCCTTCCCCTCTCTGTGACAAAGCTGCAGGACAAATAGTAGTCCAGTTACATAGGGTTGTTGGGAAGATTCCCTAACCAAGAGGTGCGGCTACTGTTCTAATAACTTTGCATGTATTCTAACTTATTTGTCTTAAGCATGGCCGTATGGGTAGGTTACTATTATTACCCTCATTTTGCAGAAAAAGAAAACTGAGGCCCGGAGAGCTTGCCTGGGGTGGTCACATACCTACAAAGTTTTGAAGGATGGGATTTGAACCCAGGCGGTCAAAGTCATGTCCTTAGCCATTTCTCTCTCCTACCTCTCAAAGAGGGAAGTTTGGAGAAGGGCGATAGAATGGTAGATTCTTGGGAATGTTTTATAGCTTTTGTTTTCTGGGATGTAAGACCTCAGATTTCCAGCCTGCAGAACTGAGTTGAAACGCTACTGCTGGCCGGGTGTTGGGAGGGTTGATGAGCCAGCTTGCACCCGCAGGGCTTTGGGGACGGGCTGGCACACATGAGTGCTCTGTGCAGGTGCGAAGCAGGTGGGGAAGGGCAGGGCAAGTGGGCAAGGGAGCAGGCTTTCCATGTGCAGGAGGGAGCCTGGCTGGGGCTCAAGCCTCAGCCTTCCCAGCCTGGTGACCTCAGGCACCAGCTTTCTCTAGTCTAAGTCTCAGTCTCACCGTATATCAAATGGGAACCAGGACCATACTCAGGGTGTAGCGAGAAGTCCATGAACAAACGCAGGTAAAACCACTTGGCCTGGGTCTTGGCAAAGAGATGAGTCTGAGCTGCTATTAACATCATCCGTCCACTCAGCACATGGGATCTGGAAGAGGTAGGATGGTGCAATACAACATTTTGCAAACTTTTTTTTTTTGAGACAGTCTTGCTTTCTTGCCTGGGCTAGAGTGAATGCCGTGGTGTCAGCCTAGCTCACAGCAACCTCAAACTCCTGGGCTCAAGCAATCCTCCTGCCTCAGCCTCCTGCGTAGCTGGGACTACAGGCGCGAGCCACCACGCCCGGCTAATTTTTTGTTTCATTTTTAGTTGAATGGCTAATTTTTTCTATTTGTAGTAGAGACAGGGTCTCACTCCTGTTCAGGCTGGTCTCGAACTCCTGAGCTCAAGCAATCCTCCCGCCTCAGCCTCCCAGAGTGCTAGGATTACAGGCGTGAGCCACCGCGCCCGGCCATGCAAACTTTTTGGACTCACAGTAAGAAAAACACTTATGTCATGATCTGAGGCATATAAAACTGAAACAGAAGTTTCCTGAAACTGTACTTCACCTATACCTTAGTCGACGTTATATTTATGCTATGTGCACAGAGTCTGATCTAGTCTATTCTAGTCTATTCAAACATTCTGGTTGATGTCACAGCCCACTAACTAGTTGTGACTAACAGTATGGAAAACCCTGGTGTGGAGGTTACATGTTGGGGTCCTTGAGTCACGGGGAGATTTTAAGCAGGGAAGTGACATGGGCATCAAAGGGGTAATGGAGGGGGGCTGGCCAGACTGGGGCCTGGGATGGAGCCAGAACAGACTCCGGGGGGGTGGGTGGGAGGGCTTCCTCGCCTGGACCCCTGGGCAGGGGCAGGGGAGATGGAGAGATGGGATCGGACGCCAACACATAGAGCAGTTATCTCCGTGCTTTGCACAAAAAAGACACTGAAGGCAGATACTCATCTACTCAGCAAGGACTTACTGAGCACTCGGCATGTGCTGGGCACCGTTCTAGGCACTAGGGAGATAGAGCAGTGGACAAAACAGACACAAGATCCTGTCTTCATGAGCTCATGTTGGGATGGCTCATTGGAAGAAGAGGAAGGAACCCAGGGAAGCTGGAGGAGGACAGTGGGGGAGGGGAGGGTGGGCACGACGAGGCCATAGCGTTAGGCAAGGAGCAGACAGTGCAAGGCTTCGAGGACCACTGTAAAGATGCCAATTTGACTCTGACGAAAGTGGGAGCCATGGGAGGGTTTGGAGCAGAGGAAGAACGTGAGCTGACTTGGCGTTTATCACAAGATCCTTCTGGCTACACGTGAAGAACGTGATGTCAGAAGCAGAGCTAGAAGTAAGGAGCCCAGTGAGGAGGTGACTTGGACCATCCAGGTCAGAGGTGCTAGTGGTTGGACCAGGATGACAGATAGCTGTGCACCTGGGGACACATCTTGGAGTCCCAGTCCCCCCCGTGTGACTTTGAGGAAGTCATTTCACCTCTCCACTGCAACCCCCAACAGTCCAGAGACTGTCTCCCCATTTACAAATGAGGATGATCATCAGGGATCCACCTCTTGGGGCTCTTGTGTGGCTTAGTGTCATTGAGTGTGGATAACTCTTGGCCCAGAATGACATTACAAATACTTCCTGCCACTGTCACTGATACTATCCTCCAGGTTCTCAGACCAGGGCATTTGTGTGTGCTGTCCAGGGGTGCAAGGGAGAGTTTGGGGAGGGGGACGAGGAGAGGAGGTTTAATTTTGCATGCTGATTGTGTGTTTATCTGATCCTGGGGATATTTGAGTCAGAGTCTTTTATTCCTAACAGCTGCTTTGTAGGATGGCAAAATTGAGGTCCACAAGGGGCTTTCGCTTGCCCGGGATCCCATCATGAGTTGGGGGCTGAGCCAGGGCTAGAATCCATCCCTGTGTCTTGATCTCAGGCCCGAGTTCCTGGTCCTGACTGCCACCTTGGTGATTTGGGCATCTGACCAAGTCCCCTCCCTCCTCCAGCCTCCACATCTTCCTCTGACTCCCTGCTGCCGCTGGGATAAATTCCAAACTTTTCTGGTTGCTCAGGCCAAAAACCTTGCAGTTGTCCTTGACACCTCTTTTTCCCTCCCAGCATCCACGCCATCAGCAAATCCTCTCTGCTGTAACTTTAGGTTCCAAATCCAATCCCATCTCCCCACCTCCATAGCCACCGCCGGGGCCCCCCCATCCACTCCCACCTGTACTCTCCAAAGAGCCTCCTCCCTCGGCCCCCCATTTCCACCGTTGCCCAGCCTCTCCCACCAGCAGCCAGAGTCATCCTTTTCAAAGGTGAGTCAGATCGTACCCTGAGTCGTATCCAAAAGAAATAAAAACGGGATTTCTGTAGGAACATTGAGGAGCAATCTATATTGCTGTATTTCTTGCCTTAGGTTGCAGAAGAATAAGGAGCTTTCCGTGCATCTCTCCACGGGGTGGGACTTTACATATAGCATGGATGGGAAAACCAAGGTTCAGCGAGGCTAAATCACTTGTTAACAAGTGGGACTGTCACAGAGCTGGGCTCTGAACCCTGGTGGCCTTGCAGCCTGGCTACAGGGGGCTTCCCCATGCTGCCTGCCTTTCTCACGGACCCCTCTCCCTCAGCCCCGGCACCTCCCCAGCCCGTGGTCTTCTCCTTCCCTGAGGATCTAGATGTTTTCCTGGCTTAGACCCACGAGTGCGTAGACTTGTGCTGATTCTATGCAGTCATCTTTGGTTGAATTTAATTTTAGTAATTCCACCCCTTCATCTGCACCCCCCACAGGCACCCACTCTTATATGCTTAATTTTTGGCCTTCCAATTCTTTTTCTATTCTTTTATCAAGATCCATGTGTATCCTTAAAGTCAGTGTTGCTGGATGTATGTTTTAAATTTGTAAAAATGCTCTTGAGCGACAAATCTCATTATCTTTTTTTCTTTGTTGTTTTCGAGAGCTCTCTAGGTGGCTATGCTTATTTCTGGCTCAAGATGAGTGCGTTTTATAGACCCCGGAGAGGCTGCCTGGGTTCAAGTGCCATCCTCACTGCTCACTAGCTGAATGACCTTGGCCAAGTTACTTAACCTCCCTGGGCTTCAGTTTTTCCATGTGTAAAATAGGAGTTGTTAAGGAATGGCACTTTTTTCATAGAATCGCTGCAAACTGGCAGCTTAAAGCATTCAGCAGTGGACATTTACTGAGCACTGCACTGATGCTAGCTTCTCCTTCTTTTACCTTGCTGTGTAATATTCCATTGTGTGTTCCTATTCTACTTCTTCAGCTCTAATAATGGATATCTAGTTCCTTCCAACTCCTTGCTACCTAAAAACCACACTTCAATGTGTGTTCTCACACATACCTCATTTATGTGCCTGGCACAGAGTGGGATCATTGGGCCATCAGACATCCTCATATTTAATTTCTTTCTTTTTTTTTTTTTTGAGACAGAGACACTCTGTTGTCCCGGCTAGAGTGCCATGGAGTTAGCCTAGCTCACAGCAACCTCAAACTCCTGGGCTCAAGCGATCCTCCTGCCTCAGCCTCCTGAGTAGCTGGGACTACAGGCATGCGCCACCATGCCCGGTTAATTTTTTCTATATATTTTTAGCTGTCCAAGTAATTTCTTTCTGTTTTTAGTAGAGACGGGGTGTCACTCTTGCTCAGGCTGGTCTTGAATTCTTGAGCTCAAGGATCCAACCACCTCGGCCTCCCAGAGTGCTAGGATTACAGGCGTGAGCCACCGCGCCCGGCCCAATTTCTTAAAGTACTGTTAGACTGTTCTCCAGAAAGGATGTACCTCCCGCCATCCCGCCATCAGTGCTGAATCCTTCCATATACTCCATCCTTCCATATACTCCTCCAGAACTTGGGGTTCTTAGACTGTCTGATTTTTTGCCAATCCGATAGATGTGTATGAATGTATTGCTTTATGTACTTTCTTGTGTAGATCAGTTTAGCTTCTCTGGGCTTCTTTAGTCTTCATGTCCACCCAGAGCAACTACAAACTAACAGATGTGTGTGTGTGTGTGTGTGTGTGTGTGTGTGTGAGGCTTTGGATACTGACACTTTAATATTTTAATCCTTGTCGCAGTAGAAAAGGGATCCTAACAGTATCATCCTCCCAGACTGTTATGAGGATTCAACGAGACCTTAACAGCCACCAGTTATTACGTGTTTGCTACATGCATGGCAGGCCCTGTGCTAAGCACTGGACATGTTTACTCGTTTATTCCTCACAAAAATCCTAGCAGGCATCTGCTGCCGCCATCACCTTTATGTTACAGATGAGAAAACTGTCACACGTAGAAGTTGATTATAAGAAGCAGAGCTGGGATTCGAACCCAGGCAGAGAGGCTCATTAACCATCTCACTGTTTCTCAATGAGATGATGCAGGGAGAGCACCTAGGGCTTCATGAACGTTTTGTATTGTCACAGCTGCAATAATCAGAAAGGGCAACCCAGAAGGGTTTGGGGAATGTTTGCTGATTGCCTCAGCAAATTTCATGATGGGTTGAGCTATTGGGACATTTTACATGCATATTAATAACAGCACCTTACATTTGAAAAAAGAATCATGTTAGAGTATATAAAACCCAGAAGGGACATCACCTGGGCCATCTCCCTATCTGGGAAGGGAGAGGGCTGGGTAAGACCCATGAGCTCTCTCTTTTCCAGAGTCCCTCTGTTCCCTAGATCAAAGTGTTCATAACCGTCACAGCAACCCTCTTTCCAGAAATCACTGGGTACCGTGTCTTGTTCCCAGGTTTTTATCTGGATCCCACACAGCAGCTCTTCTGTGGGGTACACAGTTCTCACCCTCCTCCTGCCTGCTGTGCACCTGCACCCACTGAACGTGGCTGGAGAAACACACGAGACTGGGCTCGCCACAATTTCACGATGTCTCGCCTGGGCTGCCAGGCAACCTTTGTCCATTCACTCTCCCCCCTGCTCCAGGAAGTCTGTTTCACACCTGTGCCTCCCTCCTCCAACCTTTCCCGCCTCCTCTCCAACCTCACTCTCACCTTTGACCCTGCTCCTAGTTCCTGGGGAGAAGTGAAGCCATCAGAAGAGATCTCTCCCGGGTTCCCAACACATGTACGCCCCTACCTGTGATCCACTGCTTGGCTTCCTCCTGTGAGCTACAGAAACACGCTCGGCCAAGGCCAACTTCTACATGTGTGCGCTAGACCATCCCATCCTCTCTCGCCTACACAGGGACTTCAGTCAAGCAAGTCTCCCTTCTCTCTCCGTCACCATCCCCTCTCCCTTCTCTCCTGGACCACCATTCCCATGGGCAACACAACACACTCCAATGCAGACATGCCCCTCCAGCCCTTCTCCTTCCAACATTCCAGCTCCAGCGTTCTCCTTTACAACAAAACCCAAAGAAAGAGGCGTCTGTACTCAGGTCTCTGATTCTGCCCCTTCCAATCCTTCTTGAACCATTGCAATCAGGCTGTGGCTGCCACATGGCTAAATCAGCTCTTAGTGAGGTTACTAGGGACCTCCATGGGACGCAGTTGGGTAATCCAGTGACCTGTCCTCACATTTCTGGAGCAATCCCGTCTCACTGATGGTCGAAGTGGTCCTCCGTGGTGTATTTTCTCCCTTGGCTTCTAGGACAGCCCTCTCTTGTGATTTCCCTCTAGCTCAGCTCTTTTCTCCTCGTTTCTGGGATATTTAAACATTGGAGGGTCTTGGGGCTCAGTCCTGGGTCCTCTTCTCTTTTCTTTCTTTACTTACGCCTTTGGTGATGGACTCCTAAATATCTACCTGTTAATATCTACCTGTCTCTATATGTGTATCAATCAAGGTTGGACCTCATCCCTCCCATTCAGACTCATGTATTCACCTATCCTCTAAACATCTCCACTTGGAAGTCTATTAGGTACATCACCATGTCCAAAAACTCCTAGTCTCCATTCTCCCCCTGTCTCCCCATACCTGCAATTCATCTAATCTCAGTAAATGGAAACTTTGTCTTGGCATCTTTCTCAGATCAAAAACCTTGGAATCATTTCTGACTCCTTTCTCTCCCTCCCAACACTCAATCTGACAGCAAATTCTGTCAGCTCTACCTTTAGAATATATGCAGATTCTAACCACCTCTCTCCACCTCCACTGCCACCACCCTCGGAAAAGCCACCATCACCTCGCACTTGAATTATTTTTTTTAATCTTTTGCTTAAAATTTCTTTTGATTGAGGTGAAATTCACATGAACATAAAATGAACCATGTTCAAGTTGAACAATTCAGTGGCATTTAGCACATTCAGAATGTTGTATAATTACCACCTTTCATCAGCCCAAAGGAGACTCCACACCCATGAAACAGTGACTCCCCATTCCCTCCTTCCCCCAATCCCTGACACCATGAGACCATTTTCTGTCTCTACGGACTTGCCTATTGCGGACTCATATAAATGGAATCATACAACGTGTGACCTTTTGTGTCTGGCTTCTTTCATGTAGCACGATGTTTTCAAGGTTTATCTATGTCGTAACATGTATGAGTATTTCATTCCTTTTTCTGACAGAATATTATTCCATTGTACAGATATGCCATATTTGGTTTAACTGTTCATTGATTTATGGACATTTGGGTAGTTTCTACCTTTTGGCTATCGTGACTAAAGCTGCTATGAACATTCATATACAAGTATTTGTTGGAACACCAGTTCTCAATTCTCTTGGGAATTGGAATTGCTGGGTCATGTGGTAATTCTATGTTTAACTTTTTGAGGAACCAGCAAACTATTTCTCATACCAAAATTATTTTAACAGCCTATTCTTAATGCAGCCACCATCATGATCATTTAAGACATGAGTAAAATTATGTCTCCTGTACTTAACACCTTCAATGGCCCGCTTTCTGACTCAGAGTGAAAGCAAAAGACCTCACAATGGCCTATAAGACCCCATACTACCTGGTTTCTGGCCCCCTCCCACATATCATCTTCCAACACACTCCCACTCACTCACTCCTGACTTTTTTGCTGTTTCTTAAGTGCATCATGCATGTGCCCACCACAGGGCCTTTGTACTCACTGTTTTTGTTTTGTTTTGTTTTTTGTTGAGACAGGGTCTCACTCTGTCACCCAGGGTAGAGTGCAGTGATGTCATCATAGCTCACTGCAACCTCAAACTCCTGGGCTCAAGTGATCCTCCTGCCTCAGCCTCTTGAGTAGCTGGGACTACAGGTGCAGGCCACTATGCCTAATGGCTAATTTTTTCATTTTCTGTAGAGACAGTGTCTTGCTGTGTTGCCCAGGCTGGTCTTGAACTACTGGCTTTAAGCGATGCTCCTGCCTTGGCTTCCCAAAGTGCTGGGATTACAGGCGTGAGCCACGATGCCTCACCACTGAATGAATGTGTCCTTTAGTGACTCACTCTAGAAGCATCTGTGTGATGCAGATATCAGGTATTGAAATGACTGAGTTAGAAGTTAGTCCATGGAAACATTTTCCAAATCATATAGTTAATATATGAATGAAACTTCATGAATGTTTTCCCAAATTTCCAGATCTAGATGACATCACCAATACTGACTTGTGAAGCCAAAACTTGTTCTAAATTATAATGAATAAAAAAATTTTCATCAAACATGCTAGAGGAAAGATAATTTACTTTTCTCTTTTCTCTGTAGATAAGGATGTTATGAAATGTGTATGCAGCCCAAAAAGTAGGAGACATATCACAGAGGTGTGTCAGCCAGTAAATTAATAAAAACATTACGTTACCTTTTGGGATTCTGAAATGTTTGTGGTAAATGTCAGCTCTTTTAAATATGTCATTTGTCATTATTTCACAGTCTAAGTGAAGTTTCATGTTCATATCCAATTCTGTTTGTAATTTTGCTTTTCCTTTTCTCAAAGAGGGCACGCCCATTCAATTCCTTAAGCTGGATCTGCCCTGTTGTTGACTCATTGGCTGAAAGTAGGGGTCGTTCATAGCTGTGTGATCCCAGCCTAGTGGCAACACCTCTCTGAGCGTTTCCTTAGTGGCAAAGTGGAGATCGTAATATCGCCTACTTTACAAGGTTGTTGTGAACTTTAAATAAGCCAAGGCCTGCAACGTGCTTCGTGCAGCCTCAGAATGCACTAAGCGATGATAAATCTCAACCTGTCTTTATGTTTAGAACATTCCCGCAGCTGCCGGACCCGTTGCCAGGACTTTCCGGTGCGCATGCAAGTCCAACTCTCTCCTGCAGGCCCTCCCCTCCACGTGGGTGCGGCCTACGCTACAGCAGGGGGTGGTGGGCGGGGTCGATGGGCTACTTCCGAGCTTATCTCCCTCCCACTCTGGGGAACAGCCCTGTTGTATGATTGGCAGCACTATTGGCCAGTAGTGATTGGAAAAGAGACCAACGATAGGGTCCTCCCCAACCATTTTTGTAACGCCTCTTCCAAGTTGGCCAATTGCAAGCTTTGGAGGGCGGGTTCTCCTCTGGGGGGGCGGGACAGAATGACGGGCGTCTGCCTTGACTAATGGAAACTTGGCTGCGGGTTTGCCTGGACCGATCAGGAGCGAGAAGGCCGGATCTTGGGGCGGGGCTGGAGCGTCGGCAGTTGAACGGCTCGCGACGAGGGCTGTCCGTGGAGAAGGTGAGAGGCGGCGGGAGCGGCGGGTGCGCGGGCCGGGGCGGCGGGCCTGGGGGGAGGGGTCCTCTCTGGGAGAGTGGGCTGCGGCGGGCAGGTGACTCGGCAGGATGGAAATCGGGGGGAGGGTGCCCTTTAACACGGGTGGGCGCCTGAGTGAGGGTTGAGAGGCAGAGAGAGGTTTGTGAGTCGGGGATGTTCTATATTCCTGGGAGGGTCTTTAATGGGGAAAGTTGTACGGCAGGGGACAGCAGATGGCAAAATAAAGAGATGCCCTTGCACAGCGTTGCGATTTAATAGGAGGTTTTAAGGCCCAGGTTATTACAGCGCAGTGCCGAGGAACAGAGGTCTCTGTGATGAGCTGTAAGCTCTAACTTAGGTGGAAGGCAAGTGAGGAATCGGTATTAAGGGGAGGGAGAGAGACCTGCAGGAATGAGGCTGTGCTTTCATGAGATGTGAGGGCCTATTATACATGTAGCGTTTACTACGTGCCAGGCACCTACCAGTGTTTTTCGTGGATTAACTCTTAAACTAATACAACCGGGAGTTAAGAGTGTGGGCTCTGGGGTCGGGTTGCCTGGGTTTGAATCCTGGCTCTGCCATTGGCCTTACAGCTGAACATTACTGTGGCTTTGGGCGACTTGATTAACCCTTCTGTGCCTAAGTTTCGTCATCAATAGAATGATCTCATCTCTGTGTCACTTACTAGCTTCACCATCTTTATATAATGATAACTCCCAGGTGTCTGTTTCCAGCTTGGATCTCTGCCCTGAACTCCATACTCGTATATCCAATGGTGGACTCTTCTCTGCTTGGAATTTCAGCTGACATCCAGACTTAAACTTGTCCCAAACTGAACTTGGGGTTTCTCTCCTTCAACCTCCAAACCCAGTTGATGGCAGGTCCATCAGTCCAGATACTCAGGACAAACACCTTGGAGCACCCACATAGGGTCTATCCATCAGCTAATCCCATTAGCTCTGCCTTTAAAACATCTGGAATCCAACCGTGTTTCATGACCTCCCTTGCTGCCACTCTGGTTCAAGTCATCTGCTCTTATCTGGTCTTTTGCAGTGGCCTCCTTACTGGGTTGCCTCCCTCTGCCCTTGACCCCCACAGTCAGGAGGAGCCTGTTAAAACAAAAGTCAGATCATGTTGCTTCTCTGTTCAAAGGGTCCTGGCCTCACATCTCACTCAGCAAGTCTTTACCATGCCCCATCCAATCCAGCTTCCTCTTGCACCCTCCACTCACCTCTCCCCTGTCCCCCTTGCTCACACGGCTGCAGCCACCCTGGCCTCCTCGCTGTCCATGGAACATAGCAAGTACATTACCACCCCAGGGTCTTTGTACTTGCTGTCCCCTCCTGGATCTGGTTCCCCCAGTGTCTACATGGCTTCTCTGTCACCTCTTTCAGGTTTCTGTTCAGGTGTCAACTTCACAGATAGGCCCTTGCTGTCCACCCAAGCTAAATTAGCTCCTGTCACTGCCTGGCCCTTATGTGGCTTTATTTTCCTTCGTAACACTTGCTGCTTGACGTAGATTATTGTTTATTTATGTCTGCTAAGCTGCTCAGACTTCCCCACCAGAGTGTCTGGCTCCATGTGCGTATGCAACTTAGCACCTAGAAGAGCACATAGGTGCCTGAAAGGTGTTACTTCTATACCGTGCTCACTGCCCTTCAGGGTCTCCCTGTGGTATGGGGCAGGGTTGTTGAGCTGGGAAGTGTCTTGGGTGCTGGGGTTAGGTGGGGTAGTAACCTGGGGAGATTGTGGTGCCCAAGGACAGAGGGTCTCTCAACTTTAGTATCTGAAGGAGCTTGTAGGAAATGCAGATTCCTGGGCCCACCTGCAGAGATTCTGTTTGTGTAGGTTTGGGACCAGGCCTAGGAAGCTGCATTTTCACAAACACCATGGTGATGCTGGTGTTCCTTGGCCCTCACTTTGAGAAACACTGTTGGGCTGGTTGAGAGCTTGGGCTGGAAGGAAACAACTGTTATCATCAAGCTCCTCTCCTGTGGCCAGTCCTCTGCTGGGTAGTGCTGGGGTCACTGTGGTGATTGAGACCTAGCCAGGAAGTCAGCAAAGTCAGGGAGGGCTTCCTGCAGGAGGTGGCATCTTCCATTTGAGACTTGGAGGATGACAAGGAGTGAGCTGAAGGGAAAAGACCTTGGCTGTATCCCTCATGCCTGGAACCCCATAACTTGGCATCTCCCATTAAATTCACAAATGGTCCTTGATCTGTGCAAAGCCAGGATACTAAGGATACAAGAATGATAAAAATAGCTCTGTCCTCATGGGCTCCTAGTCTGTCAAATAATCATCAACAAATCACACAGATGGTAACAGAGAGTGCCAGGCACTGTTCGAAGCACTTTATATACATTAATTTAATCCCCACAACAATCCCATGAGGTAGGAGCTCTTTTTAAAAAAATTTTTAAAGTTTAATTTTATTTTTCTTCCCTAGCAACAGAATAAGCTTTAGGGTAGGAGCTCTTATTGTCCCATTTTACTCACGAGGAAAGGGATTTGCCCAAGGCACACCACGGGTAAGTGGTGGAGCTGAGATCTGAACCCAGGAGTCCCCAGCCTGCAGATGTGCCATCTTTAAGGCGCAAGGCCACATTTGGGTTAGTGGGAAGGAAAGGAGCAGAGTGCTGGGAGGAATCGGAAGGTGGTCAGGGAAGGGCAGCTGGGTAATGAGTAGGGGGTGGATGTTCCTGTCCTTCTCTGTGGGATCCTACGCAAGCCTCAGTTCCATCCTCTGTAAAACAGGGGATGGTTGTATCTTCCAGAGAGCAGACTTAAGGGTGAGTCCTTGGGTTGATAAGTGTGCATGGTCCTTATCTAAGGTAAAAAAGCATTTGTGGGATAGTGGGAGGGTGGCAGGGTCTGGACACTGGAGGTCTGCATTGCGTGGTGCCCTAGAGGGCTTTTGTGTCTGTACATTCCATGGGGACAATGTTAAAGGCTTTGGTCTGTATTCCAGGGGATCTTGTCCAGCTCAGAGTCCCCCACGTGGTGGGGAGGTGAGCTTAGAATGGGGGCAGAAGGGTCATCCAGGCCAGGCACGTGTGTGTGTGTGTGTGTGTGT
>VBSM01003212.1:7314795-7325701 GCA_008086735.1 Cheirogaleus medius
TGGGGGAGGGTATATAGAGGGTCGTGGGCGAGCGTGAATGTCTAGGAGTTGATAGGGGATGGGCCTGAGAGTTGAGAGAAGAAGGTGCGGTAGGTCAGGGAGGAGGCTGTGATTGAAGTGGTTCAGCCTGGCAGGAAACTGACAGCTGGTCCCATGGTCCCAGGAGACGGACTCCGCCAGTGGTACTGGCCCGGGAGGACCGGGCTTCGTCGTCCCGCGAGCGCTCCACCTCTCGTGGCCGTGTCGCCGCTCGCTCCTCGTCCCGGGAGAGCGGCCGCGGAAGCCGGGGCCGGGGCCGCCCTGCCCGCCCCTCGCCCTCACCCACAGGTCTGTACCTGCCTGCCCTGCCCTGAGGGGAGGTGGATCCTGTGACCACAGTCTCCTCTTCTTTCTACACTTCCCCAACCTGTCCTAGGTGGTCGCGCGCTCCGTTTCGACCCCACAGCTTTTGTGAAAGCCAAGGAAAAGAAGCAGAGAGAGATCAGGATGAAGTTAGTGCCCATTCCCCTCTCACCTGCCTTCCTCACTGCCCTGGTACCCAGCTCCCTCACCTGTGCCCGCTTTCTCGCCATCTGACCGGGTCACTCATTTCTTCCTACCTTCCATCACCTGCTCCATTCTCCCCTTCCCACCACCTGCTCTCCTGACCCCTGATCGGCCCTGTTTTCTTGTCTCTCCCACCCCCACTTGGTCCATGTCGCAGCATGCTTTCTCTCCTCCTGGGCCAGGTGATGAGATTACTGGCTCTGGCCTTGACCCATAGGGGGCGCAGGACGCCCTTCGCCACGTTAGTTTGGCGCACAGGCGGTTGTCTCCTTTCCCGCTTCCCAGGCAACGGCAGCAGCAGCGGAACCGCTTGGGCAGTGGAGGAAGCGGGGACGGTCCCTCCGTCTCATGGTCTCGTCAGACCCGGCCCCCTGCTGCCGTGACTGGCCGAGGGGACGCAGCTAATCGCTCCCGAAACCGAAACCGCAGCTCCTCCGGTAACTGGGTTGCGCTGGGGCCGGGCAGGGTGGGCTGGAGGGTGCGGGCGACTCACACCCTCCTCCTCCTCCCGCCAGTGGACAGTTTCCGCAGCCGCTGCTCCTCCGCCAGCTCCTGTAGCGAGTTCGAGGACTTCTCAGAGTCGATCTCCAGAGGGTAAAACTTGAACTGGGAGAAAAGCCTACCTTGAAGGGTGTCTGGGTAGACTGGAAATAGTCTTTTGCAGGGGAATTGGGTGATGGAGGCTGGGGACCTTGAACCCACAAAGGTAGCAAGGTGCAAGGAACCAAAGGCTCCCCACCATGGGTCCTTGGTTACTCCCTTGTCCCAGTGTTCCTCGCCGTGGGAAGCCGCCTAGCCCCACACCCTGGAGTGGGTCCAATACGGTGAGTGTCTTTGCTCAGACCTCGGAGGAGGAAGGGGTAGCATTTAAGCCACTGGAAGCCAGGTGTCCCCATTTCCCATGATTCCATCCTGGGGATCATGTCACAGGGGCCACTCTGAGCTGTCTCTGGAAACAAGGTGTTTTGAGACCCGTGGATTGGAGGTGGGAGCAATGAGGGCCACATGATGCTGTTTAAGGCTCTGGCTTCAGATTGTCAGGTGTTAAAACCTGGCTCCTACCACCTGCGTGACTCAGGTAGTTTATTAGCCTCTCTGTAACTCAGTTGCTTTGTTGGTTAAACAGGGATGGTGATAGTGTCACTTCAGAGAGTTCTCTTGAGGACACAAGGAGGTTATTTTGCATATAGTGAGTGTTCAGTAGGTGTCAGGCCTTATTTTTCCGGAGGTCCTTAGGTTCAGAATTTGCAGTGGGACTTGGGGGGCAGGAATAAAGGGGAAAGTACCTGACCCCCTTTCCTGCCTTCCCCGTCACCAGAAGTCCACCCCCATGGAACGCAGCCACCATCAGAGACACCTGGCCAACTCGGGTGGCTGGGTCCCCATCAAAGGTGAGCCTGGGACTCCACATTCCCCCTCCCCCATAACTAGCCCTAGAGCCCACTGGGATGTTAACGAGGGCACTGGTCTTGGGCCCAGGAGCTCCCTGTGGCTTCAGTCCCCTCCCAGCCCCCCACACCCATGCCTGCTCTCACAGAGTACAGCTCGGACCACCAGGCGGCCGACATGGCCGAAATAGATGCCCGCCTGAAGGCCTTGCAGGAATACATGAACCGACTGGACACGCGGTCGTGACCGTGGAGAGGGGGTACTGCCCCTCCACCCCCTACCCTCTGCTGGGTATGGTTTGTGGGGGTGGGGCCAGGGTGGCCTTCCAGCCCCGCCCAGGCTCCACGCCTCCTGGTGCTCCTGGGGTCTCAGGTGTGTGAGGCCCTGACCCCATCCTCTCCCCAGGGAAGGCATGCTGGGAGGGAGGATATGTGCATTTTGTAAATAAACATTTATGCCTTTGGGACCCCTCAGCTTATGACGGAAGGGTGAAGGTGGAATGGGGAGAAGGGAAGACTGGGGGGTGTAATTGGAACCTGAGTGCACTTCTGGGCATGTCTGTGACTAGGAGGCATATTGGCAAAAACTCCCGCACTCTAAAGCACTGCAAGGAAGGGGGGACCTGAGGGGTGGTAGTGAGCAGCCTGTCACCAGAGGAATCCAAGCAGAGATTCTGCACAGGATGCCTTTGGCTGTGTGGTGGGAAAAGGGTGTCTTGCAGCATGGTTCCCTGCCCGGGAGGACCCCCAGCTGCTGTCGGTGATATCCAGGCCGACGCGGTGCTGATTCCTGGGCTCTGACCTGAGACCTCTGGGTTCTGAGCTGTGATGTTGCTTTCGAGCTGGGATCTCCGGGGTCTTGGTTCAGGGTCGGGGCCTCTGGGTTCTGAGCACCAGTGAGGAGAGCGTGGGGAGGAGATGGGATGGCTGCGGTTTTGGCGGGGGGCAGGGAGAGAGAGGGGAGGCGTGCTTAGGAACACAGCTTGAGCTGCACCTTTATTGGAGGAGGAGGCAGTGGGGCTTCTGGCCATGGGCGGAGAGGAAGGGGGGCGGGGGCCGGCTGACGAGCAGGTCCTCAGTTGTGGTAGTGCGGCCATTTCTGGATGATTCTGTAGAGCTGGTCTCCTGGAGAGAGCGTCCTCTGCGCATCCCGGTGTCCTTTGAGCTGATACACGGGGTTCAGGACTCCCTGAGCCAGACCGCAGGCCAGCAGATTCTGGGCTGCCCTGAGGGCCCGGGCTGGGGGCTCCCGCTCTGGGGGAGGCAGAGACAGGGGTTAGGCTGGGCTCACTAGAAGGGCAGAGGTAGTGCGGGGGCATGGGTACAACTGTGCACTCGGAGCTGGCCTAAACCTATTTGTGCCTCAGTTTTCTCATCCATGAAAAGGGAGCATAGTGGCCCCTACCCTCCCACATTTGACCCTTTGGGAGGGTCAAATGAATTATTTTGTATAAAACCCATAGAACGGTGCCTGGCACAGAGTATTGGTTGTCATGGTGATTATTGCTTATTCGCCCTCCTCTGTCCCCAGACCTCTGGTTCCTACCTACAACCATAGCTGACACTGACCAAGCACTTCTTAGAGTGCCATGGGTTGGTGTGAGGATTTTGATATCAACCAATCCCCACCCTTACCCTGTAGTTGCAAATGGAAGAAAGGAGGCTCACTGGGCTTGGAGATGGCAGAGCCTCTCGACCACCAGCCACCATGCCACGCCATCTCCATGCCCCTTGTCAACCCCCCATCTCTGCTGGCTGACCAGTCACTCACCCATGTAGTTGCCCATGAAGGTGATGCCAATGGACATGGGATTCCAGCTGGCACCTGAGTGGTCGCCCTTGGTGTGCCAGCCCCGGCCCTCATACACGAGCCCGTCTTCTCCAATCAGGAAGCTGCTCAGGGCGGGGGTGGGGGGGCGGGGGAGGCTGGATTAGCAAGGGAGGGCTTCCTCCGAGAGGACCCCTGCCCCCTCTTCCACTCACCCCACCCCCATTCCTGCCATGCACACATAATTTCCCCAACATCCTCCTCCTCCCCTCATTTTCCACAGTAATAGCAATGACTGTGACCCTTCATGGAGCCCCTGCCACGGGCCAAGCACAGGTCTGAATGTGCCATTTTCATCCTCACACCAACCCAGGAGTCAGTACCCCTCCCATTTTATATAGAGAGTCAGAGTGGTGGAGTCACCTCTCCAAGGTCACATAGACTGTCAGGGGTGAGCTGGGTCTTTCAGCTAGGTCTCTGTGACTCCCACCCATGTCATCTTGTTCCTTGCTCTTTCCTGCCTCCCCGGAGGATTTGTTGAACTCTCGCTTTGCTGAATCCTTACAAGACATTCCTCTGAGGTAGGTACTGTTCTCATCCCCATTTTAAGCTTAGGGAGCAGAGATCACAAAGCGTCGTGATTTATACAAGGTCCTCAAAGACCCATGCATCTCAGAACCTTGCCCTCACCCCCGCCTGCTTCCAGCCATCAGGGTCCACTGGGGCAACAGCATCGGGGACTCAACAGATTGGGGTCACAACCAGGTACAGAGCCTGGAGCCCCAGCATCTGCCTGTTTGAGGTTTCTGATCTTGCCAGTGAGTCCCTGAGACTCATTCAGCGTGTCTTGATTGGGCGAGTGTGACTTGGCACGTTGGCGTTAACCGGAAGATCAGCATCTTGGCCTGGCCGCATCTGCCGACTCATCTCCAGGTGCACAGAATGTTGGAACCTCTGAGTCTCGAATTTGCTGCTTAGGAAGCCAGCTCTCAGAATCTGGCCCGGAGGAGACTAGCGACACCACAGTAATGCCAGCTGCCAGGACTGGGTTGCGAATGGTCTTGCCATCTTCCCAGCCCCTGGGAGTCGGTGCTCCCTCGGATTTGTCACATAGACACATCTAAGTTAAACCGCAACCACCATACAGTCAAGAAAGAGCTCCCCATTCAGCAGGCTCAGAGACCAGGTGACACGACAAGGAAAGGGGATTCAGAAGGTTAGAATCAAACTCTGAATCCTAAAAGCTGAGAAACAGACTGAAGTCTGCTTCTCTATACGGTGGTTTAGACCAGAGGCTGCCGAGCCGGGCTCAAGTCTCCATCACTTGCTGGGAACGCTCAGCGTTGGGGCACCTGACTCTTGGAAGCAAAACCTTGAAGTCGGAGCTTTTGAATGATAACATCTTGAGCTGGAAGAGCTGGGGGGGGGGGATACCCACGGAAGCTTCTAGACCTCTCTGAGTGGGGTCTACTGAAGCGGCCTGTGGGGTGGGAGTTGGGCATCTGCGTGTGCAGTAAGTGCACCGGGCGATTCTGGGCCGTTACGAGGGCTGGGTTCGCTGTTCCCTCTCGCCGTGGGACTCCCCCGCCCCGCGCTGCACCCAGCCGGTTACACTGAACAGGGAGCTGGTGGGCGGGGCCCTGGAAGCTGAGCTAACCCCACCCCCAGGGCCCGTTTCTGCTCTCTCTCCCCGCGGCCGCCAGGGGGAGCCTCATGCCGAAGCCAGAGCCCTCCTACGGCTCCCGTCTCAGAGAAAAACCAAAGTCCTTATGTGTCCCACTCCCCCAGCTGTGTCCAGCGGCCCGTGCTGCAGGCTGACCTGCACACTCAGCATCATGGCCTCTGCCGGTCCCCCTGCTTCCTGCGCTCCTCTCTCCGCTCCCCTGTCGCGGAGCCAGCTCAAAGCCACTGTCTCAGGGAGGCCTTCCCTTACCCCACTCGTTAAAGGTGCGCGTGTGGGTGTGGCTGCATTTCTGAGGTCACCTTCCATCAATCACCCTGTTCCTTTTACTTATGGCTTCTGGCACCATCTGAACTCATCTTGTTGACTTGGCTTGCTTCTCGCCTCTTTCTCCCTGTTGGTCTTTCAGCCACGTAGGGCTAGCGTCGCACTGTCCGCCGCTGTCTCCCGGCCACCATCCCGCACGCTGCCTGGCGCACAGTAGGCCTAATGTCAACAGCCCAGGGCTTTGGGGCTTCTGTTACCTGCCAGGTGGTACCCTAAGTGCTTTGCACGTATTGGCTCGTTGAACGACCAGGCTGGTCGCAATCCCGTGCACTTTGCAGAGGAAGATGAAGCTGAGGGGACCTTCCCCAGGTCTCAGCCAGCAGTTAGCTGAGCTGATGCTGGAACCTGGCCCGGTGCTTCCTCAGCCTGGTTTTCTGCCTCCTAGCAAAAGTGCCATCCTTTATGGGGTCCCTTCATAATGTGTAGCAGACACTTTGGGGGATGTGGGGTAAAGCCTGTCCTTTCTCTAGGGACCAGGGTTCAGACTTTAGCCCTTTTCCCGTCCTTTATAGCATCTTTGTGCTGCCCGCGCCTGCTCTGCCCTATATTTGGTGACCCGGCGGGGTGGGGGACCCTGCGAGGTTGAGCAAGCTGCGCAGGCTGTCCGCCAGGCGGCTACGGCACGGGACACAGAACCGGTCCCGCTGGCTGGCGCCTGCACCGCGTTGCCCCCTCGGTACTCACTTGTAGGCCACGTCACACCACTGCAGCGTCTGTGTATGGTAGTGGTGCACGTTCCGGACCTGCTGCTGGCATGAGGCCGGGGAGTCACAGGTGCTGCCCGCCGTGTGCGACACCACCACGAAGCGCACTGGCAGGCTCAGGTTCTGGTTGCAGCTGGACTCCTGGCCCCCCCACTCGCTCCGGGGCACGATGGGGCCGCAGCAGGCCGGGTCTTCTGTCTTCTGAGCCGCTCCTCCGAGGGCGAGGAGAGCGACGAGGGCCCCGGCGAGCAGCGCGCGGCGGCCGGACATGGCGGGCAGGGCGCGGGGAGCGCTAGGAGCGCGCAGCGGCCCGGCCGCCTTTATCTGTCCGGGTTGGAGCGGCGGGAACGTCTTGCTTCACACCCTGGCGGGGCTTCCGGGGCCGGTCACGCGGGACCCCAAACTCGGTTTCCTAATCTGGCAGAGCCAGAACAGGATGCGGTGTGGTTTGGGGATTTGGGTCAGGCGGGGAGGAGGATCAGCCCGGAGGGATGCACAGGACCCTGGGCACTTCGCCCTCTGGTTTCTGGAAGACTCGGGCTTGCATTCTTGCCCTGCTTTGTCCCCTCAGTGGGGCATTGAACAACTCAGCGGGAACTTACCCCAGAGTGAAAGGCCCGGGGTGTTGACACATCTCCTTCCTGCAGAGATTTAGGTAACAAAGGTGCCCATTTTAAAAACACTTCCTTCTCCCAGGTCCAGGCCTGAGGACATTTACCCCTTGCCCCAAACTGGAGAGGTGAGTATCAGGAAGCCCATTTCACAGTTGAGTGAACTGAGGTTGGGAGAGGGAAAGTCAAGTGCTGAGACATAGGAGGCTGTAGAGCCTGGTGGTCCCAAGCCTGGATTCAGAGCCAGGCTGCCTGCATTGGAATCCTGGCCACCTTCTAGTGTGCAAGCCCCAGAAAGTGCTTTCACTTTCCTGTGCCTCAGTTTTCCCCGCCTGCCTCATGGGGATGATAATATTAATAAATTCCAAACTCATAGGGTTGATGAGAGATTAAATAGGTTGGCAAGTGTAGGGCCCTTAAAAGATGTTTAGCACGTTGTGCCACATAAGCGCCACCAAGACTGGAGCTCAAGTCTGTCCTTGGAATTAATAGTAAGGAACATGCTTCCCACGGGTGCCGCTACCAGCTCCATTCCGGAGAGGAGGGAATCTGAATTCGAGAGGATCAGCCATTTGCCCAGGGCTGTTGAGTGGGTTGGGATCATTTGTCAGGGCGGAAGGCTTTCTTGGGGCCTCTCTGCCACTAGGCCCCCTTTCCCATCCTTCCTAGAGCAGGTGGTGAGTTCAGGGCAGACTGCCCGGTTTGCTTTTCCTCTTTTCCTTCTGCTTTAGTGGCTCTTAAAAAAACTACAAAAATAACACGTGCTAGCTGTAACAAAGTTGAATTAATATTAATACAAAATGTTAACCACCTGTGTGCCACCCCTTCAGCTCTGTCCACCTGAGGTCACCAGTGAGAAAGGTGTGGAATGTTCTCTTCCCCCATTTCCGCCATCCTCACATGGACGCACACAGGAGCTCGCTCATGCTCGCGTCACGGAGCCGCGCGCCAGGCTCCTCTAAGCACTTCAGATGTCACCACGTGCTCACAACAAGCTCGTGAGGTACATGTTATTATTAACCCCTTTACAGTCGAGGAAACTGAGGCCTGGAGGGATGCTATAAAGTGATATCTCCTTGTAACTTTAATTGGCATTTTTATGACCACAGAGAAGATTATTTTTCTGTTTGCTGCCTGTTTCGATTTCCTCTTCTGTCAATTGCCTGTTCATATCCATTGCTAGTTTTTAAAATTGGGTTGTTTGCATTTTTGTTGTCATTTGCAAAATGAAGAAAAGTATCTCATAAATGGGATTGTCGAGTTGCTGGATATGTATATTTTGTGTGTCCCAGTTTTTTTTTTTTAAAGAAGCATTAAAGAATAACATACATATAAACAGTATACAAACACATTTTTATAGAGTTAATAGAGTGGAGAGCACTGTTAATTTTCACAAAGTGAATACACCCGTGTATCCAGCACCCTGATCAAGAAGTAGAGCTGCATTTGAAATTTTAATAGATATCGCCAAATACCATTCCAAAAAGGTTTTAGTGTTTATTTTTCACAGCAATGTAATCAGTTTTTAAATGCTTTGCTAATCCAAGGAACAGGATCTCATCATTGTTTTATTTGCATCTCCTTGAACATCAGAGGAGTGATTGTCTCTTTGCATATTTATGGCTGTGAACATCCATCTTCTTCTGTTTGTCCATTCCTTTTAACCATTTTCCTGTTGGGTTGTGGTATATGAGAGATAGTAATCCCATGTCTGTCAAATGTACTTCAAGCCTTTTCCTCCAATCCATTTAAGAAAATCTAGGTTTTTTTTCTTTTATGGTTTCGGTGTTCCTGTCTTGCCTTAAGAAGGACATTTTACACCAAGATTATAAAACTTTTTATTTGGAAAATATTGTTATTTTGTGTTTTACTTTTAGACCTTTACCTAGCCAGATGACCTTGGGCAATTGGGCAGCATTTGACATAGTTGACTGCTTCCTTCTTCTTGAAATGTTTATTACTTTCCTTAGCTTCTGTGACCTAAGACTGTGACTGTCTTGGTCTTCCTTCTGCTTCCCTGGCTGGTCTTTCCTCTCTCCATCCCCCTTTTCAGACTAATTCTTCCCTCCTGGACCATTGTACTATATTTTTTCTGCTGGGTGATCTTATCCACATAATGGTTTTAGCCACCACTGAAAAGCGGGTGATTCCCAGGTTTCAGTGTCTGCCCTGGAGCTGTCAGCTGATTTCTGGATCTGTGTGTCCCTCTGCCTACCTGACATTTCCACATGGGTTTCCCATTTCCACTTGGATGTCCCACCTCCAATACAAGATGATTTTCTCCTCTGAATCAGCCCTCTTTCAGGAGTCCCTAAGGGACTGGTATCACCATCTTCCCACTGCAAAAGCCGTTAATTTGAGCACCATTCTTGACCAACTCTGTTCCTTCCCTTCTTGTATCCAGCACCCAAAATGATGTCCAGCACATAGCAGGTGCTCACTAAATAGTTACCAAATGATTGAATGAATATACGATCTACCTCCGGGTCATGTTGCTGTTCCCTCCTTGTGAATTAGACCACGTCTGTCTATTTCCAATCTCTCCACCCTGGTCCAGTCACTGTCTCTTCTCACCTGGATTTTGTTCCTGCCTCTTCATTGACTGCCCAGCATGCACTCTGGCCCCTGTGAGACCAAAGTTCAGATCTGATGAGGTCTTTTCCTGAAGGTCACCCTCAAAAGGGAGTCACATGTTTCTGTGGCTTCTCATGACTCCTAGAATGAGGCCCACGCTCCTCTCCATGGCTAACAGCATGGGCTGCAGACAGCATGGGTGGGCCCCATCCCAGCCTCACCTCCTCACTCCCAAGACCCTCTTTCTGGTCCCCCTGCCCCCAGCCACCTTCCCCTTCTTGCTGCCCTTGAACATGCTTTGACTACCCTGCCCCCATGGGGACTTTGGACAACTCTATGTACAAATTTTAAATAGAGGAACCTTAAGGAATTCAGGAACTTTGTACGTTTGCTTGAAGATTACAAAACACTGAGCTAGCCTTTTGTAAAAAGACAGGAATATTTACACATCAGATTCCTTAAAGATACTACGAATATAAACCATAGCCAGGTGGGGTAAAGTCTTCCCTTGTTACAGTTTCATTTATTCTGTATCTTGTCAGCCTAAAATTGAGACACACATTGTGGGCATTTACTGCAACTCCAATGGCTGATTGTTATATTGAGTTTAATCTTGAGACTATGTTACTTGTGTACTGTTTTCATAGGAAATTAGATTTACTTCCTGTATGTTTTAGAAAATTGAATTTTAAATATTTAACTCACTAGCTGCCTTAATTTAACCTGTTATAATTAATTCAGCCAGTTAAAAAAAACTCCTCCGGTTCTCTTGCTGTTAGCAAAAAACACTTGTTTTCTTTGTTGTATTCAAAATGATAGAAGTAAAATTATAATAAATGGTAATAATAGCAATAGTTTAAAATGCAATACAGACTCTTGATTTTTTCCCCCCTTGATGTTCCCAAGCCTGGATTGCTGTCCCTTTTCATTCACCTCATCCTTAGTGTCACCTCCTAGGGTGACACCTCTTTTCTGATATGTTGGTCTAGGACGAATTCCCCTTATTTGCTTCCCTGATATCATTTCCTCTCCTTTGAATTTATCAGAACTTAATTTACCCGTGTACTTCTTTAATTGATTTCTGTCTCATATATGAAGGTCTATAAGTAGGGTCATCATATAATTTATTGTTCAAACTATGATATTTGAGAGTGAAAGAGGGAGCTATGAGTCATTAGGCGGAGGCTGGGCACAGTGGCTCATGTCTGTAGTCCTAGCGCTTTGGGAGGCTGAAGTGGGAGGATCATTTTAGGTCAGGAGTTTGAGACCAACCTGGGTAACATGGCGAGACCCTGTCTCAAAAAAAA
>VBSM01003212.1:7350980-7364880 GCA_008086735.1 Cheirogaleus medius
CCACTCTGCTCCCCGGCCTCTCCCATGGCTGCAGGGTAGAGCAGTGCTCTCCAAAGTGTGGATCATGACCCTCTTTCAGGATGTAAACCAGTTTGTTTCTCATCATCTCTCATAAGGCTGGTGGCGGGCCCCTTCCCATCCTTAGATCAAAAAGAAAAGGCTCCCGAGACCAGACCCAACAAGGACAAACTGCCAGACCCTGCTGAGAGGAACCACACCCAGATGTCTACCCGGATAAGAACGTTTTGGCTCCTGGATTCCGCAAATAGCATCAGCCCCTCCTATTTCTCAATGACCACCAAAGGTCGCCTCAGCTCTTCCTGCCAAAAGTCCCTAGCTCCGCCCAAAGAGTATAAAAGGCCTCACCCCCTTCAAACGGAGGTGACTTATGGGGCCCCCCTCCCTTGGGGCCCCAGAACCTCATCCGGGAGTGCTGTATAAAGCCACATGGTTTGGTCCCACTCTTTCTCTCTCTCTGTCTGTCTTTTCTTTTCGCCGCCGCCGAAAAACCTTACAATCAGTATTTGAAAAATGAATATACAACAGAAATGAAATTAGAAGAGTGTGCACAGCACAGGCCACAGAATCTTACCCATGGAGTTCACTAAACTTCCTTCTGGACCGTCTGTGAGCACACACTGATGTGATAAAAGCTATTCCCAGTGAGTCACAGCCAAGTGACTCTGGAAAGGCAAAGGCTCTGGGAAGGGGCTCACTTGCTCCTTCCTAAAAATCTCTGACTTACCTGCTCTGTCTCCCAGAAAATGAGTTCAACTCTCACAGCCTCAATCCTAGGTACTTGCCTGGGTGGCTGAAACCGGGCTTGTGACCCAGCCTGGTTGCCTCTGACTAAACATTGTGAAGCATCTCCCCTGGGGCAGGGTTGAGGTTGGCATCGCTGAGGAGGGAGAGGCCCACTTCATCATCCTTGGCCCTGTAACAGAGGTAATGTTCTGATAAAGGACAATGAAATGTTTTATGAATAGTCTCTTTAAAAACATCCCCACCCTTTATGGAAATTAAAACCTGCATTGATTTTCAGTGATGAGATTCCAACTAGTAATTAAAAAAAAGAAAGAAAAATACAAAGTAAAATAAAAGATTAAAATAAACAACAACAACAACAACAAAAATAAAACCTATATTGCTCGCCAAGGCCAGTAATCCAAGGAACAGAAAAATATTCTTTTTTTTTTTGAGACAGAGTCTCACTCTGTTGCCCAGGCTAGAGTGCCGTGGCATCAGCCTAGCTCATAGCAACCTCCAACTCCTGGGCTCAAGCGATCCTCCTGCCTCAGCCTCCCGAGTAGCTGGGACTACAGGCATGCACCACCATGCCCGGCTAATTTTTTCTATATATATTTTTAGTTGGCCAATTAATTTCTTTCTATTTTTAGTAGAGATGGGGTCTCACTCTTGCTCAGGCTGGTTTCGAACTCCTGACCTTGAGCGATCCACCCTCCTCAGCCTCCCAAAGTGCTAGGATTACAGGCGTGAGCCACCACGCCCGGCCCAGAAAAATATTCTTTGCTGTTTGTTTTTGAGTATCTTAAACCACAGGAGAGGACAGAGTAGAGTAGTCACAAGATCTTAGTCAGTGGAGGTGAGGTCTACTGAAACCATCAATTATAGTTAAACAACAAAAGCCCGAAGCCACCACATGCGATGCTGGTCATGTAGACCCAAGCCCAACTGCTGAAAACCCCTCTTTAAAAAGCCTTGTTTCAGCTGGGCGTGGTGGCCCATGCTGGTAATCCTAGCGCTCTGGGAGGTTGATTTGGGAAGATCACTTGAGCTCAGGAGTTCGAAACCAGCCTGAGCAAGAGCGAGACCACGTCTCAGGTAGAAACAGAAAGAAATTAGCTGGACAACTAAAAATATATAGAGAAAAAATTAGCCAGGCATGGTGGCACAAGCCTGTAGTCCCAGCTATGTGGGAGGCTGAGGCAGGAGGATCGCTTGAGCCCAGGAATTTGAGGTTTCTGTGAGCTAGGCTGGTGCCACGGCACTCTAACCCGGGCAACAGAGTGAGACTCTGTCTCGAAATAAATAAATAAATAACATAACATAACATAAAATAAAAAGCCGTGTTTCTCTGCTTAAAGGCAGGATGCTGGTCTTTTGAGATGCTAGTCTGCTGCTCTCATCATTTGCTGGCAAATTAATAAACGTCTCTTTCCTTTTCCTCAAACCACTGTCTTCATTCTTCATTCTCATTGATTCGGCCTCGAGGACCAGTACCGAACTTTCAGAGACAGCCTGAGCCTGAAGAGCAGGGGCGTCTCACAGGCTGGGACGGTGGGAGGGCAACGGGAGGCAGTGCAGGACTCTGTGGAGAGGCCCTGGGGTCAGCAGCCCTGGCCTGGAATCTTTTCTCCACATTTTCTCAAAGGGTCAAATAAGTCATGTTTCAGTAGCTGCTCATCTCCAAGTATAAGAGGAAAATTCGAGTTTGGATGTTGGACTCTGACAACTTTGGAGCCCTTCCCAAGTTACCCCCACTGCACAGCGGGCTGCACCCCTGCTCCCTCTCTTTCCAGCAGAAGGAGGCTCAAGCCACCCAGACCCCAGCCCACATTCAGGAACCCTCACCTGGCCCCGTATCCTGGCCAAAAAATAGTGGAAGCCACCTGCCCCATCTTGCACTTGCTTCATTCTGGCCCAAGCCTCCCAGGGGCTTTGGGAATTTTGATATTGGTTCTAGTGCCTCTGCTTGCCCCATCCCAGAGCTGCCCACTCTGCGTTGTCACTGCCTGGGGGCAAGTCAGCCACCTCTACTGGACCTAGAGCCTGTGAAGACAGGAATCAGGGCTGCACTGGTCACCGCCATGTCCCCAGTGGTTGTTGGTCTCTTTCCAGGGCCAGAGGACACACATGTTCTCATGGGAAATAAGAGTATACTCAACCCTCACTGCTCGCATTTTCTCACCCGAATTCCTTCTCTGTGGGAAAGACCCTGGGGTGAGGGCAACTGCAGGTCCAGACATGGTCTGGACTAGACCTGGACACCCCGACTCTCAGACCAGCAGCCTCCCTAAGTCCGGGCCCAGTCCCTCCAGAAAGGGTGATGGGGTCCTGATCCCAGACATCCCTGGACCGGCCACGGGTGGGACTGTCACACATCTCCCACGTGGCACTGGGAGTTCTGTGCTTCTAGAGTGTGAAAAACAAGAGAACCTTGGTCTCCGCCTCTATGGCACCAGTCCAAAAGAAGTTGACTCATCCTGGTTGCATCCTTGTGTTATTTCCCTCTGGCTTCAAAGAGCCTCTGCCAAGTGATAGGTAGGAATCTGGCGGTATTTCAAGTGCTCAGGAAAATGGTAGGTGTGCAGGGTGTCGCTGAGGGCGTGGAGCTGAGCCTCCCATGTCTGACTGGGTGGGATCCAGGGCTCTTTGCCCCACGTGCACACTTCATGCTTGCAGGCTGGTGCCTGCTACCTGGACGGTCAGGCCCGATCCCTTTCTGCCTAAAATGTTTTGCCACAGGAAAAAGAGGCCACTCGCTCAACCAATATAAAGTAGAAGGAAGGAGCTTCAGTGCAAAGAATGGGGAGCTGCTGACCAACCCTCTGGCAGGGCTGCATGTGCTGACTCCGTGCTGGGACCCCAGAAATGAACCGTAACAACTGGAAAACTTTAAATTAAAAACAAAAACCAAAAAAACCTAATGGGCCAGGTATGGTGGCTCACACTTGTAATCCCAGCACTTTAGGAGGCCAAGGTGGGAGGATCATTTGAACCCAGGAATTTGAGCAACATAGTGAGCCCTCATGTTTACAAAAAGTGAAAATAAAAATTAGCCTGGTGTGGTGGTGCGCACCTGTAGTCCCAGCTATTCGGGAGGCTGAAGCAGGAGGATCGCTTGAGCCCAGGAGTTCAAGGTTGCAGTGAGCTATGATCATGCCACTGCACTCCAGCCTGGGTGACAGAGTGAGACCCCAGGAAAAAGAGAAAAAAAAAAAAAAAAGAAAAGAAAGAAAAAATATACTAAAGGCAACTATCCAGTGTATACAATACAGAGGTAACCAAGATACTACAGTAATCCCACATTTGAATTTCAATGGGGAATTTCAATTAGATAGCAGGCTTATGTAGGGGATCTAGCCCTTGTGAACGCTGGGGTGATGGCTGTCCCTTGTCTTGGGGACGTGTCTCAGAAGTAGCCGTGTTGTACACTGGTCCAGATGACTTTCACTCTCTGAGGTGTGGAAGGAGGGGTTCCCACTCCCACTTCCCAGAGAGACATAAGCAAGTACAACTGGGAGTGAAGAGTCAGATAGGGACATTATGGCCTTGGAGATTTCACCAAAATCCCTCTGCAGCCATTAAATCATCTTGGTTCCTCGTTAACCTAACGCTCACTACATGAATTCAGTGTTGGGGACTTATATTCTCAGGGATATATGTTGTGAGAGACTATGCTACTAACACATGTTGTTGGCAGGACCACCATAGTTTTTAAAGGACAGAAAATTCCAGAAGTCACACCCATAAATAGTTGTATTTGCCCAGAAATTACTGGCAGGAATAGTGTGGTTCTCATCCTCTCAGAAGTGAAGGCTCAAGCACCACATGTATTTACCAACAAATTGGTATTAACTTATCAACACCTAAGTGGACATGCAGGAATAACATTTATTGGGCATCGAGCAGATGGGAGGGGGAGGGGATGGGTATATACATACATAATGAGTGCGATGAGCACCGTCTGGGGGATGGACACGCTTGAAGCTCTGACTCTGGGGAGGAAAGGGGAGAAAGGCAACACATGTAACCTAAACATTTGTACCCCTATAATATGCTGAAATAAAAAAAAGTGGAGGCTCTGGGCAGAGGGGGTTGGAGGATGTAGGTGAGGGAGACACAGAGCAAGAAAAACAGAGAGCATGCCTGAGGGTTACTCAACTCTCCACCTAGCGATACGTGCCCTGACTCAGCAGCCTGGGCATTGGCAAACCAGGAATAAACAAAACATTGATGGTGAGTTACGTAGTGCAACCTACACAAGAAAGAGGAGCCAAAAGCATGGCATCATTTCTAACCCAACCAACAGCTGGATTCCAGGACTTCCTGCAGCAGGAGACAGGTCGTCACGCAGATGACCCTAGAGTGACTATTAGGACAGCATGAGAATGTTGAAGACCAAAGAGAGGGGGATGCAACTTTTTTGGATGTGATAATCATGACTTAGTTATGTCCCCAGT
The DNA here is from genome assembly GCA_008086735.1 of Cheirogaleus medius. Classification (NCBI taxonomy): domain Eukaryota; kingdom Metazoa; phylum Chordata; class Mammalia; order Primates; family Cheirogaleidae; genus Cheirogaleus; species Cheirogaleus medius. The sequence continues at coordinate 7,356,185 of VBSM01003212.1, forward strand.
GGGTTAGGCAATGGTACCTTCTTGGCCATAACATTTCAATAGAAACAACAGTATTTTATTTTATTCTTGTCACACAAGGAAAGACTTGGACATTGTCAAGTGATCTTTTTAGGAAACAAATCTGTTCTTCCAGAACATCTAACCATCTAATGTCTTCCAGAAAGACATCATACATTCTTGGATTATAAGATTTAATATTGTGGGGAGGGGGGAATGGGCAATATACGTAACCTTAACGTTTGTACCCCCATAATATACTGAAATAAAAAAATAAGATTTAATATTAAAATGGAACTACAAACCTGAATTGAGCTAGAGATTCAATATAATCCCTATCAGAACCCAGCTACCCTATTTGCAGAAATTGGCAACCTGATCCTCAAGTTCATAAAGAAATGCAAGGGTCCCAGAATAGGGTGCCCACCTTGAAAAAGAAGAAAAAAGTTAGAAGACTCACTTCCCAATTCAAAATTACTACAAAGCAACTGTAATCAAAACAATGTGATACTGCCACAGGATAAAAATATACATCAATGGAATCTGAGCATCCAGAAATAAATTCCCACATTTATAATCAACTGATTTTCAATAATGATGCTAAGACCTTTCAATGGGAAAAGAATAGTCTCTTTACAAACAGTGTTGTTACAAATAGATATCCACATGCAAAAGAGTGAAGTAGGGCTCCTGCCTCACTATATTAAAAATTAACTGAAAATACATGACAGAAGTAAATGTAAGAGCTAAAACTATAAAATTCTTAGAAGAAAACACGGAAGTAACTCTTCATAATTTCACAACAGACAGTGGTTTCTTAAACTAGAGCAACATGCAAGAGACTAAAGAAAAATAGATAAATTTGACTTCACCAAAGTAAAAAACTTTCTGCATCAAAGGACACATTTAAGAAAGTGACAGCCTGGATGGTTTGGGACCCGATGTTGTAGGACTGGAGGGAGGCATGATCAAGGCTGCTTGGATGCAGGAGGTCGGGGGTGATCAGTAGAGGGTGTGAGAAATATCCTCAGCCTTGGCAAAGAGGGCTGTGATGGAGTAATGGCAGATATGGTCCTGAATCCTCCCTTCCTCTTTCATACCACTTGCAATGTGGCTTTGCATCTTCCTTTTAAGATTTGGTGTCCATGTCCCCATGCCCTTGAATCTCAGCTGCTCTTGTGAATGTTGTGGTCCATAGAACACAGTGAAGTAATCCTGTGCCAGTTCTGAGTTTAAACTTCACTCAAAGGACTGTGGTGCTTCCACTTTCTATCTCAGGAAACTAAAACAATGTGAGCACTCTCTGGTCAGCCTGTTGAAGGGTGAGAGACCACATGGAGGCGAGCCCGCCAGAGGACATGTGAATGGGTTCTTCGTAGATGAGCCAGCACCCGGCCCTCCCACAAGCTGAGCACAAACGTGAGTGACCCCTGCCACGATCAGCAGTGCCTGGCTTAGATCATCAGAAGCACCCCAATGACCTGTAGACTTGAGCAATTGTAAAGTAGTTGGTTCACACCACCAAATGTAGAGGTAGTTGGTTCTGCAGCACCAGCAAACTGACACTTGGTGTGTTTAAGGATGGGTTCTGGGCATTGGGGTCCCTGCAGAGCTCCCAGATTTTGGCCCCCTGAAGGCTTGTTCAGACTTTACTCAGACCCTACTCTGTCATTCTGATACCAGCATGGACCACTGCATGCCCCGGGTGAGAGGGTTCTTTGCCTCCGTGCAGGAAGGAATTCAAGTGCAGGATCACAAGTGAAAGAGAAGAGTTCAGACACGAAGTATGGGCAGAAGTAGAAAGACCATTGAAAGCCATTAAGAAAAGGCAAAAGGGTGGCCTCATTCTAGGAGAAGCAGTGTCACCCCAGGGTTAGGATCTGTTCTTTCATGTTAAATCGTAAAGCTATGCTAAACTGGGGGTGGCATAGTCATGAGTTTTCTGAGAAAGGGGTGGCAAGTTCCTAGACCTGGGAACCCTCCCCTTTCTTCACCTTATAGGGTAACTTCCGGGAGTTGCCATGGCATTTGTAAACTGTCATGGCGCTGGTGGGTGTGATTTTTACTATGTTAAGGAGGGTAGTTCTTTTAGGGACACTGTCACCTCCACTGTGCACGTGCTCCAATTAAAGGAATTGCCTTTCTGCTTCAGATAAAAGTGTTAAAGTCAAAATAGAATAACTCAAGAGTCCCAATTGGCTACCTTTGTCTTAGCTAAGCATATTCGCATTCTTGTAGATTTCTTATCCTGTTCGCCTTCTCCTCTGACCCCTGCCCTAATGGCCTGCAGGATATCTGACTCCTGTCTCAATCCCAGGACGTGTTCTTTAGACATTTTATGTGCTCTGTATCCCAGTGTGGGAGACTTCTCAGTTGCCTCCATCCTCACACCGCGAGCTGCCACCTGCACTATGCTGAGTGGGGCTCTGTCCATGGTGCTGATCGTGCACCTCCATCCATACAGTGGCAAGCAGATGAACCGTCATGCAAACGCAGGAAACACATGGGCAGGAGAGGACAGGTGAAGAGTGAGGTACCTCTCACCAGCCAAGAATGTCAACTATTGGTTCTTCCTTAAGGTAATCACTGTTCGGATGACAAATTTGCTTGTCGATTCATGTTGCCAAAGCTATCGTACAAAGAGTCTTTCACCGGCTGTTTCACACAGGCTAGGAATTGCCACTCAGACCATGTGTAGTTTCTTTGCTGAGTCAAAATGTAATCCTCTGCCTCCCCATTCATTCTTAATCCAAGAAATTGCCATTTATTCATTCATTCACTTCTTTATTGATTCTCCCTTGAGGTCTTGTGAATCCTTAGTTTTTCATGACTAAATACTTTAGTTTCTTTCTTCCATAACAGATGGTATCTGATTTTCTGAGCTACTTTCTATTATCAATGTGGGATCAAGGATATCTACATAAATTCACCATGGAAAGACTGATTGTCATTGACCTAGAATTTGTGGTGGATCTTGCTCTTATAGGTAGCAGGAGGAAAGATTGCTCTTATATGACATTTTAGAAGAAGATTGTGACATTTAAGGTGAGCAAAAAGAAGATGGTGGTTCTATACTCCTGGGATGTTTTCAAAAAGGGGCTGGATGCTAGGAGATCTTTGGCCTGGTCTTGAGGAAAGGGAAAAACTTTGAGAGGGCCTGTGGAGGGGCCAGGGGAAATGGAATGGTTTTCAGTGTTAGTACCATGGAGATGTCCATGTCAGAGATAAGACCCATCATTGTCAAGGTGACGAACACTGATAGCAGAAGTGGGTTCAAATGCTAGCTCTGCCAGATACTCACAGGGCCGTATAGATGAATTGATGCCACTTCCTTTACTATGCGTGCCTCAGTTTCACTAGTTGTACATGAAGGATCATAATACTCTTGGATTCATGGCATTTTGGAAAAGATTAAATAGATAAATGTATACAAAGCGCTGAGAACAGGGCCAGACACCAGCAAGTGCTCAGAGGTGCTCACAATGACCACCCCTACCTGGTCCTCAGCATTGAGGGATTTAACCCCCTGACTGCCCACATCCCCTGCCCCTCCTTACCTCACCTAGTCACAGTGCCTGTCTCTGTCCCACGCTCTGCCCCAGGGCCTTTGCTCCTCCTGTTTCACTTGCCTGAAGTTCTCTCCCACAGGTAACACCATGGATGCTTCCGAAGGTCTCAGCATTGGTGCTGCCTTCTCCAAGGGACCTTCCCGGACACAGCGTCTACCTACATTCAGCAGTAACTTTCGATCTTTGCACTTTACACAAATGTGGACTGACTGTGATAAATCTGTCTCCCACTCTGTACTGAGAGACCTGTGAGCACAGGAGCCAAGTATGCATAACTCACAGCTGAGAAGCAATGCCTCAATTTTCTCATCTGTAAAATAGAACAAAAAACTGCATCCAATTCCTGAGATTTTGGAAAGTAAAATCAAGTAATATATTAAAGCTCATTGGCACAGTGTCTGGCAAATGTCACGCTCTAGACACCTGGTGGAGTTAATGCACTTAATGTTTGTCATGTGAACCCGGAGTGAGTGGCAACTCCTCCCTGGTCCGCACTGAGAGCAGCCCCGGTCTGCGCCGCCAGGGGGCGCGCCAGCCCATGTCTCCTCCGTGGGGCTGAGACCTACACGGGCTCCCGCTCCGCGCTGAAGCCTTAAGGAGCGCGTCTTGCTCCCTGTCCCACACCTTGATGAGTTTGATGCAAGTACTTCGAGCCCTGTGATTTTGATGGAATTGTTATGCAGTGAACCCAGATGCTAATCTTAAAACTTGCCTATATGGAGCAGCCTTGCTGCCTCTGGATACAGGAGAAAGACCCCAGATCCACCATTTATGACCCTCCCCAAACTTCAGCTCCCATAATTACACTAAATACAATGTGCAACATGAAAAGTTTCTTTGTGCTTTACCGTCTGACGCCAATAGAGGTCCAAGGAAATGAAAATTCTCAAAAAGGGGCACACAGAGCCAGTCTGGAATTGTGCCTGCTTGATATTATTCATAGGGTCAATGGTGATGGGTCTGGGGCCCAGTGCACCCCTCATCTCCATAAAGTCCCTCATGCTTCTTCAGGATCATAGGAAGCGGACCAGTCTCCCTACTCAGGGAAGTTTCAGGCTGAGTGTTAGAGGAGACGGAATGAGAGGGGGTTTGAGTGTGAGTCTGTCCTGTTTCCAAACACCCACTCCACGTCCCAGATCTGAGTCAGGGCCAGACCCCTCTCGCCAGACTCATCCAGGGTGCAGGTGCTGGCCATTCAGCTTGTCACCTGATCTTCCATCAGTTGATGCTGGTGAGTGAGAAATACAGACCCAGCCAGGGACAGACTTAGAGTCAGAAGAAACATCAACAGAAAAATGGAAAAGAGAGACAGGAAAATAAAATAAAATAAAAGGAGGCACCTTGTCTGTCCAGATTGCCACAGTTTCCCTGTGCTTAAAACAATACCTGACACACAGCAGCCACTTAGAAAATATTTTTGAAATGTACTACAACTAAGAGAAGGGATAGAAGAGATGTCTAATTTGCTAATTAAAACCCCACACCTGCCCTGTGGTTCCGGTAAGCACCAAAATCTCTGCTCAGCTGAAGTTTGGAACTTCTTTATGAAAGAATTTACTGTTTCTTATGTGAGTTTGACCAGAAACTCTACACACTGTTTCACTTTTCAGAGAAAAGCAAGCGTAAATTAAGGTACGTCTAGGATAGTGTCAGGGTTAGGGTTAGGGTTAGGGTTTAGGGTTAGGGTTGCATATGGAACTTCTTTATGAAAGAACTTAACGTTTCTTTCTTTCTTTTTTGTTTTTTTTTTAATTTTCAGTGGGTTCCTCTAGAATGAACTTAACGTTTCTTATGTGAGTTTGACCAGAAGCTATAAACACTGCTTCATTTTTCAGAGAAAAGCAAGCGTATATTCAAGGTACTTCTAGGATAGTGTTAGGGTTAGGCTTAAGGGTTAGGGCTACATATGGAACTTCTTTATGAAAGAATTTGCCCTTTCTTATGTGCGTTTGAAAGTAAACTCTACACACGGCTTCATTTTTCAGAGAAAAGCAAGCATATATTCAAGGTACTTCTAGGATAGTGTTAGGGTTAGGCTTAAGGGTTAGGGCTGCATATGGAACTTCTTTATGAAAGAATTTGCCCTTTCTTATGTGCGTTTGAAAGTAAACTCTACACACGGCTTCATTTTTCAGAGAAAAGCAAGCATATATTCAAGGTGCTTCTAGGATAGTGTTAGGGATATTGTTAGGGTAGGGTTAGGGTTAGGGTTAGGGTTGCATATGGAACTTCTTTGTCAAAGAACTTAATGTTTATTTTGTAAGTTTGACTGGAAACTGTACACACTCCTTCAGTTCTCAGAGAAAAGCAAGTGTGTCATGAACGCATTTTCTGGCTTCTTTGTGTAAGTCACTGTAAACACTTACCTTTGGAAGTTCTTTATGAGAGAACTTACTGTTTCTTATGTGTCTTTTACAGGAAACTCTACACACTGCTTCAGTTCTCAGAGAAAAGCAATTGTGTAATCAATGAACTTTCTAGCTTCTTTGGGTAAGTCACTGGAAACATTCGCCTTTGGAACTTCTTTATGAAAGAACTTACTCTTTCGTCACTGGAAACATTCGCCTTTGGAACTTCTTTATGAAAGAACTTACTCTTTCGTATGTGCGTTTGACAGGAAACTGTAAACACTGCTTCACTTTTCAGAGACTTGGGAAAATCTGGGGTGAGGCCCCTCTGGTCGACGGATACTGCTAAGCAAAGGACAGACTCATGTACCTGGCCAGAACATCGTTTCCGGAACCTGGAAGGGGATTTGGAAAATTGTCTAGAAGACTCTTTTGGAGACTATGGGGCACCAAATGGGACCTAGGCCCGTACAGTGGCACCCTCCCCTAGGCATTTCAGGCCAGCACAGCTTGGTGTCTATCTCCAGAGAGAGACAAAAACATCTTGAGCCTCATCTCAACGATGAGCGACCTTCGGGAGCCCAAGCGCGGGGTGTAGGGGACCCTCTATCAGCACCTTCAGTAAATCAAACCGTCTTCATGGACAGAGAAACTTTAGTCAATATTATAACAACAACAATAAACATTGGTAATAGTAACAATAATAATGAATAGTAACAATAATAAAACTTGAGCTTTGTGAGCTGAGCTCACTCTACGTGATGGGAGTACTAAGCAGGCCCAGTATTCACGATGCTCTGGGGAGAAATGGGCTTCTGCAGGAGAAATTTAGAGCAAGGTCTTCTCACATGAAACGGGTTAGAAGTAGAGATGCCCAGCGCTGGCCCTGAGGGTGCTGTGTGACTTCGGGCTCCCACATCACCACGACAGCCCCCACCTTTGTCCAGCTGGAGGAGGGGCCCAGATCCTTGCCCTTGGCAGCTGCCGGCTGGACTTTCTAAGGGGGCCAGGGGAACGCCTTGAGTCTCCCCGCCTTCGCCTCCCCTGTGTGTCTCCGATTCCGGGCACCCCCAGAGCCCCTTCCCCAGGCTGGACTGGGGAAGGGCAGCAGTCATCGAGAGATTGAGCAGGACAGGCAGTGGGAGAGGGGGCCCCACAGAGAAGAGATGAACAGAGGGGGAGAGAGAAAGGGACACAAGGAAGGAGAGCGAGTTATCAACAGACACTGAAAGAAGAGACAGAGAGAATCTCGAACTTCCCAGCCAGATAGCATACATTTTGTGGATAACTATGACCCATAAGCAAAAATCATACTTGAATCTGGATGCAATAAAAAACACCTTGACAGAATAAAATTATAGTCTATGGCTAAATCACCCTGATCTGGTCTGGACTCAGAAGCTAAGCAGGTTTGGGTTTGGTTAGTACTTGGATGGGAGACAAAGTTACAGATTTGTACCTTTTTTTAAAAAAAAATTGATCCTAGCTTACTACCGCAATGGTCTGACAACATATTCTGAGTGAGTTCGATTATTTGAAACTTGTTGATCATTCTTTTTTATTTGTTTTGTTTTGGACTTTATTCTTTTAGAGCAGTTTTAGGTTCACAGCAAAATTGGGAGGAAGGCACAGGGATGTCTCATACACCCCCTGTCCCCACACAAGCACAGTGTCCACAGGGTCATCACCCCCGACCAGAGCAGCACATTTGTTATAACTGATGAACCTACAGTGACACATCATAATCACCCAGAGTCCACAGTTTACATCAGCTGTTGGTGTTGTATATTCTACGGGTTTGGAGAAATGTCTAATGACATGTATCCACCATCATAGAATCAGATAGAGTTTCACTACCCTAAAAGTCATCTGTGCTCCACCTCTTCAATACCTCCCCACTCTAAGTTCTTCTTTATGTCTCAGTGTGGGGTTCATTTTGACAAATGTTCCACGTGCATATAGAAATAACGTGGATTGTCAACTGTTCCGTATATGTCAACTGTGTCAAATGAATTCTGTGGTTCAAACACTTGTACCTTATGGATTTTCTGTCTGCTTATTCTATGGTTATTGGAAGAGATGTGTCAATATCTCTCACCGTGTTTTGGATGTGTCTTTCCTTTTAGTTCTGCTAACTGTGCTTTGCATGTTGTAAAGCTGAGTAATTGGAAACATGCAGATTCATGATGGCATCTCTTCCTGTTGCATTGGCCCCTTTTTAGCTCTAATAATACTTATTTCTTAAAGCCTGGTATGATATCAGTTGAGCTACAGCAGCCTTCTTCAGGTTAGAATTTGCATTAATATAATTTTTCCATCCTTCCCATTTCAGTTTTTCTATGTCTTTGTATTAAAAGTAACTCTTATAAGCAGCATGGTTTGCTTTAATATTTTAAAAATCATATCTGATAACTCTAGTGTTTACATGGACTTTTTAGTCCATATAAAATATAATTACTATAACTGCTGATATAGTTGCGTTCACATCTACCATCCTACTCTGTATTTTCTAGTTGGGCAGCCTGTGCATGTTCCTTTCTTTCTCCTTTCTTTCTTTTGGATATCCAGCTTTTGTACCTCTCCATTTTTCTTCTATTAATTTGTTAGTTATTTATCTCTTACTCTTTTCACAGTAGTTACCACAGAGATTACAATATATATTAGTATTTTAGTCAAGTACTAAATATTATTGACTCCTGGGGTCAAGTGGTCCTCCTGCCTCAGCCTTCCGGGTAGCTGAGACTACAGGTGTGTCACCACACCCAGCTAATTTTTTTTTTTT
>VBSM01003212.1:7368000-7390508 GCA_008086735.1 Cheirogaleus medius
ATGAGGCGGAAGTCACAGTGTGTGACTTCCAAGGTTAGGTCATAAAAGGGGACAAGGCTTCTGCTTGCCCCTTCCCTTCTCCTCCCTCTCCCCTCTCTCCTCCTCTGCCCTCTGGGACCTAGCTGCCATGATGAGAGGAAGTCCAAGCAGCCACATGGAAAGGTCACAAGTTGATGTTCCAGCCACAGCCCCCAGGTGAGGTCCCAGCTGACAGGAAGCATCAACTGCCTCACAGGTGATTAAGGAAGCTTACTCATTCCATCCCACAGCCTTTAAGCCATCCCAGGGGATGTCATGTGGAGCAAAGATGAACCATCCCTGCTGAGCCCTGCCCAGATTGCAGATTTGTGAGCAAAGGAAATCTTCTCCTTGGGTGGTTTGTTTTGTAAGCTAGAGAGCTTCCAGTTCTTTCCCAGCTGAAGGGAAAGAGGACTGAAGACTTTTCCCTTCATTCAAACTTAATTCAGATGTCACCTCCTTTCCTAAAAGCCTCCCATGTTCCCATCTCCCTCAGAGTGAAAGCCAAAGTCCACACATAACCTAAAAGACTCTTCCTAGGTGCAATGGCTCATGCCTGCAATCCCAGTACTTTGGGAGGCTGAGGCAGGAGGATTGCTTGAGCCCAAGAATTCAACATTATAGTGAGCTTTGATCACACCACTGCACTCTAGCTGGGGTGACAGAGTGAGACCCTGTCTCTAAAAGAAAAAAAAATGGAGAGAAGTCTTTGAAAAAAAATAATAAAAGACCCTTCCTATGTGATCTGCCCACACCACCATTCCCTGACAACATCACCTCTCTGAGGTCACTTCCCACTCTCCCCATCCATCCTTCCGCTCTAGCCACGCTAGCCTCCTTGCTGATCTTTGAATGTATCAAATAAGTCCCACCTCAGGGCCTTTGCACTTGCTGTTCTTTCAGCAAGTGTTCTTCCCCTAGAAATACACACAGCTGCCCACCTCACTTTCAGGTCTTTGCTCAAATGTCACCTTCTCATTAAGTCCTTCCATGACCACATTATTTAAAATTACAGCTCTCCCTGTCAACAAAAATAGTCACTACCCACTCCCATTCCCTGGATTCCACTTCTCCATAGCACTTTGTATGATCTAATGTATTACATATTCCACCCATATTCTGCCTCTTGTGTACAGTCTGTCTGCCCAACCAGAGTTCCATGAGGGCAGGTGAGGGAATTCTACCTGTCGCGTTCGCCACTGTGTCCCCAGTGGCTACAACACTGACAGGCATATGTTTGCCACTCTGTGAATATTTGTTGGATAAATTGAAAGAATGAAATGGTTTAATGGGTCAGTATACTGTTGGACAAATAGATCTAGGGGGCACTGATGGAAGGAGGAAGGCAGAAAAAGAACCCAACGCACCTTTAAAACATGCCCAAGGCAGAGCATACTTAAAAGAAAAAATCTCTTATCCCCACAATCAAATATTAATAATTGATCACTCTCTAAACCATGCTCCTCTCGCCTCCTAAATATTTCTTGTTTTGTCCAACATTTTATTATGAGCATTTTCAAACATACAGAGAAGCTGAAGGATTTTGCAATGAACACCCTTATACCAATCACCTAGATTCTGCCATTAACATTTTGCTATATTTCCTTTACCATATTTCTATCTGTTTATCCAACCCTCTATCCATGCATCCATCTATGCATGCATGCATGCATCCATCCATCCCTCAGCTTATTTTTGCATGCAGTTCAATGAAAGTTGCAAACATCAGTACATATCCATATTGTTGACTGTTCTTTATTTTCTCTTTTGAGAAAAATTTACATACAAGATGCACAAATCTTAAGATGCTATTCACTGAGTTTGGATGAATGTTATACCTGCATAATCCAAACTTCTACCACGATAAACAACCACTCTCCTAATTTTTTCCACCACACATTAGCCTCATCTGTCCTGGAACTTCAGTTAAATGAAATCACATAATATATTCTTTTCTGTGTCTGGCTTCTTTCATTCATCATAATGTTTTTGAGATTCATCCATGCACATGCACACGATGATGCATGTGCATCAGTAGTTCATTCCTTCTTCTTGCAGAGTAGTACTGGTATTCATTGCACGGGTGGACCGCAGTTTGCTCGTCCAATCTATTGTTGGTAAACCTCCCTGTCTCTTCAGTCCGTCTGCAGTCCTTCTTCCCCATGGCCCCTACCCTGGCCCAGGCATCTTCTCTTTACACCTAGGTCTGTCCCCAGCCTCCTTCGTGGCCTCTGCCCTCCAATCTCACCCTCTCTCCTCCACCCTGCACGTAGCATGCAGAAGAATCTGTATAAGGCACATGTTGTGTTCCTGTCCTGCCCCAAACTCTGCCATGGCTCCTCAGTGCTCCCTGGGAAATGTCCCAGATTCTTTAATGGCTTTCAGGCTCTCACCCCCATGCACCCCACCACCATCACCCCCTCCTCCTCTCTCTTTGCAACCACAGCCTATTTGCCAGCCCCTTAAATGTGCCAAGCTCTCTTTTGCCTCCAAGCAGTCGTATTCCCTTCCCTCTGCCCACAGGACTTTTCCCTGGCCCTCTCTTTGCCTGTCTCGCTTTTATTCATCCTTCACGTTTGCATTCAGTTTGCAATCCTTCCTGACAATCCCCACAGGGTGGGTGAGGCCCCTCAACCAAGCTCCCACGGTCCCTGGTGGCTTAGACCACTCTACATTTTCATATAAAAAGTTCTGAAGTTCCCTCTAAATTTCAGTTCCAGTTACGAAACTTGTCTCTCCAGACAAACGAGGACACATCCTTCAGCAAAAATTAGAAACCATTTCAACACACACATTTCCCTTATTGCCTTAGCTGCTGGGAAACTCTCAGTGAAGTTTAATGCCGACCTAGATCATAGGCACCTAGTGCCTTTGTATATATAAAGTTTTTGTTCTATTTTAATGTTTAACAAGTGCCAGCTTTCCTCAGGCACTTGTCAATCCCTCAGATTGTCTATCCGCTATGACCCCCTCGTCCCATTAGCAATGGGTACTTTCTTTCCACTGAATCATCAGCGCTCCCTGCCTCCCTCTCCAAACTCTTCCAACATACCCTCTGGAACTTTCCTACCTGGTTAACAACCACACCCTCTTCAGTTTCTTCCTTGAACATTTCTTTACTGCATGTTCTTACCTAAACCCTGAGCGGTCCTAAGAACACTGCCTCTCCTGTAGCCCTTTCTAATTCAGGCCTCTCATTTTCTTACACCCTACATGCCTCCAAACTGAGGATTGAGAGCGAATTTCTCTGTTCTGCAAGATTCTTTTTGGTGCAATCATCTAAAATCCACTTAACTAACCTAAACACAAAGTAAATAAAGCAACAGTATAATAAATAAAGCAACATTTGGCAACAGTAAAAAATTCCATAATGGTTCATGTGAAAGTCCAAGATCAGGTATGGCTAGATCCAGGCACCCAAGGCTAGCATCAAGACTGTCTTTCACAATTGTTCATTTCTGCTCTACTCATCTCCTAAAGCCTCTCCCCTCTTCATGGCAGTGTGAGTCCCACCAGCTCCAGCTTGGCAACTCCAGCAGAAATAGAACAGCTCTTTCCTGATATTTGCAGCAAATATCTCATGGTTGGTTCTCATCAGGCTGAGTTAGGTTACATTCCTTCGCTGGGCCAATCGCTGTGGCCAGGGAAACAGAACAAACTGATTGGCTGGGTCTGGATCCTATGCCCACCCCTGGAGTTGGTGAGGGCAGGGCTATGCCAGTCCTATTCAAGTTAAATAGACTGAGAGGGGAGAGAATTGGGTTCCCAAAAGAAAACTGAGTGGGATACTGGGGTGAGGTGAGGAGCTGTGCGGATTTCTGGGAGAAGAGTGGTCTAAGCTGAGAGAACAGCAAGTGCAAAGGCCCTGAGGTTGTACTTGTCTGGTAAGTTCAAGGATGAGCAAGGCCACTATCTTCTTCCCTGCCCAAAGCTGCATCTAGAACACTGGTGCAGCATGCTGCCAACTAGCACCCGACTCCACGCACGGCACGCACGCACACTCTGTTCCTTATCCAATCGTAATGCCATCGCCTCTCCTCCTCGCTTTGCACCTCTCCCTCCCAGCCCGACTAGCAAAAAGATACCATTTCTCTGCTCTTTTTAAAAGTGGGTGTGACTGAGTTAAGACATATGTGCTTGACATAAGCTTAATTATTCATCAGTGGGAACCCGAAAAGGGAGTCAGAGAGGCGAAGGGGTCAGGGTGGAGTCGAGGGGGGCCGGGGAGGGAGGCCGAGGTGTATGCCAGACTGGACGAATGGGGGCGAGGAGGGGCCGAGCCGGCCGGGGACAGGGGCGGTAGGGAGGAGCTGGGGACCGAGAGCCAGCGTTGGGATCCAGAGGGCGAGTGACTGTGGAACTGGGGTGGGGTTGGGAGTTGAAGCAAGTTGGGGACGCAGTGAATGCGAACAGGGGCGGCTGGGCGCCCGAGGAGACAAGGCTGGGGCATTGGAAGGGGTGGGATTGGAGGTCAGAGGCGTAGGAAACGGAGGGGCGAGACGGGGTGAGGGTTATAACGAGGGCGGGGGCTAGGGTGTAGGGAACAGAGTGAACCCGGCAGGTTCCGAGGAGTACTGGTGCTGGAACTCCAGAGGCTGGGCCAGAGAAGTCGCGGCCCGCGGACGACGCGGGCGACACAGCCGAGGAAGTCCGCGGCGAGGGGCGCGGGTGGGGGAGGGGGTGTGCATTACATGGTGTCCCCCACTCCTCTCCGAGTTCCAAGTCTTTTCCTCTGGTCCCTCCTTCTTCTCGGGAGTGACAGACCCGTCGGCCAACCAGAGCCGCGGGCCGGGCGCGGCTCAGCCAACCACGTGGCGGAGGGCGGAGCTGAGGAGGGGGCTCGCAGGGCCAGGGGAGGGGGCTGGGGGCCTCCGAGGGCTCAGGAGCCGCGACCGGCGAGCCATGGCGCTGGGGCTGCAGCGCGCAAGGTACTTGGGTTCGGGGACAGGAATGATGGGGATTGGGGGGGCCCTCCTTCCGGAGACCCCTGAGCTGGGTGGTGGAGGGGCGCGCGGGTGCGAGCCAAGGACGCCCCGGGATGCGCAGTTGGAGGCACGTCCCAGCCGCGCCCTCCACCCTAGGGGACTGCAGGGGTAGGGGATTTCCCCAGGTCCCAGGCTACCCCGCCTGTCTCGCCAAGAGCGACTTCGGGGTCGTGATCCCCGATTTCCTGCTACCCCAGGCTCATTTCCCCTCCTGGCTGGGGGTGCGGAATTAGGGGTAGCTGCATTTGAGCGGTCCCCGGGCTTCTGGGAGTTACTCTCCCAACACATACTGATCCCTCTGCCCCCGAAACCCCAGGATTGAGGTTGTTCTTTGCCAGTAGACCCCCGGGATCCTAGGAAATATGAGATGCCCCCAAATTGAGCCTTTCCCAGATATGGGGAGTCCCTTGGAGTGTCATTCAGCTCCTGAGTTCAAGAGAAGAAAGATCTGCTTTGATAGGACCTTTCCTGACACAGGCTCTCAAACTTTGAGTTTTCCTAGAAATGAGCAGAGAGGGGGCCCCTTTCAGAAGCCGCCTGGGACCTTTCCCAGGGGCCTTTTTGCAGCCTTTTAAAAATTAGGATCACCCCCTTAAATAAGATTGACCCACTTCCCAAAGTCTGGCCTTTTGTCTCGGTCCTCCACCGCCACCCAGTCCCTTTTACCGAGGGACAGGGGGCCCCATCCAAGCCTTATCTGGGGGAGACCCTATGGAGTGGGAGCTCTCCGGGCTGCAGTGTGAGACCCTCCGACCTGCGGTGGGAGCTGGTGGGAGTGCTCTCTGTGCAGTGCTCAGCAGGGCTCTCCTGGGCAGAGGGTGGGTTTCTGGGTTCACCTCCCCGCAGGTGCAGATCTGCTGGGGCGGAAGGGAACCTGTGCTCTGGTCCACTGCCAGAGGGTCCCATCCGGCCATGTTCTCATGGGACCCCGGAAAATGTCCCAGTGCCTTAATTTTCCCTGTCCAATCTGAGGCATCCGCTAAGCCTCACCCCCTTCCCTCCTCCGTGGCTTCGCAGATCTGATTGGATCGGTCCACACCCCCATGTTTTTTACCTCCCTTCTAAATTCAGCCCCCCTCGTTCTATTCTAGTCCCTGGCTCTGGGCCGACCAGGGAACTCTATCTCACCCCTTCTGGGCCAGCCCTGGCCCCACCTCCCAGCGCCCCCTCCTGGCTGGGTGGGGGCCCCTCCTGGCTGAGCTGGGGTGCTCCCCCCTCCTTACTCAAGGCCAGCCCTTTCCCGTGGTGCCATCTCAGCGCTGCGCGCCACTCACTCATAACTCGCACCCGGATCCCGGCTGCGCTCCGTCCCTTCCTGCGCCCCCCGGATGGCACTTCAGCCAAAGGGGGCCTGGGCAATGGTGAGTGGGCCCCCACATACCCTTCCAGTTTGGGCCCCCTTCCCTTCTTCCAGTTTGGGCTCGCTGTCATCCCATGCTGAGAAGGGGTGTTCTTGGAAGTCCTTGATGGGTACATGGCCCTGAGTGACCAACCCAGGTAGAGGGTTCCCGAAGAAGACAGGACTTTGGGGATGGGCACCCCACTGGATCACCATGTCCTTGGGCACAAGAAGAATCAGGGGAAGAGAGACCACCTCCCGGCCCCACCCCAAGTCTTGAGTCTTTTCAAACCCAAACCCTGCCCCTGGCCTCTCAGACTACCTCCAGGCAATACCAAGAGGAGTCCTTGCCCACCTGCAATCTAAACCCCCAGCTCCAGATCCTCCACTGTTCGCAAGACCCCTAATACCCAATTGAGTATCAGAAGAGAGAGGCCCAGAAGCAGCCCGGAATGCGGGGCAGGGTCTCCCCACTTTCCTCATGCTGTTGCTCATGAGTGGCCAGCCCTTTAGGGCAGGGAAGAGGTGGGCTTCTCTCCCTCCTGGTTGGGACAGGGGGCACTGGGCCCCAGCCCCTTTCCCAGGCCTCTCCCTGAGGCCTCCAGCCCGTGGCCCCACCCCCTGTTCTGGGCTGGAACACAGAGGAAGGGCGGCAGGGTTCCAGCTGCACGTCCCGAGCTGGGCAGAGTGCCAAGGGGCTGGCCCAGGGCTGGGCATGAGGCCAGCTGGGGAGATCAGGAGGCAGCAGGGGTGGGATGGGGGAAGGGACTGTGGCCACTAGGTGAAAGAGGAGCAGGGCAGGGGCCCCTTGGGTGGTGGGTACAACTGCCAAGAGCACAGGCCCCAAAGCCAGGGTTCAAATCCCAGCTTGCCCACTTCCTGGTTGTATGGTCTTGTGCCAGTGGCTGCCTCTCCGAGCCTTAGTTTCATATCCTGGAAAATAGGGGTCATACCTCCCCTCCCCCACCCCAGAGCAAGATGAGGAAACAGACCTGGGGGGCGGGATACCCAGTAGGTGTGCAGTAAACTGCCATCAAGCCAGAGTTCTGGGTAGAAGTAGGTAGACCTGGCTTGAATCCTTGCTGTGCTATGGAAAGCTGTGTGGCCTTAGGCAAGTTCCATCACCTCTCTGGGCCTGCTTCCTCATCAGGAAACGGGTAAGGTATCGGCAGGTATATGTGGTTGGATTAACTGAGAAGCAGGTAAGCTCAGTTGAGCATCGATGGCGGTCGCTGGGATTACCCCGGGGTTACTTGGGTAAGGGCTGCTCTGACCCTCGGTTTCTTCCTCTGTACGAGGGAGATCACTTCTGCTCCATAGGGTGGTTGTAAGGATTTGATGGGGTCTCTAGCTCTGTGAGTGTTCAATACACCAACGCTATCACTATTACTACTATTATTATTATTTAGTCCTCTTCCCAAGGTGCTTGTATAAAAACCATGTAATTGTACACATAAGCCACACCATGGGGTCACCACCACGGCCCACAGGTTACTGCAGTGCCCAAGAGGCTCCCAAGCCCGAGCCTTCCATCCCTGATCGCACAAAGGGAGAATAGTAAGTTTAACCTTTATATAGCACTAACCTATTTCCAGGTTCTGTTTTCGAAGTCCTTGATATATATTAACTCATTTAATCTTCAAAACAGCCCTATGAGGTAGGTGCTGTTACTATACTCAGGGAGGCTGTGCAACTTGTCCAAAGTCACACAGCTGATAAGTAGTGAAGGCGGGATTGAAACCTGGAATTGGAGGAACTAGCCCCCACACTCTGTTTAACCGGAAAGGCCCACATTTCCCGTTAGAGATGTTAGAACATTCCAAGAACAGGCTGGGAGCTGGAAGGAGGGTCCCTCTGCAACCCCCAGCTGGCTTCTTCTCTGGAGGAAGCAGCCCTGCCACGAAGAGAGAGTTACAGAGCCCAGCTGCCTGTTCCCACTCCCTGTTCCCTCTGTCTGGGCCCCCAGCTCAGGGAGGCCCACTCTCCCCCACCCTCTGGGCAGGAAGACAAACAGCGGTGGAAGAGAACAGGACGGAATGTCCTCTAGGGCAGGCAGGACTGAGGACCCTGCCCCCAGCAACCAGGAGGGAGGGGATGGGGGCCATATCTCACCCCTTCGACCCTCCACTCTGCCTGCTCCCCTTTCTGTGCCTCACACCCTGTTGCACTGAGGGTGTTTTTCCCCCTCTGCATCTATATAGGAAATCTCCTCCCCTCTCCCTGGGGGTGGGGCTGCAGGTCTGCCTGGGGCTGAGGTTGATGCCACCCTAGAAGCTGCCTTTGCTCCCCTGAACTTAAGAAAGGACAGCATGTTGCTCCTGCTTCCCTGGGAGGGGTCCCAAGAAGGGAATTAGAGAAAAGACTGAAAGTTTTGGAACCTCCCTACCTGGATTCAAATTCCAGCTCTGCCAGTTACCTGCTTTGTAACTTCTTGGGCAAAGGACTTCACCTTTCAGAGCCTCAGTTTCCCCTTTGTAAAATGGAGGTCTAAAATGCCTCCCTCCTAGGGCTCCCCTGAGGATTGAATGAGTACACACAGGCACAGTGCCAGACACAGAAATGCTTAGCAAATGACAGCTGCTTACTATTAATGGTTTTATTAATATTATAAACATAGATAAGACTATACTATATGCTATACTAGATGTAATACACCCTGTAATTTTTTATTCAAAAATGAAAGTATAGAGACTATGAGCTCCGGCAGACCTGGAGTTTGAATTTGAAGACAGTGGCAGAAACAGGGAGTGGCGCTAAAACCTGGAGATAAACCCAGGGCCCTAGAAACAGGGAAAATTTAAGAGTTCAGGTAGACCAGTTTTCAAACCTTGGCTTCACTATTTATGGGCAAGCACTGCACCTCACTCTGCCTCAGTGTCCTCATCCGTTCAATGGGAATGTCATTATAACTTTATTCTAGGGCTGTCTGAGCATTAAATGGGTTAACAAGGTTCACTCTTGGCCCAGGGTCTGACATAGTAGTAAAAGCTGGATAAGGGGCAGATATTTGTGACAAAAAGATACTCATTCTTCCAGCCCCTACACGCAAAATGCAGGTATTTGAAGTGGATTACAGGGCAGGAATGAGTGGTAAGCCGTCAGCTGGACAGAACTGGTTGGTTTGCTGTATCACCCTGACAGGTCCCTGCCCCTCTTAGTGGGCCGTTAGACTTTGAGATCTATGTTCCAAGATTATGAGGACTCAGCTCAGCTGAGGGGAAAGGACAGGGGAGGAGATTCTGGGAGGCTGTAGGGCAGGGGGCCTGGGACCTTCCTCCCTCCCCTGGCCCCAGGCCAGCTCGGCCAGCGCCATCCCAGCAGGAGGCCTCCCCGGTTCCCTAGGCGTCCCTAGCCAGGGAAATAAACTGCAGATAAGTCAGGGAGGGGACAGAGGGGCCCTAGGAGCGCCTCGGAGAAGAGCAACGCGCGGGGAGGGCAGTATGGGCTGGCTTAGGAACAGGTAAAATCCGGGGCTAGGAGGGATTCCAGGGTGTAACCCTCTCAGGCCCAGAGAGCGCCATGAACTCGCTGGGGCCACACAGCGAGGCCCGCACAGCCGCAGCCCTGCCCTCAATGAGCCCGGGCCCCATGTGGCGCGTCCCCGTAGTCCTCTTTCCTTTTGGGGGACGCCACCAGTGAACGCTGCGCTTGTCCTCAGGTCGAGCACGGAGCTGCGCAAGGAAAAGTCCCGGGATGCGGCTCGCAGCCGGCGCAGCCAGGAGACTGAGGTGCTGTACCAGCTGGCGCACACGCTGCCCTTCGCGCGCGGCGTCAGCGCCCACCTGGACAAGGCCTCGATCATGCGCCTCACCATCAGCTACCTGCGCATGCACCGCCTCTGCGCCGCGGGTGAGCCCCGCCCCGGGAACGCCCATCTCGGCAGGGCCCCGCCCACAGAAAGCTACATCCCAGGAAGTCTTATCCCCGCCCCGCCCCCTGTAATCCACTTCCCTAGAGAGGCTGCGGCCTCGCTGGAGCCCCACCCCCTTAGGTGTCTATCACTTGTGCGGCCCCGCCCCTCAGGGTGCGCCCTAGGGAAGCCCCGCCTCCTTAGGACGCTAGGTGAGGCCCGCTCAATCCCCCAGGCCCCTCAACCGTTAGGATTTGGTCCCCTAGGACAACGCTCCCCAACCTTTTTGGCACCAGGGACCGGTTTCATAGAAGACAATTTTTCCACGGACTGGAGGGGAGGCGGAGCTTAGGTGGTGATGCACCGCCCGCTTCCTAACAGGCCATGGACCGGTACTGGGATCGGTATGGGGTCGGCAGCCCTAGGAGACTTTCCCGGATAGGCCCTGTCCTTTTATAATAAATACCCGAGGGAGGCTCGTTACTGTATTTGAGAGTCTCTCTTCCCCTCTCCTCCCCTCTAGCTCTGCCACTTCTTCCCTTAGTAGCCATCCTCTTGACTTTAAATTATGCAGGAGGCCTTGCCGTGCGCGTGCACGCACAGGGACGCGCACACACCCTCCGTTGGAATCCCTGGACCCTGAAAAGATTTTACTGTGAGGGAAGTAGAGCCCTCCTCTGGCAGGCTCTGCCCATTGGACCTTCCCTGCCCCATAGAATTTTACTTGTGTAGGAGGCTTTGCCCCTTTAGAATTCTGTCCTCTGGGAGTCCCTGCTTCTTTAGAGTTTTGCCCACCTGGAAGGTCCTGTCCCCCATGAATTCTGAACCCCTGGGACACTTGCCTACCCACCGTATTCCAACTCCCCGTTAGGCCTTGGACCCTTACAATTCTGTCCCCTGGGAGACTCTGCTCCTAATTCCAATGCTTGGTGGTCCTGCCCCCTTCCTTGGGACTCCCAGCCACTAGGATGTGCCCTGCCCCTCAGCTGGGGGGAACTGTAAGTTTCTCTGATTGGTGGGAGGCTAGCCAGAGGGAACCCACAACTGACCAGAGACACCCCTGTCCCCCCTGTCCCGGGCACCAGGGGAGTGGAACCAGGTGGGAGCAGGGGGAGAACCCCTGGATGCCTGCTACCTGAAGGCCCTGGAGGGCTTTGTCATGGTGCTCACCGCCGAGGGAGACATGGCTTACCTGTCGGAGAATGTCAGCAAACACCTGGGCCTCAGTCAGGTGAGAGGAGCTGCCTGCTCTGTGCCTGGCCCTGTGCTAGTGACACTGGGAAAACAGTGGTGACCAGGACAGGCTTGGCCCTGCCTTTATGGGAATCACAGTACAGAGGGGAGATGGGCATGTCACCAGACAGGAAGGCCCAGAATGGTCAGGGCTGGGATGGGACAGCCTGGGGGCGGGGGTGTGGGAGACCAAAGGCAAGATATACCTGACCCAGCTTGGGGGGAAATCGAGGGCTTCCTGGAGGAAAGTACATCTGAGCTGAAACCTGAACGTCTTGGCCACTCAAAAGGGTATGGGGAATGGGTGGGGCCAGTGACAATCAGGAAGATATACAACAGAGGGAACAGAACAGACAAAGGCTCAGAGGTGAGAGGAAGCAGAGCACTTTGGGGAAATAAAGAAGTTTATCTTGTCTAGGTGCAGAGTGCAATGGGAGAAGTTGAGAGAGAAAATTCTAGAGAGGTCAGTAGGGGCTGGACAATTTAGGACCACATTAGACAGTTTCTCTCCAGGGCCCTGGGGAGCCATAGAAGGATTTGAAGCAGTGGAGAGGTTGTGCCAGAGAGATAGAATCAGATTTACATTTTTGGAAGATCCCTCCAGGTGCTGCATGGAGATGGAGTTGGAAGGAATGAGACCAGAGGTTGGGAGATCGAGATGTGGGTGCCAAGGGTGGGAGAAGAGGTGTAGGGGGGAGGCCATGGGGCTGGGAGGATAAAAACAAGACACTAGCTTTAATTAACCCTTACAGCAAGCCCATGAGAAAGCTCTCATTCTCTTTTCTATTTCATGTAAATGGATATCATGGTTGGCATCTGTCACTTTTCCCTGCCTCGTTACCCCACTTCCTGTACCAATGTCTCTGTTGGTATGAGCTCTTGAACTCAGAGAGGTGAATGTGCCAAGGTCCCAAAGCTGGGAAGTGGCTGAGCCAGGGTGTGAATCCAGCTCCGAGAGATGCTGTCAGATTGTGAGCAGGTGTGGGTCCCCATCATCTGTGTCCCCTCCCCCAGCACCAGCCTCGCTGACTAAGTTGGAATGAGCAGTTGGGTTTTGGGCTTGGCAAACAGGCGTGATTTGAGTGGGGTCTCATCTCAGGGCCTTTGCACTTGGCGAGGGGATGCGGGTGGCCGGAGGACACGGGTCAGAGGCCCAGTTCACGACCTCTGCTCCCGTCCCTGGCAGCTGGAGCTCATCGGACACAGTATATTCGATTTCATCCATCCCTGTGACCAAGAGGAGCTTCAGGACGCCCTGACTCCCCAGCTGAGTGAGTTCCTTGGAGGCCTCTGTCTCTACTTTACAGAGGAGGAAACTGAGGCTCCATGTCCCCCTCTGCACATCCCTTCCTCCTCTGGAACACCAGACTAAGGAAAGTTGAAAGAGGAGAAATGGCTCCGCTCTGGGGAGGTGTGGGGATACACTCTCTGGTTGCAGGTCCCAATTTGAGGGATGAAGCGGGGGAGACTCTCCAGGGTGCTGGAGAGAACTGGGCCCCGTCTGAGGCTCCCTGGTGACATGTCCCCACCCCTGACCCTCCCCCAGGCCTGTCCAAGAAGAAGCCAGAGGCGCCCACCAAGCGGTGCTTCTCCTTGCGCATGAAGAGCACCCTCACCGGCCGTGGGCGCACCCTCAACCTCAAGGCAGCCACCTGGAAGGTGGGCAGGGCCTGGCCCCGAGGGTGCCCGGGCCTGCTGAGGCCAGGCCTGAGCCCCTGAAGATCTCGAAGGTGGTTGCAGTCCAGGGGTCTTCGGGGCTGGGGACCCTGCGGGGCTCTCTCAGGCTGGGTCTGGTGGGTCCTGAGGGCACCTAGGAGGCTGGGCTGCGGGCCTGGGGTGGGGGCTCCCCGGCCTCTGGAGCCTGGAGTCTCCCTGGGGTTGGAATCTGAGGGTCTGGAATCTAAGGATCTGGGGTCTTTCTGTGGGGGACATGTCCCCGCGGACCCCGTGGGTAGCCCTGGCCCCGATGCATCCCTGCCTCGCTCCCTCTCGGCCCCCAGGTGCTGCACTGCTCTGGGCACATGAGGGTCTACAGGCCTCCCGCAAAGACCTCCCTGGCTGGGAGCCCCAACTCAGAGCCCCCTTTGCAATGCCTGGTGCTCATCTGTGAAGCCATCCCCCACCCCGGCAGCCTGGAGCCCCCGCTGGGCCGGGGGGCCTTCCTCAGCCGCCACAGCCTGGACATGAAGTTCACCTACTGTGACGAGAGGTGGGCAGGGGCCCAGCCGCCCCCAGCTCTTCCTCTTCTGTCCTGCCCAAGTTCACATCCTGTTTCCCCTTCCACCCACCTCCCTCTCTCTCTTCCTGTGTCTACCTATCTCTGGATTTTCTATGGGGCTTTGTATCTTTGATTCTGTCTGTTAGTGTCTGTCTCCCTTTGTTCTTTCTCTTACGTGAGTCAGTTTGTAGCCTCACTGCAGCCTCGAACTCCTGGCCTCAAGCGATCCTCCTGCCTCAGCCTCCCAAGTAGCTGAAACTAGAGGCGCATGCCAGCATGCCGGGCTAACGTTTTTAGTTTATTTTTCGTAGAGATGGAGTCTTGCTGTGTTGCCCAGGCTGGTCTCAAACACCTGGGCTCAAGTGATCCTCCCATCTCCACCTCCCAAAGTGCTGGGATTACAGGCGTGAGCCACTGCGCCCAGCCTATTTCTTTTCATTCTTTCCTCTCTTTCTTTTTGTGATTTTCTTCCTTCCCCTCTGTTCCTCACCTTCTATTTCTTGCACTTTCTTTCTTTTCTTTGCTCTTCCCCCACTTTCCGACCTCTCTCCCTCGTGTCAGTTTCCTGTTGCTGTTGTAACATATTCCCGCAAACTCGGTGGCTCAAAACAACACAAATTCACTGGCTCATCGTTCTAGGGGTCAGAAATTCGAAATGAGTCTTAGAGGGCAAAACTCGAGGGCTGGGTTCCTTCTGGAGGCTCCAGGGAAGAATCTGTGTCCCTGCCTTTTCCAGCTCCTCAAGGCCACCTGCTTTCCATGGCCCGTGGCCCCTTCCTCTGTCTCCACGCCACTCCTTTTCATACTCTGACCTGCTGGCCTCCCTTTTAATAATATAAGGCCCTCCGTGATCACAATGGGCCCACCCGGGCAATCGGGCTCGTCTCCCCATCCCAAGATTAACTTCATCACCTCTGCAAGGTCCCTTTTGCCACGTAAGATGCCATCGCATTCTCAGGATCTGGGGACTAGGATGTGGACATCTTTGGGGCCATTATCCAGCCCAATACACTCCTCTTTTTCGGTTTCTTACTTTCCCTTTCTCTCTGTTACAATCCTGTCTCTATGTCTCGCTGGCTTTGTCCCTGTGTCCCCTTGCCTCTTCCCTCCACCCACTCTCCCCCTCAGCCAGTTGCACCCTGGCTGATGAGACACCCCCCATCCCAGGATCGCGGAGGTCGCGGGCTATAGTCCCGATGATCTGATTGGCTGTTCCGCCTACGAGTACATCCATGCGCTGGACTCAGATGCAGTCAGCAAGAGCATCCACACCTGTATGTGTGCTGCGTTCCCGGCCTGGAGCTGGCTGCTGCACGGCCCCCAGCCGACACCCGGTCCCCAGCTCCCCACACCCCAAGGAGCCTTCCCCTCCCCACCCCAGCACCAGCTCCCCAAGCCCCCAGGAAACTTCTCCTTCCTGGCTCCCCCATACCCAGCTCCCAGCCCCCAGAGCCTCCTCTCCCCAGCTGCCCCTTCTGTGGCCCTGACCCCTCCCCATCCCCCTCCTCAGTGCTGAGCAAAGGCCAGGCAGTAACGGGGCAGTATCGCTTCCTGGCCCGGAGTGGTGGCTACCTGTGGACCCAGACCCAGGCCACAGTGGTGTCTGGGGGCCGGGGCCCCCAATCAGAGAGTATCGTCTGTGTCCACTTCCTGATCAGGTACGCAGGAGGGGTTGGGGTGGCAGCGTATGCAGGTCTGGTCTGCATGTGTGGACAGGCGCTCACGTATGTGCGCACACGAGCAGGCATGTGTATCATGTGTAAGTGTGTGTGGCAATGTGCACATGTAATGCATGTGGATGGCCATGTGAATGCACATGTATGTGTATGGATGTGTGTATTATTAAATTTAAAAAGACTGTGTTCAAGTTAAAATAAGAAATGCAACAGAATTATGGGTGTTTTTTATTTTTTGCTTTTTAAAAATTGAGGTGTAATTTACATACAGTCAATTCAATTTTTGGTTTACAGTTCTATGGATTTTGACAAATGCATGCAGTTAAATACCCGTTACCACAATCAAGCTATAGAACAGTTTCTTTTTTTTTTTTCTGAGACAGAGTCTTGCTCTGTTACCTGGGCTAAAGTGCCGTGGTGTCAGCCTAGCTCACAGCAAACTCAAACTCCTGGGCTCAAGCGATCCTCCTGCCTCAGCCTCCCGAGTAGCTGGGACTACAGGCATGCCACCATGCCTGGCTAATTTTTTCTATATATATTTTTAGTTGGCCAATTAATTTCTATTTTTAGTAGAGACGGGGTCTCGCTCTTGCTCAGGCTGGTCTCAAACTCCTGACCTCAGGCGATCCTCCTGCCTCGGCCTCCCAGAGTGCTAGGATTACAGGTGTGAGCCACAATGCCCAGCTGAACAGGTTGATCACCCCCCAAAATTCTCTTATAGTAAATCCCTCCCCAGCCCCCAGTCCCTGGTAACTACTGATCTGTCCTCAGACCCTAGGGTTTGCCTTGTCTAGAATGTCACATACAGGGACTCATACAGTATGCAGCCTTCCGGGTCGGGCTTCTTTTACTTAGCATGACGTATTTAAAATTCATCCATGTTGTGGTTGGTATCGGTGGTTCCTTTGTAATGGTGAGTACTGTTCCATGGTACGAATGGACCCCAGTTTGTTTATCCATCCACCAGTTGGAGGACTTTGGGCTGCTTCCTGTTTTGGGTGATTACAAAAACAGTTACTGTAAACATTCTCATACAAGATTTTGTGAGATGACACGTTTTCCTTTCTCCTGGGTAAACACCTAGGAGTGGAATGCATGGGTTATAGGGTAAGTGTACATTTGACTTCTTAAGAAACTGCCAAACTGTTTCCCAAAGTGGCTGTACCATTTTGCATTCCCATACATGCATTCTCATCCATACAGCCGTGTATGAGAGTTCTGGTTGCTCCACATCCTTGACAGTATTTCGTATTGGATGGGTTTTTTGGTTTGGTTTTAATTTTAGTCACTCTAATAGGTGTATAGTGGTGAAATCATCATGCATCTTAGAGGTTTTTACCATTTAGGAATGCAGGGGTATCAATGACAAGATTATGATGGGGGCAGCACATTATTACATAAGACAGAGTTAGAAATATAGCTTTTCTTCGAAGGTGATCTTACAGGACATGGTGCCAATTTCTGATCTGGGAAGTGTTCTGAAATGCAAATCAACTTATGTCTCATGTCTCCAAGCAGCTCCCCTTCTGTGGCTCCCCAGTCCCCTTAAGAGAAAGCCCAAGTGCCTTAGCATGGGTCACCAAGCCCTGTGGGACTCCTGCCTCTCTTCCCTTCTCACTCACTCTCCAGACCTCAGGGCCTTTGCACATGCAGTTCCCCCTGCCCAGCATGCTCTGCTCTTTTCCCTCCTGCCCTTTCTGTTGAGTCATGCCCCCTCATCCTTCCAGTCTCTGCTCAGACATCACTCCCTGGAGACCCTTTCCTGGGCCCCCACACCAGGTCTCTCCCCCGTAGCCACTACTTTTTTTTTTTTTTTTTTGAGACAAAGTCTCACTCTGTTACCCAGGCTGGAGTGTGCAGTGCCGCGGTCACAGCTCACTGCCATCTTGAACGCCTGGGCTCAAGCAATCCTCCGGTCTCAGCCTCCCAGGTAGCTAGGATTACAGGTGTGCACCGCCACACCCTGCTCAGCTGGGCCTTCTTTGACTGCCCTTTTCAAAATTGCAACCCCCTAGTACTGATAACTATTTAACCCAATGCTGTCCTATAAAAGTGTGATGCCAGTCACATATGCCATTTTGAATTTCCTAGTACCCAAGTTAAAGAGGTAAACAGAAGCAGGTGAGATTCATTTTAATAATACATTTGATTTTTCACGTTCAAAGTCACACAGCTCCTAAGTGGCAGAGCTGGGCTTTGAACCCAGATCGCTGGCTGCAGAGTTCTTGCTCTTACCCGCTAGGCAGTACTGCTTGATTAGGAGGTGCTTGTGGAATGAACAAATGATTGAACTCCATGTGGCGTATGTGCATATATGTGAGCCCAATTGTGTGACGTCAGTGATCACACCTGCCCTCTGTGTGCCGTGTGTACACGTGCGATTGTGTGTGCTTCTGCTTTTCAGGGGGATAAGGGTGGCTTTGGTCCAGCCTAAGTTGGGATGTTTCCAGCCCAGGAAGGGTTTAGTGAGGATGCAAAGGGGTCCTAGCTTCTCAAAGAGCCAGTGGGAAGACCAGGTAGGAAGATCAGGTAGGAAGACCAGGTCCTGTCCTGGGGGGTGTTATGCAGATGAGATGCAAATAACGAGGGCTGGTCCTCGGCCAGCCCAACCCACCAAAGGCCAGTTTGCCCAGCGAGCGTTTGGATCATCTCCGCAGCCAGAGACTGCGTGACGGGAGGTGCAGGGACATATGAAGGATGTATTTATAAATCTGTTCCCTTGAATATGAAAAACATCTATGAATAGAAACATCATAAATAAAATCTTATTCATAAAAATATAGCCCCATGAATTCTTCATATTTGGTAATGTAATAAAGAACATGGTAAAAATATACCTTTTATCAATACATGTATAAGCATCTGTTTATAAGTAAATACCTATAAAGAGACTGTTTTGTTCTTCAGCCCTTCACTGCCCACCCTCTGGTCCTGGGCCTCCCCCTCTGACTTTCGCTCCCCCACCCCTACCCCTTGGTCTCCCTTTTCTCTACCCAGTCTCTGCCATGTGCCAGCTTTTTTTTTCTGTCTTTCCTTCTATAGAGGGAGCTTGGGAAGGGGACAAACTTAACTTTCTTTCTTTTTTTTTTTTTTTTAACAAAAAACATCTTTATTTTAGTCTTCAAAGAAAAAATTCTTTTCTTCTTTTTCCAAGATAATCATGATTAACTTACAAAATGGGTATACATCTTCAAAGTATTTCCCTTTAATGGGAAACTGCTTTATAGGATCTAAATATTAAAAAGTAAACAAAAAAATTCCATTTCTTTTGGTCATTTTAAGACAAAACAGAATCTAGCATAAGTCAAGGAAACCCATTCATACTTCAGATCCTTCTCCTCCAGAAACCAGCATTGTTATATTATTTCCATTTAGCAAAATCTGATCTAATTTAGTAATTCTTCTTCTTTCTGGTGTGATTTCAAATTCAATGACATCTTCCAGTACCATATTGACAAAGTCATCAAATCCTAGAAGAGTACCAATGATTTCCTTATCGCTCTTCATAACAATATGAATTCTTGATCCTGTACATTTGTCCACAAGCTCTAGCGGCAGCAACTGCGACGGGTTGGTAGTAGCGTTAGCCGCCATGGCTACGCCAGAAGTGGCCTACCTTAACTTTCTTTTTAAAATGCTATTATAGGCATGGTGGCTCACGCCTGTAATCCTAGCACTCTGGGAGGCTGAGAGCAGGAGGATCGCTTGAGTTCAAGAGTTCAAGACCAGCCTGAGCAAGAGCGAGAAGAGCCTGTCTCTACTAAAAATAGAAAAATTAGCCAGTTGTGGTGGCGTGTGCCTGTAGTCCCAGCCACTTGGAGGCTAAGGCAGGAGGATTCCTTGAGCCTAGGAGTCTGAGGTTGCTGTGAGCTATGATGATGACACTGCACTCCAGCCTGGGTGACACAGCAAGACTGTCTTAAAAAAAATGCTGTTATAATAAAAAAAACAGTCAACAAAAATCAAATCTTCATAAGAAACAAATAAACATGAGAAATTATTTTCTGCAAAATGCCCTTCAGCCCCTGGACACCATTGCCTCCTATAATAGGACATCATCTGAAAAGGCTGCCTGGGCTGGGACCAAGGACCCTCCCTGACTCCCCCCCCTTTCTACCTAGCCGGGTGGAAGAGACCGGAGTGGTGCTATCCCTGGAGCAGACGGAGCGGCACTCTCGAAGACACGTTCAGTGGGGCGCCTCCTCTCAGAAGGACGCCCCTAACTCTGGGGACAGCCTTGGTATGCAGCAGGGCTGAGGCTGGGAGGGGTTGTGCCCCTAGGACCCTTGGAAGGAAGCCCAAGTGCTTTAGCATGGCTCACCAGGCCCTGTGGTACCTGCCTCCTTCCTCTCCTATCCCTCACCCTCCAAACCATATGGCTTCCTCAAAGCTTGTGGACATGCTGATTTCTTTCATGCCTCAGGGCCTTGGCACATGCATGCAGTTTCTCTCTTTGTCCTCCCTCCTCTCCTGTGCCCATGGACTGATTGCTCCTGTCTCGTGTTGCCCTCTGTTCTGGGTCCTGTGGCTCCTCCACTCCCACCCTTCAGCTTCCTCCCTGTTCCCGCTTCGCTGTTGTTTGGCGTCCAGTAATTGCAACCCTCCCAAGTCTGGCTCCTTCCTCCCTCTTCCTTCTCTGCACCCCACATGCTGGATGACCCTCCCTCCCTGCTTGTTCTTGGGGCACAGCTGTCTGTATCCTCTCCTTTTCGGCCTCAGAGCTGGCTCTGAGCCTTGTCTTGCTCTCTGGGGACCTTAGAACCTTGTCGAGGGCAAGCTCCTCAGAGCTGAATGGCCAAATGGTGTTCTGGGGCCCCAGGCCCCTACCCTGGAACCCTCAGGGCCTCACCACAACCTGGCAAATAAAGTTAACACCTGGCCTGGCCCCGCAGGGGTTCTACAGGCCCCTTCTGCCCAGCACTAGGAACGGTGGCCATGGTGATGGGTTAAGATGGCAGCTGTGTTCCCTGGGGTTGGCATGGAGGGCTCTGACCCTTGGCCCTACATGACCACCGTGTCCTCCCCACCTCCACGTGTCCTGCAGACGCCCCTGGTTCCCGGATCCTTGCCTTCCTGCACCCGCCCGCCCTGAGCGAGGCCACCTTGGCTGCCGACCCCCGTCGATTTTGCAGCCCTGAGCTTCGTCGCCTCCTGGCGCCCATCCTGGATGGGGCTTCAGTAGCCGCCACTCCCAGCACACCGCTGGCCACCCGGCGCCCCCAAAGCCCCCTTCCGGTAAGCGGTCCCACCTGTCCCCAACCTGAGCCCTCGGGCCCCCGGCTGCCTTAGCCTTTGGCTCAAACCTTGCTGTCCTCTGGGCTTCGGTTTCTCCATCTGTGTAGGGGGGAGGTTGGGATGAGAAGGGGTTGGGGTTCCTTTAAGACCCAGATTCCAGGGTCTTCAGTTATTGGAATTCCAGAGTCTGGCCCCCAACCTGGGAAGTTCCGAACTGTGACCCCACCCCCAAGCCTGCAACCCAGTGTCCCGGCTCCCTGAACTTTGACCTCATAGAGTCTAGAATGTCTAATATCTTGATTTACGCAGAGCTGGATTCAGATCCTGTCACCAGCTGTGTTACCCTGGGCGAGTGGGTGCTGGAGGCCTTAAATTCTTCACCTATAAAAGGAAGATAATGACAAGTGGCCGCGTCATTGGTTATTGTGAGGGTTCAATGAGATTATTTGTGGGAAGCACCTAGTAGGGGCCTGGCACCTAGTACGTGCTCAGTAGACCATAATCTGGATCCTTGAGTGCGGCCTTTATTAAAACAATTTGTTCTGTAAAATTTGGATTGAGTCAAGGGGCTGCACTTGGGGACCGGGAGGTCTGCAGGTTCCCCAGCATCTGGTGTTGACTGGCTTCTTCCCACTCTCCACCCCAAGAAAACATCTTCTCTCCACCAGAGAAATACACACTGTGACCTTTGACCTCACCCGTTACCCCTGAGACAGCTGGACGCTGCATTGTTTTCCCCCCCAAACCCAGACCCCAAGATGTTTAACCCAGAGGACCTGAATGTCTTGGCCTCGGACTCCGATCTTTCTAACCTTCACTGTTTGCCCCGTTCACCTGCATGTACCCGGCCACTCTGACTTTTGAACACCCAGGTTCAGAACTCATTTTCATTTGCTGTTGGACCCTCTTGTTCCCCCAGCTGCCTGACGTTTGAACCCCACTTCCACCCCTGAGTCCTAGACTGTTTACTGTAGATACATCCCAGGCTTAAGATTTCCTGAAGTCTCTGCTCCATGTCCCCGCAGGCTGATCTCCCAGATGAACCACTCACGGGCATGGACAGTGCACACAGACTCTTCGCATCCGGGAAGGACCTCAAGGCAGTGGAGACGGATCTAGATATGGCTCAGGTAAGGGCTGGCATGGAAGGAGCAGTCTTCACCTCTGTGCTCTGGGGACTGACACATCTGGGCTTTAGAGATGGGTGGTGCAATGGCTAAAGAGATGAGTAGGTGGATGGATGGGTAGTGGATGAAGGGACCCTTGTATTCATGGGTTGAATGACGGTGGGTGATGTTTAGGCAGATATTTGGATGGATGGATGGATGGATGGATGTTTGGATGGGGAGATGGACCACTGGTTCGTTGGCTGGATGAAAAATGGATAAAGATATTTAAATGAATGATTGATTGAATACATAGATAAGATGACAGATGGATAAATAAAATTATATAAATGACATGATGGATTAGTTACCTACTGCTACATAACAACTTACCTAAAAACTTAGCACCTTAAAACAACTAACAGTTATGTCACATGGTTACTGAGTATAAGGAATCTTGGAGCTGCTTAGCTGGTGGTTTTTGCTCAGGGTCTCTCGTAAGATTGGAGTCAAGGTCTCAGCCAGAGTTACAGTCATCTGGGGCTAACGGATATGCTTCTAAGCGCTCACACACGAAATTGTTGGCAGTCCTCAGTCCCTCACTGGCTTTGGGTGGAGACCTCAGTTCCTCATCACATGACCACATGAGCCTCTACACAGGCTGCCTAAGTGTCCTCGCAGCATGGCACTTGGCTTCCTCCAAGGCAAGCAATCCAGCCGAGAGAGAGAGAGAGAGAGAGAGAGAGAGAGAGAGAGAAAGAGAAAGAGAGAGGCGGGAAGGCAAAGAGATGTCAAGAGAGGCCGGGCATGGTGGCTCATGCCTGTAATCCTAGCACTCTGGGAGGCCG
>VBSM01003212.1:7390608-7413477 GCA_008086735.1 Cheirogaleus medius
GAGGCTGAGGCAGGAGGATCGCTTGAGCCCAGGAGTTGGAGGCTGTAGTGAGCTATGATGACACCACTACACTCTAGGCCAGGCGACAGAGCGAGACCCTGTCTCAAACAACTTTGTGGGTTTTACGTGAATTCCTTTGGAGTCAGCTCCACTAGACAAGAGCCACACCCACAAATTGCTTCGAGGTAAGCCCTCCTCTACCTCTACTCAGCTTCTGCTGAGATGCTAAGTGATAGTGCCCTTAAGTTTAGTAGAAGCCCTATTATTTGATTGAGAAGATCTATGAGGGTTACCTTTAAACTCTTTAGAGTCTTTTGTCTGACCAAAGGACAGGCTGAGGCACCACCTTTCATCTTTCTGAAGCCTGAACAGGGAGT
The DNA here is from genome assembly GCA_008086735.1 of Cheirogaleus medius. Classification (NCBI taxonomy): domain Eukaryota; kingdom Metazoa; phylum Chordata; class Mammalia; order Primates; family Cheirogaleidae; genus Cheirogaleus; species Cheirogaleus medius. Next base: position 7,390,986 of record VBSM01003212.1, read on the forward strand.
TAAGTCCCACCCTGAGCTTCATCTGCAGCCCATGCTTTCCTGGAAGGGCCTTTCTTTGCTCAGAAACCATTTCTTAATTTTAGCATCAGCTGCCATCTGGAGAGTTCCTATAGTCAGCCAAACCCAAGGTTAACGACACAGTTCTCTGGACTGCCAAGTCTGCCCAAGACTTCTGACATCGCTGCAAGTTTGGGGTTCTCCAGAGCCACCCTCACTTCAGACCAGCTTCCTGTCAATTAGGAGATTTCCACAGACTCCTACAGACAGACTCCTTCTTGTTTGATAATTCACTGGAAGTATTCAGAGTACTCAGGAGAGCACTATACTTAGGATTTTTGTTTTATTATAGCAAAAGAATACAAATCAGAACCAGCCAAAAGGAGATACACATAGGACGGAATCTGGGACTGGGAGGGACCCAAATGGAAAGCTTGCATGTCCTCAGGGACATGTTACAGTCCCAGTGTTGAAACAGGGCAATGTGTGCATAGAGTATTGCCAACCCAGGGAGCTTCATTCAAGCTTCGGTGTCCAGAGTTTTTATTGAGGTGTCATTACATCAGTATGATTGATTATGTTACTGTCCACATAACTGAATTCAATTTCAGTGCCACCCCTACCTTCCCTGGAGGTCAGGCTGATTTCATGTGGCCCAAAGCCACAGCCCTCTAATCACATGGTCTGGCATGGCCAGCCCCCATCCTGAGTTATCTCATTAGCATAAACTATCTAGGGGCCTCCCATGAGTCACTTTGTTAGCACAAACTATCAGGTGTGGTCCAGGGGACTCACAGGGAACAGCAAAGACACCGCTATCACTCAGGAAATTCTGAGGGTTTAGAGGTCACTCCTAGGGGCTGGGACAGAGGCCAGACCTCTCTTTGGGTAAAGTTAATTCTTCACTACACAGGAAGGTTGAGAATTTTCAAAACCTTCAAGCCCCAGATCCTTCATATTTAACATTTCTTCCTTTAAGAAGAAATTTCCTTTCTCTCTTGCCTTTTACTATGAGTAGTAAGAAGAGATGAGGCAGCTCCTTCAGCATTCTGGCTGGAAATCTCCTTAGCAGGATCCCCCAGTTCATGCGTTACATTTCCTACTTTCCATGTAACTGCAGGCACTGGTGTTGCTAAACTTTCCAGCCACTACACGACAGTCCCCTTTCCTCTGGTTTCCAGTAACACGTTACTCACTTCCCTCTAAGCCCTCATTGGCAGCCTCCTCAAGGTTCAGATGTTGATCAATAGTTTGTTCAAGGCAATTTAAGATTTCTCTAACATGCTCTTCAAAGAGTCCTTATACCCATTTTACAGATGAGGAAGCTGGAGCTCAGACTCTTGGCCTCAAGCATGCAATGCAGGAGTGGTGGAGCTGGGGCTCTAGCCCAGGTCCACCCTCGCCCAAGGCTCATGCTCTTGACTCCCTCCTGCCCCCCTCAGGATGCCGATGCTCTGGATTTGGAGATGCTGGCCCCCTACATCTCCATGGATGATGACTTCCAGCTCAACTCCAGCGAGCAGCTACCCAGGGCCTACCACAGACCTCCAGGGGTTGTCCCCCGGCCTCGCGCTCGGAGCTTCCACGGCCTGCCACCCCCAACCCCTGAGCCCTCCCTGCTGCCCCGCTGGGGGAGTGATCCCTGGCTGAGCTGCTCCAGCCCTTCCAGAGGGGACCCCTCAGCATCCTCCCCTGTGGCTGGGGCTCGGAAGAGGTGAGCCACAGTGAAGGGGGGGATGTCTCGGGAGTGTAGGGAAGGTCTCTTCCCCCAGTCTTGTCCCTGCCTCTGCATCAGCCTCATCTCTCTCCCTTCCTGCCACCCTGATCTCCTCTCCAGCCAGGCCCTCAGTGTCCCCAGCACGTGCCAAGTCTGTCCTAGCTTCTATGCCTTTGCCCACGTTGTGCCCCCTTCTCAAGCGCCCTCCACTGTTCTCATGGTTCCTCCAAATCCCACCTGTCAGCCAGGGCTCTCTCCTGGGGAACATACTTATATCTGGCCTAGTGACAATTTATATCACAGCTAGGAAGACATGGCCACAATGTCAGAGAAACTATCTAGAACTAAGTCTCTCCACACCTGATGAAAGCTATGGACTCTTTTCCAAGAAAATTTACACACACAATTTTGCATATAATTTTGGAGGGTCTTTGCCCCCCTTCCAAAGGCATTAGATTACTAATACTGGAGTTTTGCTCTCCAGGTTGCACGCATGTGCCCACTTAGTATCCAGAATGGCCTTTTACTGTCCTTAGGAGGAATTTACAGATACATCTTGGTATCTCCCAAGGCTTCTAGCTTGGGGCTGGGTATACAGTGGGTGCCTGATAAAGACTTATTAAATGAAGGAGGGAGGGAATTATTAATGAATATAGTGGGTAGGTGGATGGAAGGATGGATGGATGGATGGCGAGAGGGTGGATAGACAGGTGGATGAATGGAAGGATGGATGGATGGAGGTTGTAGGGGTGGGTGATGGATCGTTAGTTGGATGAGTGGGAAGATTTATGGGTATATGGATGGAAGAATGAATGACTAGGTGGATGGATGGTTAGATGGATGCTTAGATGGTGGGGGGAGGCGGAATAGGTGGATGCATGGTTAGATAGGTGGATGGATGAAAGGAGGGATGGATGGAAGATGGGGTGGCTGGGTGGGTGGGTGAGGGATCATTGGATAGACAGATGGGAAGATGGATTGGGGGTGTATGAGTAAAGGAACGAGTAGGTGCTTGGGGGAGTGAATGAATGCGCATCACCTGCTTACCCTGGTGGCCACACCTGCCCAGGTTTGCTGCGTCCTGAGATTCCTGCCTGTTTTCCTCCAGGGCCCTGACCCAGAGCTCAGAGGACGAGGCCGAAGGAGTGGAGCTTCTGGGAGTCAGACCCCCCAAACGGTCCCCCAGCCCAGAACCGGAAAACCTTCTGCTGTTTCCCCTCAGCCTGGTATGTTGGGGGGTTAATGGGATTCTCTGGCCCTCAGAACCCAGCAGGCTTAAACCTCCTCATTTATAAATGGGAAACCAAAAAGGAGCAGGGGCTGGCTGAAGGTCTCACAGAAGGTCATGGGCCCGCTGAGGCTAGGACTTTGATCTTCTAGTTTCACTGACGGGTGTGAAAGGGCTTTGCAAATACGTGTAAGTTGGCGAAAGGTGCAAAGAAGAAAAATTAAGTAGGGTGAGGGGAGAAATGGCAGGTGGTTAGTATCTGCAGGAATCTTCTTTGCTCCCAAGGGACCCCCACCCCAAACTAGAACAGGTCTTGGCCTTGGATGACTGGCGCAGAATTAAGACTACAGACACTAGAATCAGATGGACGTGGGTTCAAATCCCAGGTCTGCCTCCTAGTAACTGTGAGACTTTGGCCAGGGGACATCACCACTCTGAGCCTCAGTTTCCTCATCTGGAAAGTGGGAATAGTTACTATCTCACAGGCCTGCCATGAGGATTAAATGATATGAGGCCCTTAGCTGACACTCAGAAGGCTGTCCATAAATGGTGTACAAAAACAAACTAAACAAAAGCAGCAACCCCCGCCATTGTCCCTGCCTCCAGTCTCACCCCTCCTGTCCATTCTGCACAACAGCAACCAGAACGCACTTTCTAAAAGCCAGCCTGGGCTCTGTCACTTCCACAAGGCCTTCCTCTAGGACCTCCCATGGCTCCCTAGTACCCACAGAAGTACCCTGGCTCCTCACTCTGCAAAGGGCTGTTTTAACATGAGGGATGAGGTTGGTAGTATCAACAGCTTACATGCATTGAGTGCCTGTTGTTTGCCAGATGCTGACTGCACTAAGTGCCTTGCATGATTAATTTATTTAACCCTCACAACTACTCTTGTAGCGGTGGCTTTGTTTCTCCCCCACAGAGTTTCCTTCTGACAGGAGGCTCGGCCACGGGGAGCCAGCAGCATCCCAGCACCCACCTCCTGGACCCGAATGAGCCCCTGGGTGAGTATCCAAGCTGGGTGACCCAGAAACCGTGGGTCACCCTCTCCCGTGGGAGGCGCCTGGATTGTTGAGTGAAGGATGGAGCCATCCCAGAGGTGGTGGGGGACTGTCAGTGCCCAGAGGTGACCTTGGTGGATATGGGCAGCCCCCCTCCTTTTGTGGGCACTGCGGAGGAAGCAGAGACCCTCAGGGAGGCAGGGTCCCCTTGGGGTAGAAGCCGAGCCCAGGTCCGAGCCTGGGTTTCTTGCGCCTGCGTCTGATCACGACTGAGTTGGGGTTGACTCCTGCCTTGGCCACTCCCAGCTGTGTGGCTTTGGAAGAGCTGCTGCTTCTAGAAGCTCAGTTTCCTCCCGTGGATGTGGAACTATCGTGATAGCTCTTACCTTAAGGAGATGTTTTGAGCAACTCATGGAGATGCCACACCGGAAGGGCTCAGTCCAAGATCTGTTATGTCATAAGCACTCAAGAAATGTCCGCCCTCAGCCGGGCTGGTGGCTCACGCCTGTAATCCTAGCACTCTGGGGGGCCGAGACAGGAGGATCACTTGAGCTCAGGAGTTCGAGACCAGCCTGAGAAAGAGCAAAACCCCCTCTCTACTAAAAAAATAGAAAGAAATTAGCTGGACAACTAAAGATATATATAGAAAAGATTAGCCGGGCATGGTGGCGCGTGCCTGTAGTCCCAGCTACTCAGGAGGCTGAGGCAGGAGGATCGCTTGAGCCCAGGAGTTGGAGGTTGCTGTGAGCTAGGCTGGTGCCACGGCACTCTAGCCTGGGCAACAGAGTGAGACTCTGTCTCAAAAAATAAATAAATAAATAAATAAAAATAAAAATAAATGTCCGCCCAATGGCTGTGGTGATGATGCTATTTCCCAAAGCCCCTCCACAGAGCAGGGGACAAGCTGCTGTGCTTGTCATCTTCCTGTGCAGCTATCAACAGCATAGCTCCACTTGAAACCTCCAGGCTTCAACCAGAGGGATCTTTCCAAAGCACGAATCTGACCCTGGCCCTCCTCTGCTCCAAACCCTTCCATGGCTCCCTATTGCCCTTCAGAGAAAGATCAGGCTTGGACTCAAGTCCCTGCAGGGTGTGGCTGCTGCATCATCTCAGACCACACTCTGCTTCACACCCTCTGTCTCAGCCACTTATCACCATCTTCCAGTTTATTCCTTCCTCCGTGCGTGTCACCAGTATTTGTGGAGCATGCAGTCTGCGTCCAGCACCTAGAACACCATGCTGCCTTCGTGGCGCTGGCATGCTAGTGTGGGAGACAGACCCTAACAAAGAAACAAGTCCAATAAAAAGGGCAAGAGATGAAAATAAGTGCTCCTGGGGGAAAGAATGCATGCAAGGGGAAAGAGGGCTCTCGTGGAAGGGGGGAGGTTCAGTTTTAAATAGAAGGTGAGAAGGTGATCATTGACCATAGACCTGAAGGAGCGAGCCCTGACGATGTCTGGGGGAACAGTGTTCCAGGCAGAGGGAACGGCTAGTGCAAAGCCCTGAGCTGGGCGTGTATCTGCATTATTTGGGGGGAAAAGCTAGGCCAGTGTGGCTGAAGCAGAGAGAAGGGGACAGAAAGGTGAGGGGCAGGTTGCATAGAACCTCTATAGGGCATTGAGCTGCCTCTAAAGTTGCCTTGCTTGAGCAGGCTGCCTCAGGGCCTTTGCGTATCCCTGATCCCTCTGCCTGGAATGCTTTTCCCTCTGTTCTTTGCCTAATTCCCACATCCTTTAGATCTCAGAGCAAATGTTACTCTTTCCATGAAGTCCTCCCTTGCTTCATAAGCTCGTGGCTTATAACGCCTGTCCAGTGCATAATCATAGTGACACAGGCGTTTGTGTCATGATGTGATTACTGCTGTCTTCTCCCAGCGGGCATGAGACCTGTGAGTGCAGGGGCCAGGGCTGCCTTGGCCACTGCTGTACTCTACTTTGTGCACGTGGCTGGGCACAGAGTCGGTCTCAGAACATTCCAGCACTCCCTCTGTGCCAAGCTTTGTGTGAAATCCTTTATGTCCCACTCTGGAATGTCAGCCCCATGAAAGCAGGGAGTTTCATCCATCCTGGTCACTGCTGTGTCCCCAGCACCTAGCACAGTGCCTGGCACATAGTAGGTGCTCAATAAATGTATTTTGCACGAGCATATTCTCATCATGAGGTGGGCATGAAATCCCCATTTCCCAAGTACCAGCAGCTCACTCACTGAGCGCTCACCACTACCAGTTATTGCTCAAAACACTTCACTCGGATTTACTCATTTAGTCCTCACAACAGTCCTGGGAGGGAGGTACTGTTATAAGCCCATTTTACAGATGAGGGGACTGAGGCACAGAGAGGTAAAGCCACCTGCCTCAGGTCACACAGCAAGGAAATAGCAACAGGCAGATTCAAACTAGAGCAGCGTCTGGCTCAGACTTCGGTTCTTAACCCCAGCCCTAAACATCGCAGAGGGGCCACGCCCAAGATTCCACTGCTGTGTGAACCGAGGCAGGCCTGCCTCACCACCCGGGGTTTTCACTCCCAGGAAGGGAAGATGGGCTGGGGTGATAATTCTCCACTGATGTATCTTCCATCTTCCCCCACAGGCCTGGGCCCCTCGCTGCTCTCTCTCTATCCGGACGAGGACACTGCCCAGCCCAGGAGCCACTTCCAGCCGGTGGCAGGCGTGGCCCAGGCCCGCTGAGCCAGGCCCCCTTCCCTTGTCCCTTCTCCTTCCCCAGCAAGGACCTCAACCACACTCCAAGCTGGCAGCCAACACACAGGACGGGGGTGCCGGGAGAGGGGCCCCTCTCTTCTCTGAGTGCCCCCCACCCACCTCGGGCCTACCTCAACCCTCACCCCTCTGCTGCTCCCAATCTGGGGGCTCTTTGGGGCATCAGCTCAGTGACCTCTGGGAGGGGTCCTGGCCCCTCCTCCTCCTCTCAGGACTTCCCTTGGGGTTCTCAGTGCTTCGTTACCTCATTGTCCCTTTCTCAGACTCTCTTGGCTTTAGTTTGGGGAATTGGGGGGGAGGGTTGGGGTCAGATCTGTGTTTCTGGGCTCTGGGGAGTATGGATAACCATAATCACATTTCTGTCTGTCCCTCTTTTATTATTATTTTTATTTTTGTTGATTTCATGATATGGTTTTGAATCACTATGAATTGTTTGGGGTCCGTAAGAATGTGGGACTCTGATCTTCCCCCATTCTCAGGCGTCACTGGGGGAGGCTCTGGGCCAGACCTCACCCCCAGCGACTTCTGAGTGAGGCCTCAGCCTCCCAAGCTGCCACCCAGCTCTGCCCTCCCCTTCCACTCCGGACTTCCTGCTGCCCCCAGCTCCGCCTGGATACAGACTTCATCCGTTGTCTTCCTGTTTCAGGGGCAGCCTCGAACTTTTTCTGCTTCCAAACCATAGACCCTCCAACCTTCTCTGGTTCCAGACTGCACAACCTCCAACCTTCACTGGTTCTAGACCGCACAACCTCCAACCTGGTCTGCTTTAGACCTCATCCTGAAAATCTTTCTAATTCTGGACCTCACAACCTCCAATTCTGCCTATTTTCCAACCTCAACAATCTCCAAGGAATTGTCTGGTTCTGGGCCGCACAACTTCTAATTCCCTCTGGCTCTAGAATCTATGACCACCAGATTCCAGTGGTTCTAGAACGCACTCTCTTAGCTTCCTCTGGTTCTAGACTTCTCCCTATAAATCTCTCTTGTTCTAGACCTCACACTCTCCAACTCCCTCTGGTTCCAGATCTTATATCCAATGATTTCCTCTGGTTCTGGGACCCCACAACTTCAAGCTTCCTGTTGGTTCTAATCTTCTCAATCTATAATATAGTACATTTGGTTCCAAATCCAGACCTCCTAAGTTCTAAATCATTTTGGTTCCAGACCTCATGAGGCCCAGCTCATTCCTCTTTGACTCTCTACAATCAAGACTTGTTTTCCCTGTCAAAAAGAAGTCAAATGAGTTTTATGTCTTGATCTTATAACCAGTTCTTCCAGAACCAGACACCATGCTCTAGTTCTTTTAGGTTCTGGACCTCACGGCCACCATTCACTATAGACTGCACAACCTCTATACTTTGTGACCTCCTGGGTCTTCTGATCCCAGATCTGATTTTCTGCCATTTTTCTGGTTCTAGACTGAATTGCAAATGTATTCCGAGTCTAGACCTCATCCTGTAAGTCCCCCTGGTTCTAGACCTCACAGTGTCCAACTCCTCCTCACTATAGATCGTAGGACTCCAAATGACCCTGGGTCTGGAACTCAGCCTTCAAACATCTTATTTTAGACTTTGCCTTATAAATTCCCCTGGTTCTAGACGTTACAACCTCCTTCTAATTCCTTCTGATTCTAGAGCTTATGGTGCCAAAATCCCTCTGGTTCTAGAATTCAGCCTTTGGGCCTTTTCTAATTCTAGTCCTCACTCTATAAATTCCTCTGCTTCTAGGCCTCACAGTGTCTAATCAGGCTCCTTTGGTTTCAGATCCAAATCCCTCTGGTTCTAGAACCTGGCTTCCAAATGCTTCTGATTCTGGAATCTAGACTTTACCTTGTAGATTTCTCTGGTTCTGATTCTTGCAACCTCCAAGTCCCTGACTGCAGACCCCACCCACCTAACTCTATTCTGGGCTTCCCACCCCACTGAAAATACCCCAATTCCTACCCTGTCCTAAGTCTTCCCATTCAAGACTCCTACCTTCCAGGCCCCACTGCTCCTGGACTTCTTGCTCAAGTCTCTCCAACCTCATGTCCCTGTAGCTCCTGTCTTAGAACCCCTCCACTGCCCACCCCAGCTCTCCAGATGTGCACTTACCTTGACTTCACCCCAGATGTCTGGGAGACCTGGGGCTCCCTCACCCCCGTGGGGGTTCACAATCCAGAAGATTCCTCCAGCCGCACAGGCACACGCACAGCCCTATCTGCAAATCACAGGGTAGGGAGAGAGGCCAGGACCCCTCGGCACTCTGCCACCACCTACGCGTCCCTCTTACCTCCCAGCTCCCTTTCTATGATGGTGCTACTCTTCGTCTTCCACAGGAAAAAGTCTCCCCTTCTCAGCTCCATTCGCCCCCTTTTTGGAAGGGACTGATAGCTCTGTTTTGTCAAGGGGTGACCTGTCCAGTTTGGTGCGATGGAGGGAGTTAGGGTCTGTCCCCTCCTTCCATCAGGGTGCGATGTGGGTCCTCAGTGGAGGGAGCTGTGCTGGGCTAGGGGAGAGGAGGGGACCGGACCAGCCATGCTGGCTCTGAAACTCACTAATCTCTGTACCACCATAAAGACCTCCCCTTGGTAGGCACCGGAGCTCTGTGTGTTGACTCATCTTTGGGATCGCTTCTGGGGCTGTGGGCGCACTGGGCAGCTGGGAGTCCATGTCATTAATACTTTCTGATTCTGTGTGTATGTGACTGTCTTCCTACAGGGGTCTGTGTCACATGTGTGTCTGATGATGTGGTCATTCTGTGTACACACGTAGGTCTTTGTGACAATTCTGTGAACCTGTGTTGGAGGGTTGTAATTCCTTCTACGTGTGTGTGTTAGTATCTGGGTGTGATGATTTTGTCTTCTGTATCTCTCTGGCTACTTTGGGTGTCTGTGTTCCGGACTGTGGGAGGTGTGATGATTCTTTGGTACCCGTGTATGCCCTTGTGATGTTGTGATTCTGCGTATGTGTGCGGGACTGTTTGACACTGTGATTCTGGGTACCAACGTGTGTCTGTGTGCCATGATTCTCTGTACTTAAGTGAGCATGTGTGTGGGAGAGAGAGTGTGTGTCCACAGATTCACGGGCAGGTGGGCATGTCTGTTCTGTCCCATCTCTTTAGATCACCCTCATAACCTCTCTCTGGTGGTCCAGAATATTTTCAAGAGAAGAAAACCACTTTTAAGCCTTTGAACTTGCTGTTCCTTCTGCCTTAAATGCCTTTCTCCTTTCCCTCCTCCCCTCACTTGGTTATCTCCTGCTCCTACTTCAGATCTTGGCTCAGACACTCCCTCTTCCAGGAAGCCTTCCTTACCTGCCCCAGTTGGGCAAAGTCTTCGCACAACCCTTTGAAAGCTCCTGTCCACATCACAGCACTAGGCACTCTGACCCACTCTGAGTATCTGTAATGGAGTGAATATGAAAAGAACTTACTCTGTGTTAGGCCCCCTGACATTGTAATTCTACATAATGAACATAACTTATTATCCCCACTTTACAGATGTTGAAACTGAGGCTCAGAGAGGGTGATCACTTGCCCAAGGTCACACAGCCAGGAAAGGACTAAGGGGGACTTAAATCCAGGATTCAAATCCATTATAGCAGCCTCCCCACCCCCTAAAAAACAAAAACAAAATAAAAAATTGCAAACCCTCTGGCACATACAAAGGCAGTAGAGTAGCAATTAAGATGACAGGGACAGATTCAAATCCTGGCCCTGACACATCCTTGCAGTTTGACCTTTGGCAAGTGTATTGACCTCTGCAAATCTCAGTGTCCTCCTCAGTGAAATGGAGATGACACTGATTGGTGGTGGTGGAGGGAGGCGGTGGTTGAGGTGGTGTTACATAGACGGGACAAGAGGTTTAGGGATGGGATGGCTTGTGCTGCCAGGAGAGGAGCCCCAATAGAGCCTTAAAGGACTCAGTGCTACAGTTCCTCGTGCATAGAGGTTGAGGGCTTGGAAAGGATGGACTAGAAGGGAGTACAGATTGTGGGGGTTGAGGGAAGGGGGTAGGGTCTGGCTAGACTATTTAGGGTTTCATAGGTCATCAAGAGTGGGTTTTCTCCTAAAGGCACCAGGGAGCCATGGAAGGCTGGGGGTGGGAGTGTGCCATGGTCTTATCCTGTCTTAGATCCCTCTAGCTGCCATATGGAGGGTAAACTGGAAGAGGAAGACTGAATCAAGCAGTAGAGAAGGCTAATGCTGTGATCCAGGCGAGAAGAAAAAATGCAGACACACGCACAAGCGTCAGTTTGAAGATTCAGCAGGATTTGGGAAGCTGAACACAGGGAAGAGAAAGGAGATGTGCAGCAAACTTCCGAGCCTTGCTCAAGACTTGGGGACCCAGGGTACTTTCAGTTCAAAATTTAGAAACACTGACCCTCAAGATTGGAAATTTATTTGGTTTGAGAAGTCACCCATTTTCCAGAGAGGGTTCATTGAGGCCCTGGAGGAGGGGAAGATTTGTTGAAGGTCACGCAGGCAATTGGCAGTAGGGCTGGACGCCCAGCTCTGACTCCGCATCAAGCATGGTGCTGCCTTGCAGAGCAGGCGGCATTTGCAACCCCCACCCCACCAGCCGAAGAGGACGGCGGGGAACCCCGACTTTAAGACGCGAGAAACTTTTGCGGCCTCGGAACACGGTAACTTTGGGATCAGAGGCCACACCAGGTCTTTTCCTCGCATGCCCTTTTTCTCCTTCCCTATTGGCTCATTCTACAACGGGTGTCGTCTGGGGATCCTGTGGTCACCTTGTCCCCGCGCACTCCAGCGAGAGAGCTCTGCGCAGGCGCGCGAAGGGGCCCGCGCTTTACGACACTTGTGCGACAGTGGCTGCAGCCACCCGGCCCTCCTTCGCGACGGTTCGGCCGGGTGCCGCTGGCGGCCGTTGCCAGGGTGGGGGTCGCTTTGCGGCATGGCGATGGCGGAGGGCGAGCGGACTGAGTGTGCTGAGCCCCCCCGGGACGAGCCCCCAGCTGATGGCGCTCTGAAGCGGGCAGAGGAGCTCAAGACTCAGGCCAACGACTACTTCAAAGGTACGCCCGCCTCTGAGGGACTGTGGACAGCAGCCCGGGCCGAGGGGTGCCGGGCCCGCGCGGAACCATGGCAACGCGGAGCGGCAGCCTGGGCGCGGGGCAGACACTACCAAGTGACCAGGCGTGGGGAGGCCCAGGATGGCGCTACCAAGGGGCGACATAGGGGCCTTTGAAGAGGAGGGGTAACACCTAGAAGTGGTGGACGGAGCGGGTGCTACTAAGTGGGGAGACCCAGGAGGGCGCTACCAAGTGTGGGGCCGGAGGGGGACCGGAATGAGGGCGCTACCAAATGTGAGATCTGGAGAGTCGCTACCAGGTGGTGAGACCTGAAGAGGGCGCTACCAAGCAGTAACATGTGGCAGGGGAGTGATGGTGGTGTTAGCTAGTGGGGGAGACCTGGGGTGGATGCCACCGAGTGGGGGGTTCAGGGGGGACAGTCCTAATAGAGAAGGCAATTATGGGAGTCGGGAATAGAGCATTAGATGGTGTTGTGGGGGGGTGGTCAAGAAGTGAGAGATTGGGGTAACCCGAGCACAAAGGATGTGTGGGGTGCCTTTGGGAGCAGAGGTGGGGGGTCCCCCAAAATAGTATGACTTAGGATCTTGGGAAGGACTGAGGTGTGGGGACACTCATTCATTCATTAAAAAATGTTCATTAACTACCTGTTACAAACCAAAGATGGCGCTAGACTCTGGGGATATAGCAGTGAATGAGACAGACATTGCCCTGCCCTTAGGCGGCTTGTAATTGAGTAGGAGAATCAGACATTGAGTAGACACGCAAATAAAGAAAAGTCTCAAATAGCGGTGAGTGCTTTGAAAGAAAACCGGCAGAGTGATGAAGTAGAGCATAAGGGTTGGAGGCTACTTTAGATAGGGTGGTCAGGGAAGGCCTTACTGAGGAGGAGGCATTTAAGCTGAAACTCAGAGAAGGGGAACTGGGGAGGAGTGTTCTAGGTGGGCGGAGCAGCATGTGCAAAGGCCCTGGGATGGGAGAAAGGCTGGCATGGCTGGAACTTTAGGGAATTGGGGGGGAGACGGATACAAGAGAGTAGGACAGAGGCCAGACCATGCAGGGTCGCGTAAGTCATTGCAAAGACTAGTTTGGATTTTACTCAGTTATTCAAGAGGACACACTGAGTAGGTAGATGGGCCAGTCTGGACTGGAGAATTTGGGCGTGATCAGCCTGTGGTTGGAAATGCCCCGAGAATGGATGAGGTCATCTAGGAAGAGGGTCTAGGGAAGGAGCCTAGGACAGAACCCCGATTGCAAGAGGGAGAGGCTAGGAAGTGGTTAGTGAGGTGGAAGGAAAGCCAGGAAAGCTAAGAGAAGAGATGCTTCTGGAAGGAGGAGCTGGTGCCCCGAGTTGGATGCTGTCAATGTGAGCACCAAGAATTGACCATTAGATTTGGCTGCATGGATGGCAGTGGTGACGCTGACAAGAGCAGTTGCTGGGGAATCATGGGGGTGGTAGCCAGCCAGGAGGGTGCTGAAGAGTGAATGGGAGGGGAGGAAATGGAGACAGCAGATGTTGACAAATGTTTGGAGTATTTTTGTTCTGAAGGGGAGTGCAGAGATGGGGGAGGGTGGAAGAGGGGAATGAGTGGTGTCAAGGGAAGATGACTTTTTTTTTTTTAAGGGGTGGAAGAGGGTAGAGTATGGTCTAGTAGAGACGGAATTGATTCTGCAGGAGAAAGGAGAGACTTGCAGCAGCAAAGCCCTGGAGGAGGTGGAGGGTGGGAAGGATCTAGAGCCTTAGAGCAGAGTTGGCCTCTAATGGGAGCGGAAACAGATTCAAAGAGTGGGGAAGTTTGATCAGGCAGGAGCAGAGAGGTGGAGGTAGGACTGGTGAGATAAGCCAGAGATAAGCATTGGAGGCCAGGTTGGGGAACACAGGTGTCATCTTGATTGTAGTGGGAAGCCATGGAAGGTTTTAAGAAAGGCGCAACGCAGTTTGATTAGCATTCGAAAGAGATCTCCTGGCAACTGTGCAGAGACTGGACAGCAGGGCAAGACTGGAGACTAGGAAGGAAACTAGGACGGTAGACAGGTGAGGGGTGGTGATGGCCAACTAGGCGCGAGGGACAGAAATGGACGTTAGAAGTGTTTCAGAGAGGAAGTGAAAAACAGAAAAAACAAAAGGCCCAAAGGTGAGCAGAGCCTGGCACCGAGGAGGCGAGTAGAGGAGGCGGGAGGAGTTTTTGGTGAGGCTGCAGGGAGGAGCCGGGGCTTTCTGCTGAGGGTTCTGGGGAGCCGTGGGTGGTTCAGAGTAGGGTAAGGACAGGGTCAGGGTGGGCTTTAGAAACACCCTTCTGCGGGGGCAGGACTGGAAGCTGAGAGACCAGGGTGGAGGCTGGGGCAGGAGCCTGAGCAGGCGAGGACAGAGGCCAGACCAGGGCGGGACGAGGCCAAGGGGGAGTGGAAGGGAGTGCGTGGATCTGAGAGGTGTTCAGCAGGCTGATTTGAAGAACGAAGTGACCACCAGACTTTGAGGGTTGAGGGGTCGGGGGTGTCCTGGTGGGGGCCCATTCTCAGCTGGGTATGGGGCTAGAAGGTGGCCTGTCCCTGAGATGGTGCTTGGGAAGAGCAGCCAGGCCTGGGATCGCTGCTGAGGCTGTGAGGATTCTGGGGAACCGTAGCCATTGGGAGGAGCCCCTTGTCCCCCAGGACTAGGGATCCAAGCTCTCGGGAGCCCTGGGCCTGGGCAGGCAGCCAGAGGTGCCTGGCTTTGAGCTGGCAGGGAGGAGAATACATCCCTGCTGGTCCAGCCCCTCGCTGTCTGGCAGGCAGTGGCAGGCACAGAGCCCCAGGCTCCAGGGCTGTGGGAATAACAATAAAAAGAGTAATTACAGCTCACCTTAATTGAGCCCTGCAGTGGCCAGGTACACCACTGGGTTTAATCCTCCCTCGGGGCTGGGAGGTAGGTAGGAAGAGCCCTGTTTGTTTTATACACAGAGGAAACAAGGCTCAGAGAAGCGAAACCACTTGCCCAAGGTCAGAGTGTGTGAGCAGCAGGGCCCGGATATCCCCTTCCTTGCCACGTGGTTGGCTCCCACGTTCAGAGTCCCTGCCAGAGCCCATTCTGGTCCTGTTGGAGAAAAAAGGGGCCCCAGTGGGAGGAAGTGTCCCAGGAGCTCAGAGGACAGCCCCCCACCAGCTGTGGCTGGGTGCTCTGTGAGCTCAGGCCCATTCTAGAGGTCCTGGGGGGCAGAGCCTGGTCCCTGACTCAGGTCCAAGTCCAAGGGAAGTGGCTCTGCTCTCTTCCCCTCTCTCTGGGCCTCAGTGCATCCCTTCTGTAAAATAGAGGGTGGGGGGTTCTGCTTAACCCCTAAGGAGGTGCCAGGTCTAAAAGTTGGTAGAGAGGAAGCATGTCATCATAAGAGCTCAGGCTGCCTGGGTTCTATTTCTTCCTCTTTCCTGCTCTGGAATCCCTGGGCAAATGACCCAACCTCTCTATGCCTCAGTTTCCTCATCTCTAAAATGAGGAATGTCTTGACGCTTAAATGTGCTCATATTTCTGAAGCACACAGAGCAGGCCCAGGATGTGGTGTGTAGGCCCATGCAGTAGGGCCCCGCCCATTTCCTTGCCTCCCTCTGCTACTTCATTAGTCATTTATTCATTCACTTCTTTTGCAAGTATCTGCCGACTGCTGCTTCTGCGGAAGCCAGTCTTCATGTGTAGGTTCAGAGAACCTTCACAGCCACCCAGGGAGGCAGAGCTGGTCGCGATGCTCAGGTTCCAGGTGAGCGGGTGAGGCTCAGAGAGGGGAGGCTGTCTGCCTGAGGCCTGCTGTTAGGGATCTGTGGAGCCGGTGTCAGGCTCCGTGACACCAGGCTCTCCACCCTGTGCCACTCGAGTAAGTAACAGTTCACCCGTCAAGGGCGCTGGCCGGCCGGCCTCTGGAGCACAGCCAGGAGGCTGGAAGGAGTCCTCGAAGGCGCTGGCATTCCAGGGAGGGTCAGTCAGAGCTGGGCTGCCCAGCTCTGCCCTGGCTTATTTCTGGAAAGTCCTGCCCTCCCGCGGCTCACAGTGACAACTAGAGTGCATAGGACGGGGACGGGGGCGCCCAGGGGCTGGGGCAGGCCGGTGGGAGCACTGACCCTGCCTAGGGTAAAGGGAGGGCTTCACATAGTGGGGACATTTGAGCCACTTGAAAGATCGCCAGGAGTTAGGCTGGCCACATCCCCAGCACCCAGCTCCTCCTCCTTTCTCCAGTGTCCGTCTCCTTCTCTGGGTACCTCCCTCCCGGAACCTTTCATGGAACCTGGGACTCTCTTCTTCCCTTCCTCTTTCCCTGACTCGTTCTCTCCTCCAGGTCTTAGCCGCAGTGTACCCTGGGCTGCCCCAGCCCTAAACATTCTGGGGGCATCCCTGTCTGGGGATGGAAGTGTCTTCTCCACGGGACTGTGAGCTCTGGGAGGGCAGGGCTGGGGGCTGCTGTGTCCCCAGACAGGGCAGGGGCTCAAGGAATTAAGATAGGGCTCAGGCTTGACTGGTGGAGATGGATACCAACCAGACAGACAAAACAAAGGAAAGTCATGGTTTAAAGTTGGGGGTTAGAGCAGGGACTCTGTTCAGAAACTCAAGTCCAGAGGGGGTTCCTAAGTGGCCCAAGGACACCCAGCTAGTAAGAGGCAGAGCTAGGACTTGGGCTCTGACCTCCTCCCCCTGCATCTGTGCGTGCCCCTGCGCCAGACCCAGAGGTCACCCTGGCATGGGAGGTGAGAGTGGGCACATTTTGGCCTTGGGGTGGCTCAGAATCCCCACCTGTCTTTTGCTGTGTGACCTTGAGCACAGGCCCTCGCTCTCTGAGCTTCACTCCCCTCATGTGGAGAATGGGGCAATGCAGTCATCTTGGGCTTGTGAGGGTTAAGTAGGGGCCTTATGAAACCCTGCCTGGCACCTGGCACATCACAGTCCTCCAGTGTGGGCAAGGCTCTAAGGCTGTGCAAGCCTTGGTTCTCCTGACTGTCAAATGGGCATGTGGGAGAGATCAAGTCTGGCTTCTTAGGTGCAGACAGGAGGTTTGACCTTGAACAAGACCCTGTGGCTTGTCTAAGTGAGTACCAAGTGGTACTTATGCCATGGAGACATACATGAGGGTTCCCCAGGTCAGGATGTAAAGTGCAGGGCACAGCCATGGCTTATCACCCTTAGCCAGATGTCACATCCTGTCACTTTACATTAGAACATCAGTGTCCAGACCACGCTGTGACTGCCAGGACCCTGGAGATCTGTCTCTCCTGCCTCCCTGCCTGCTCTTCTCCCAGATCCCTCCACCCCAGCCACGCCAGCCTCAGACTGGAGGTTCCCCCTGCCTCAGGGTCTTTGCACCTGCTGTTCCTTCTATCAGAGCACTCTTCCTCCAGGCCTGTGTCTCACTCCAGGTCTCTGCTGCTATGTCCCCTTCTTCTTGAAGCCTAAGTAGGTTCCTTTTTCCCCACTTCCTGGTCTCCCCTCTTTGGGCTTGTTTACTTGCTTTGGCAAACTACAGGGGGCCCAGGACAGACACAGAGTTGCCTGGTTCAAATCTGAGCTCTGGCCCTCACTAACACACCTGCTGGGGACCACAGGGAGGATTCAAGAAGCCCCTCCTGAAGTCCTGAAAGAAGTAGTGTCCAGCTTGGTGCCTTGAGGGCTGGGTGGCGGGTGGGTGTGTGGAATCAGTTTGGGTCCTGGAGATTGTGGCCTGAGGGGACAAGGCCCAGGCTAAGGAGGCATGATCAGTACAGGGAAGAGGGGCAGGCTGAAGAGACGCTTCTGAGCGCAGCAGCGAACCTCAGCTTTCCCACCTGTGAACTTTGGGGACTGGGCCATACCCAGCCTGGGGCCTGTCCCGGCCGGGGTGGAGCACCGCCTCATGCCTCCTCCTCCATCCCCACAGCCAAGGACTACGAGAACGCAATCAAGTTCTACAGCCAGGCTATCGAACTGAACCCCAGCAATGCCATCTACTACGGCAACCGCAGCCTGGCCTACCTGCGCACCGAGTGCTATGGCTACGCGCTGGGTGACGCCACACGGGCCATCGAGTTGGACAAGAAGTACATCAAGGGCTACTACCGCCGCGCTGCCAGCAACATGGCACTGGGCAAGTTCCGGGCTGCCCTGCGAGACTATGAGACGGTGAGCCGGGCCGCAGGGCGTGGGCCAGCTCCGGCACCTGAGCCAGGGGGCGGGTGTGAGGGGCCATTCTTGTCTTCACTCATTGCTCACCCATCCGGCGAGTACTCGTGGGTCCCTTTGGCTGGGAGCAGACTGCCCGGGTCACCTCCCTGCTTGGCCATCCCGTGCTTTGTGACCCCGGACAAGTTACCTTGCCTCTCTGTTCCTTCCTTTCCCCATCTGTGAAATGAGGAGCAGAGGAGGACCTTCCCTTAAGAGTTGCTGGAAGGAATAAGTGAATTTTTGCTTTTCGTGCTTAGACCAGTGCCTGGCACCCACTCAGCGTCCTGTGGTGATTAACCTAATGGTTATTGTCGCTGTTGATGGTGGTGGTGAATAGGGGCCACACACTCCTTCTGGTGGAGTTTGTAATTCAGGCGTGAGCAAAGGAAGCCCCACCACTGAGTAGATCAGCAGCATAATTGCAGAAGAGGATCTGAGCTTTGAAGAAAATAGAGCGACATGCTGTCTCTGCCAGCAGATGGGACATATTGCAATGAGGTGATGAGAGAGGGGACCTGGAGCCCGGCTAGAATTCACTAGTGTCCTCACTCATCTGCCACCGCCACCGCTGGTGATGTGCTCTGATGATAATCATGACAGTTGTAAGGACCTGCAGGGCAGGCGCACACCTTCACACCAGGTGTGTTCTGCCCCTTCCTTCACGGAGGCTGGCTGACTCCGGTCATTGCAGCAGCCTGGGAAGTGGGCAGTGGGATCGCCCCCATTGCACAGAAGAGCAAACTGAGGCCCAGCGGTATTAAATCACATGCCCAGCAACCCCCAGCTGATAAGTGGCAGAGCTGGGATTTGAACCCCTTTGGCCAGGCCTTCAGGGCCTTGTCCCCTCCCAGTCCAGAGTGGGCTCCCCGAGAGTAGGGGTGTGCATTTGCTCTGTACCCTGGGATGGTGCAGCAGCAGCCCGCTCAGTGTGTGTTCTGCTCCCACATGTAGACGCACCTTCGCTCCCTCCTTCCATTGCATCCATCACACGCTCCAAGTAGCTTCTGTCATCTCTGTCACCTAGGGAAGGGCAACCAAGGGGGGCTGAGAAGCCACAGTCTGCAGTTGGTGGGAGCCAGGTCAGACGGCCTGGACTGGCTGCTGGCCTGGGGTGGACGGTGGACTTCAGGCCAGGTAAATGCTTGAGCCAAGCCTGGGACCAGGGGATACCTATGTCAGGGTGGAGGCAGAGGCAGGCATGGAGGGGGCTGGAGTGACAGCCAAGAGGGTAAAGGACAGCAGAGCAGAGTCTTTCTGAGCTTTGGCTTCCAAGCCTTCCCCTGGCTCTGATGATGTGGTGTGAGTGCAGGTCACTCGGGTGCAGGGCTCAGTAATGAGTAACCAGGAGGGACAGTCGGGGTTGGGTGGGGGCCGGGCTCCCTCCAGACACCTCTTGGGACAGATGCTGGAGTGTGACAGAGGACATGCCCAGGCCTTGTCCTCTTAGACCGGAAGCTCATTTCGGGGCAGAGCCGAGATGGGACCTGGGTGGAAGCTAATGAGCCTGAGGCTGCCTTTTAGCAGCCAGGGTCCTCGTGGGAGGGTGTTCTCATGTGCCCAGCACTGCTGGGAGCTCTGTGTGTGCCTGAATCCAGCCTGTTTCACAGGAAAGAAACCAAGGTCTGGAGAAGGGGAGCCCTTCCTCCAGGGTCACACAGCAGGGAAGTGGCAGAGCTGGAACTTGAACCCAGAGTCTGTGCTTGGAACTGTTTGTGGGTAGCAAAGTCAGTTGAATATCTTGAGATCAGCACTTGTGTCCTCCTTAAATGGAGAAGAAAAAACTGTTCATTGTTTGGAGGAAGTGTGTATATATTGTTTAATGAAAACTACTTTTCATTTACATGAATATAAGTGTATGTTTGGTGTGGTGTGGAAGGGCCGTAGTCTGATCTGAGGTCACAGTGCGGGGGTTGGAGGTGCAGGCCCAGGCTCAGGATGTCCAGGTTCACAGCCAGCTCAGATTGGATCCCAGCTGTGTGTCTCCCAGTGCCTTGTCTCCTGGGCCTCGGTGTCCTCATCTGTTAAAGAGGATGAGAATATAGGAATATTTCCCACTGTGTAATCAACACAGAAAACTTCTGTGACCTCTGGTCACCAAGAAATATGTGGAGATTTCTTCCCACCAGCAACCAAGCAGGTTTTGTAGCAGACACTAGCTGGGTGTCCTGTAATTCAGTTCAATTCTGATATTATCTATCTTGAGATAAGGGCAGATCCCACAAGTTGAGGCTTTAGTCCCACAAGACTGTCCCTGGTTCTGACGCTGATTGCAAGTCCCAGGTTATTTTACCGGTGCCTCTGGCCAACTGGCTGTAAATCGGAGTTCCCATAGCCCCTTCTTTGGATTCAATTAATTTGCTAGAGAGGCTCACACAACGCAGGGAAACACGGTTACTGGGTTATTACAAAGGATACAGATGAAGAGATGCACATGGGAGGTATGGAAAGGAGAGTGGAGCTTCTGTGCCCTCTTGTGGCGCACCACTCTCCAGGGACCTCCACGTGTGCACTTACCTGTAAGCTTCCAGAACCTAGTCCTTTTGGGTTTTTATGGAGGTTCACTAGGCAGGTGTGACTGATTAAACCCTTGGCTATTGGTCATCAACTGAACCTTAGGCCCCTTTCCTCTATCTGGAGGTTGTGCAGGAAGAGACCAAAAAGTTCCAATCCTACAATCCTGCCTTGGTTTTTTTCAGTGAGCAGACCCCACCTTGAAGCTACCTAGGGGTGGCCAGCCACCAGCCAACTCGTTAACATACAAAAAGACACTTATCATTTTAGAGATTCCAAACATTTTAGTAGTTGTATGTCTGGGAATGAAATGTGATGGATACCAAATATGTATTTCACAATATCACAGTCTACGCTTGGTCTTCAAACACAATTCCCTTACATCAAAAGGATATACAACTCAAAAGATATTGACACATTACTACAATTCCATTCAGTCATTATTAATCTAGTCTGTTGACTCAAATAAATGACTGAGGCAAAAATCTCAATCAAGAGGTTTATTAAACCAAACTGGGGACTCACCCCAGAAAAATGCTAACCACAGGCAGACCCGCGGCTGTTTCTCAAAGGGGAAGTTGGAACCTTCAGCATTTAAAGGCCTGTAAGGACAATTGGGGAGGGGGGGACTGATGAGGCAAAATGGTTATAGTCTTGCAAGGCCCAGGAAATTTACATTTTACATCAAATAAGGGGAATGTTAGAAGAAAAAAGGGGGGTGGAGGAAGCATCAATTAAGTGGATATAGGTGGAAGAACGCCTGATTCCGTGTGGCTCTAGTTCTGTTATCTGTAAAGGTAAACTTTATTAGTCATTTTTAGTGTGGAATCAAATAGGCTTTAGTTTTAGATTCTAGACAGTTAAAATTTGCATGTCCGTCCTTAGGGGAAATCAGCAGGGAATTTCCTTACTGTTCTTCACAGGTGCCTGAGGCCTTTACCTTTTGCTTGTGGAGTTGGAGGGTGGCCCTGAGGTTTTGATTTTCTTTTTATAAGCCCATCATATTGTATGAATATGCCTCCCAGGGTGAGGTCACTTGGATTTGCAGGCCTGTGTTTGATCTGGGCAGGTTCCAGAAGCACAAGTGGTCTTGGCAAACAGCTCCACCCTTTCAGACATCTGGTATAATTGAGGTAAGCCACAGTGCCACCCCTTGTTCTGTGCCCTTTTTGAGGGGTTAATATAATAGTGGGTTTCCTTCAGTTCATAATCCACTTATTCATTCCTTTACCCTCAGCTGCTGTTTCTCCTTCTCTTCATTTATACCTGTTGACCTAAAGGAAGAAACTGAGGCAACATTAATATAGGTAGAGAGTTTCTTTGGGCCAAGGTTGAGAACTGCAGCCCAGAAAACTTTTCTAAATTATCTTGGGAAGTGCCCCAGGGGACAGGGCATGAGTTCTGGCTGCGGTTCCCAACTCCCCCACCCCCCATGGCATGTTAGGGACCAGGCTGCAGGGCTCCACCACCAGCTCCACCACGCCCCTCCGCACCATGGAAAAATTGTCTTCCGTGCAACTGATCCCTGGTGCCAAAAAGGTTTGGGACCGCTGAGTTATGGTGTCTGCTCATGGATTTGTTAGGTTGATTTATAGCTATTTGTGGCATTTGTCTAGAGCCCACATAGAAAGCTGATCTTAAGCCTCCCAGCTGACTGAATGAACTCCCATAGTCCTGCCCCCCTCCCTTTTGGAGAAATACTTTGTAACAATAAGATACTCAATCATTAGCAGGCCTAAGGCTATTCTAGACAAAGTTTAAATCATACCTGCGGGCCATCAATTTACTTAACAGATTACTTGAGTTTCTGTAAATGTCACTGCTTGTCTCTGATTAACAGATATCTTTATCTTAAGTTAAAACATTCCAAGGCTTTAGACAAAGCTTCATTCCTTTAACCAATTACAAATCAAAGAATCTTTAAACCAATCTATAACCTGTAAGCCCCCCACTTCAAGATGTCCCGCCTTTCCAGGCCAAACCAATGTATACCCTCCACATTTTTTTTTGAGACAAGAGTCTCAATTTGTTGCCCCGGGTGGGCTAGAGTGCCATGGCGTCAGCCTAGCTCACAGTAGCCTCAAACTCCTGGGCTCAAGCGATCTTACTGCCTCAGCCTCCTGAGTAGCTGGGACTACA
>VBSM01003212.1:7413577-7441344 GCA_008086735.1 Cheirogaleus medius
AGGCTGGTTTTGAACTCCTGACCTTGAGCAATCCACCCGCCTCGGCCTCCCCGAATGCTAGGATTACAGGCGTGAGCCACTGCGCCCGGCCGGGAGAAAGGTTTTTTAAAGATAGTTTGGTGGGTGCAAGACAGGTGCAGAGTACAGAAAGATAGGTGAGCCAAGTATACCCAGGAGAAAGCTAGGGTGGGGACAGATACTCCACTGGACCACCCAAATAACACAGCCCCTCCTCAGTAGGTAAACAAAAAAACAATAAAAGCCCAGAGACAAATTGCTCAGGAGGCCAGAGTCGCAGTGGATGAAGACTCTCGAATAGCAATTACAGGAAAGCAAACTAGGGAACAATGGCTGGTTTTATAGATATATATGAACTGTGCCTGTACCTTTGCAGAGTTCAGGCCCCTACCACAGTTCTCGTTTTGTGGACGTGTATTAATTTTATTTTATTTTATTTTTTTCTTTTTTCACCTTTCATCATCATTCCCAAAACTTGTATTAATTTTATAAAGGGTGGTTTCAAGAGAGAAACCCAAAAGCCCAATTGGGATGACATCACAAAGTGGCAAAAATGAGACCTTAGGGTGGGCACGGTAGCTCATGCCTGTAAATCTTGGCATGTTGGGAGACTGAGGCAGGAGGAATGCTTGAGCCCAGGAGTTTGAGACAAGCCTGAGCAATGCAATGGGACCCTGTCTCTACAAAAAATACAGAAAAAAATTAGCCAGGCCTTGCAGCATGGGTCTGTATTCCCAGCTACTCAGGAAGCTGAGGCCAGAGGATCCCCTGAGCCCAGTAGCTGGAGTATGCAGTGAGCTATGATGATGCTACTGTACTCTAGCCAGGACAACAATCTTGTGTCCCCCCCCCCCAAAAAGAGAGCTCAGTGAAGTTATTGATTTACATAGCTGCTCTCTCTCTCTCTCTCTCTCTTTAAATAATCTCCGGTCTTCAGAATACCGTGATTTTAGTTTTCTTGGAAGAACTAAAACAATGAGAGATTCATAGTGTCAACAGAAAACCCAAACTCTGTAAAATAATTTAAGGAGGTTTCTTCTGAGTCAAAAATATGTGACCATAGCCTGGAGAGCCACACCCAAGATGCCTAGAGCAAGTGGTCTCACCATGGTTGGGTTAACAGTTTTGTTTTGTACATTTCAGGGAGACACGGATTACATGTAAAGTCAAAAGTCAGTAAACAGAAGGTGTACATTGGTTTGGCCCAAAAAGGCGGGACATCTCCAAGCTGGGGGCATTACAGGTTATAGGTGGGTTTAAAAGATTCTTCGATTTGTAATTAAAGAAATGAAGCTTTGTCTAAAGGCTTGGAATGTTTTAAGATAAGGATGTCTGTTAATCAGAGACAAGCCACTGGACATATGCTTGACATACAAGCCAGACTCAAGTGATCTGTTAAGTAAATGGATGACCTGTGGTTTAAGCTTTGTCTGCGTAGCCTTAGGCCTGTTATTCAGCTACGAAGGACATCTCCAAGAAGGGAGGGGGCCATGACTGATTTCCCTTCTCATGGCAACTCTGCTTTAGGGTATTTCTGACCTCTCCTTGGCCAAGAGGTGGTCCATTCCATCATCTTGGGGAGGCTTAAGATTTTATTTTAGTTCACAATAGTATTAATAATTTGAATAGTAGAACTGTAATGCACATAAAGATTAAAATCAAAAAGAGAATTTGTATGCCAGAATGAAAAAAAAACCCCTATTGCATTAGGGAGCCAACTAGAAACATCATGAAGAAGATTAAATCCTGGTTCTTCTTTGGAGACTTACTCTAGCCAGGAAATAATTCCAGATTCAGTCCAAATTATAGGCAAATAATAAAAGCGCAAAAACAATGAATGGTCAGGGCTAAAATCTAATGATAGGTGTGCTACTGAAACGTAACTTTTTCTTTCCAGTCCCCAATTTTACCAAAGATAAATCAAAGTAGGACCAATTTATTTGCAAAACAAATTTTAGTATTGTTATATGTGGCCTGACGCTCTGCATAAATACAGTAAGAATAGTGATTGACCACGGAGGCGCCTTTTAAGTTAGCTTTGCTGGAATGTTTTTAAAGGAATTTCAGATTAGATTTTTAAAAGCCTCTTAAGGCTGGGAAGCCAAGCCAAGGATTCCCCATCAGGCTGCGGTTGTAATACCTCCACGAATTGGGTGAAGTCCTCTCTCCTCACGGTCCCGAAATATTTTCTTTTCTTTTTTTTTTTTTTTGAGACAGAGTCTCACTTTGTTGCCCGGGCTAGAGTGCCTGTGCTGTCAGCCTAGCTCACAGCAACCTCCAACTCTTGGGCTCTAGCCATCCTTCTGCCTCAGCCTCCCGAGTAGCTGGGACTACAGGCATGCGCCACCATGCCCGGCTAATTTTTTCTACATATTTTTAGTTAGCCAATTAATTTCTTTCTCTTTTTAGTAGAGACAGGGTCTCACTCTTGCTCAGGCTGGTTTTGAACTCCTGACCTTGAGTGATCTGCCCGCCTCGGCCTCCCAGAGTGCTGGGATTACAGGTGTGAGCTACCAAGCCCGGCCTAGGTCCCGAAATACTTTGAGCATTCCTGGGCAGGTCAGAAAGTGACATTCTTACGGTAAGATCAAGAACCTTGTCAGAGAACTGTGTAGACGAGGTACCAGGCCAGTCTTTTTCCAAATCTTTTGGTTTTATAAAGTCAACCTCGGTCCCTCAGAGCATTCTAGTCACATCTGCAAATATGCCATTCCAGTCAAAGCCTTGGTAGAATAACCAGTGTCCCCAATGTGTCCTGTTACAAAAGCAAACAGGATCTTATTGAACTCATGCAAATAACTATTGCTGTAAAATAAGAATGTTCATGAATAGTTTCTGAATTCTGGAGAAATCAGGTAGAGATAAAAATAAATGTTTCAGTATTGTTCACAGAAGTATACTTTACCTAATTGGTATAAGCTGTTAATAGCTCAAAAGGAAAAAAAAATGTTTTCTTGACTCTGGAAAATAAAACATCAAAAGAATCAACCATATTTCAAACAAAAAAATCAAACAAAAAAAATTTAGTCCTTCATCAGTTCAGTACTGTGTAATTAATTCAGGTTCTGGAAGTTTTTACCTAATCCAATGATGTGGTGTGCAGAGTTATCAGAAACCTATATTCAAAACTACTTGTCATGGTCATTTACTTGAATTATCTTGAAAAAGCAGCATATTTTTTGACTGTAGCTGATTGGAAATGCACAAAGGAGAGACTTGAGGACAAATCAGGAAAGGGGCAATTATAAGAGTTTCAGGAATCTCATTGGCTTACAGAAATAAAATAAATTAGTCCTTGGCTATACATTTTTGAACCATAGGGTGTGAGTTAAGGTGTCTTCGTATGGCATGGTTAGGCTGATTTATAACTCTGTGGCATTAGTCAGTCTAGAGCCCACGTAGCAAGCAGCTTTAGGAGATGTTTACTTTTCCCAAGGGGGGAGTGGACGAGACCGCTCTCTCATTCCATTGCCACTTTGGGCCTGAATGTTTAGAAGAGGCTCACTTTCCTCAGATAAGAGGTTTCTTCTCTCTCTACCCAAACTTTTCCACCTTTGGAAGGGACATTAGAATCAGCCACTGTGCTGGGTCTATAGTTTAGGCAGCAGTACAAGTCTAGCAAGTGCCTCCCTTCAGTTCACTCCCATTCAGATAGGGTAAGGTTGTACAGGTGCAGAACTCATGGGCTATTTTAACACAGGCAATATATTAATATTAATAATGTATGTTAATATTAATAGCTGCATTCATTGTTAGCCCCAGTTTTGCCAGATGGGACGAAGGTACCGCTCACCCCCATCAGGCCCTTAGGAATTCTGACATAAGGTTTAAAAACATAGTTACAGTTTCTTGCTTAGGAATCAGCCCTGCTTCCAGCACTTGTAGCTGAAGCTCTGGTCCTAGGACCACTGCAGCAGGTGGGGGGGGGGGGAGTTGAGGTAATGGGGGGAAGAAAAAGAAAAAAAGTATGATCATTTTACATGTGTACTTCTCCCTTGGCAAGAATCGCATAGTCACACCAGCATCCTTCCCCGGCCCTCTTCCCCAGATCCTGCGTTTAATGCTGCAGTTCAGGAGTTGGGAAAGGTCCTGATAGTCTGGTTGGTTGGCGGCTGAAACACGGATCAAAAGATGGCCCACCACGACTGAGTTGGAGATGCCCAATCTCTCTTGGTTAACATAAAAGAAGAGATTCAAAGGCTTAGGGAGATTAGAATGCCAGAGTTTATTTGTCACTTAAAACCTACTCACCCACACTGAGAGGGTCCAGAAGACATACTTTTCACTAATTCTTTGAGAAATAGATTTGAGAGCAGGCCCCAGCGTCCCGGAAGAGCTGCACGGCTGTGCCTCTCTGTGTGCTGGACCTTACAGTGGGAGCGGCAGCCACTCCGTTGGAAAACTCGAATACAGTGAGAGTAACTGGATCCCAGGGTGGCAGGTGCCAAGTGGTAGCACTCAACCAGAAGGCAAGGTATCTGTCACGGACAGCAGAGGCAAGGAAGCTGTTGCCCTCCAGTCAGAGTAGGGGCTTGTGGAGGTCAGGTGATCAATGGAGTTTGAGCCCAGGTCCAGCTCACAGTGGATCCATTGGGTCCCTGAACCATTCCTGTGTCATTCCCCCAGTTCCAGAATGCACCATCGGGGTAGACATACTCAGCAGCTGGCAGGATCCCCACATTGGTCCCCTAACCTGTGCGGTGAGCTATTATGGTAGAAGAGGCCAAAGGGAAGCCATAGAGCTGCCCCTACCTAGAAAGTAGGAAATCAAAACAGTATCGCATCCCTGGAGGGACAGCAGAGATCGGTGCCACCACCAAGGACTTGAAAGGTGTAGGATGGTGATTCCCACCACATTCCCACTCATGCACTACGGGGGACACAGCTGTAACAGCCTCAGCCCTGCCCACGGAGCCCCTTCCAGACCCATTCCCAGCAGTGCCCAGGGCTGGGAACCCAGGGACCTGTGGGAGCCTAGAGGGAGTGCCTGACCCAGCCTGGGCAGGGTGAGGAGGATTCCTAGAGGAGGGGCTGAGACCTGAGGGAGGAGAAGCTAGAAAGGAATTGGAGGTGGAAATACGGTGTTCTAGGCAGGGGCAGCCTGTACAAAGGCCCGGAGCTAGGAGGGAGTCGGGCCACTGGGGGCTTGAGGGTGGTCTGGCTGGGTGGTACTCGGCAAACAGAGACAGTGGCAAGGTGGGCGGGGATGCATGGGCCGGGCCATGTGCTGGTTTGGACTTTATCCCGGGTGTGGATTCATACCCTCTCCCTGTTGGGAAGGACTCCAGGGCCTATCTGGGGCTGCCACCCTCCCCTGCCTGCCACCACACCAGAGGCCAGGTGCAGCTGCCAGGCAGGGCGCCCTGGCCTGGGCCCGCCCGGACATGGGGGAGGCCACTGCCTGCTGCTCCCCAGCTGCTTCCCTCCCCAACACACCCGTTCCCAGGGTGAATGAACCCCAGGCCCCTGCTGGGGTTCAGCGAGCGTCTTGGCACAGGTTTCTGACTCACTCTGCCGGGCTTACCACGGGCTGCCCCTGCTCCTTGAGGGCCAGCTCTGGCCACTTCCCTCTGTTCCCTGGCACAGGAGCTGTGGGGGCCAACCCCTGGGGAGGCCAGAGAGGTGGGCAGGTCAGGCAGGGTCCACAGTGTTACAATAACAGTTACAGAGAACCAGACTGAGACTCAGAGCAGTGAATTCACTTGCCCAAGGTCACATAGTAAGTAAGTGGCAGAGTGAGGATCTGAATCCAGCCCTGTCTGCTTTTTGAGGGTCAGAGTTTGCCGTAAGTGGGGGAGAAGGTGGGGAGAGGGGCTGGTTGGGCTCCTTTACCTGGGAACTTACCGTGTCCCAGAGCCCCGTGAACGGGGCCAGGAAGAGCAATCAGCGCCTCGCGGAGGTCACTCTTGCCCGGCACTGCTGCATGCGCTCATGGTGTTCCCACAGCGGCCCTCGGAGGTAGATGGCGCTGTGAGTCCAGCCTGATGGGGAGCCGACCCAAGAGGCAGCCTCACCTGCCTGCGGTCACTCGCCTCGTCACTGGCAGAGCCGGGATTTGGCTCCAGGTGGCCCAGGTCTGGGGCCAGCCTCGCCTCTCTTCACCAGAGGAAACCGAGGGAAGTTGTTTGTCCCAGGTCTCCCCAGAGGTCATGAGGAACATGACGCCACTCAGTGCTGCTGCCTGCCAGGCCCTGTGTCTGCTTATTCCTCCCAACCGCCCTGGCAGGGGGAGCCCCTCATCACCCCTATTTTATAAACGGGGGAACTTGGGCTCAAACAGTCCGGGTGACCCAGCAAATCATTGACCCTTCCGGTGCTATTCACTGCGACCGTAGACCCGGCATGTCCTTTCCTCCCAGACTCCCACCGCCTTGGTGATCACTACAGTGACATCAGGGTGTGTGCCTGCTCCGCACTGCTCACGCCTGTGCTGGTTCCCAAAGGGACCTGAAGCTGAGCACGCCGTCCTCAGACCGGAAGTTCTGTTTGATTTGAGCGGTAGCTATAGCTCCATTTATGAAGCACACCTGTGTGGGCAGCCCTGGGTGTGGAAACCAAGGCTCAGAGGTGAGACTCATCCAGGGTTATGCCACCAGCACATGGTGGCCCCACGGTGGCCCCAGCAGTCTGACTTCGACATTCACAGAGCCAGCGCTGAGTAGCCCCAGGTGGGCCAGCCCCCACCTCGCCTCAGTGTGGATGCCTTTCCCTCTTGCACAGGTGGTCAAGGTGAAGCCCCACGACAAGGACGCCAAAATGAAATACCAGGAGTGCAACAAGATTGTGAAGCAAAAGGCCTTCGAGCGGGCCATCGCGGGCGATGAGCACAAGCGCTCGGTGGTGGACTCGCTTGATGTCGAGAGCATGAGTGAGTCCAGCCTCGGTGCCCCACCCGCCCGGTCCAAACACTCCATGTTCTCGCATGGCCCTCCCCGTTCCCTGCACACTGGGGGTGGCCCTGTCCCTGTCTGTGGCTCCTCTGCCTGCATCCCTGAGCACAGTCCAGAGCTGGGCCTCGTGTTCCCCAGCAGGCCAGGCTGGGGCCTGGGACCCCACCCACGCCATTGACCCTCCTCCCCCGCCTGGGCCCTGGCTCCCTGTTGCCATCTCTACCAAGCGCCTCCCTGCCTCCCAGCATGAGCCCCAACCCTTCATGGGCCTCCCTGCCTGATTGACCTCTGGGTCCTCTAGGTGCTGAGAATACTCAGCCATTCATTCCACAGATAACTACCGAGCATCTCCTATGTGCCAGGCTCCGTTCCAGGCACTGGGGATACGGCTCCCTGCCCTCATGGAGCTGATACTCTAGTGGGGAGAGATGATGAGCAAGTCAGGGAATGAATGGGCAGTGTTCAGTGCTATGAGATCAAATAGGGCAAGGGGAGGGGGAGGAAGAGAAGAGCCAGACCTGACCGGGGAGGGGACTCTGCACTTGCTCTGTTCCCCTCTAGACCTGGGTGTCCAGGGCCTGCTCTGCCCTGTCCCTGGGAGCCAGGCCCCCTTCCTACTCTCACAACGACTGTGGCCACTGACTCTCATCCCCCTGTTCACACACCAGCCATCGAAGATGAGTACAGCGGGCCCAAGCTTGAAGATGGCAAAGTGACAATCACCTTCATGAAGGAGCTCATGCAGTGGTACAAGGACCAGAAGAAACTGCACCGGAAATGCGCCTACCAGGTAATGCACCTGTCCTGGGCCTGCCTGGAGCCGGGAGAGTATCTACACTGCCTGCCATGGGCACTGAGCAAAGCGGGAGGAGAAGGGTGGTCAGGGCAGCTGACGCAGTGCTGGGCATTGTGCTGAGGGGTTACTGCATGACCTCCTCTAGTCCCCACAGCAGTTTGGGGGGATGGCAGGCAGTGCCGTGTCACAGGTGCAGAGGTACAGGGCCAGAGAGGTTAGGTGACCAGCTCCAGGCCAAAGGTGAGGAAGCATTGGAGCCATTTGCTGAGAGTTTTGATCCCGGGCTGTTGGGCATCTGTGGCGGTCATTTGCTACAGGTCGTTTGGGACTTGATGGTTGGTTAAGCCCCTGAGACCCCCATGAGGGCAGCTGGCCACAGGATGTTGAGCTGGTTGAGGGAGACTCAGGCTCTGGTATCATGTCTCTGGATGAGAGCCCTACGAGACCCTCTGCCCTGACCTCTTAGGGACACAGGGACCTCACTGTATGGTTGGGAAACTGCTGGGGTCCAGCACCTCCCGGGATGGTCATGAGGATGCAGGACTTCCTGTGAGTCCGATAGACAGGCAGGTGAGTGTGGCAGGTGATTGGGAAGATTTAGGGAGCAGTGGGTCCTGGTGCACGTAGGGGTTCACCCACGCCATCTGCAGGAATGGGTGAAGCTGCCAACTGATGGACCCTAGAGCCAGATGGCCTGGGTTCAGATGTCTGCTTTCCCACTTACTAGCTGTGTATCTGTGGGCAGGTGGCTTCACCTCTCTGTGCCTTGATCTCCTTATCTGTAAAATGGGGATAATCATACTGCCTCCACCAAAGGTGGTTGTGAAGATTAACTGAGCTGAATCAACATCAGTGCTTAGAACAACAGTGCCTGGCACAGTTAGCGCTCTGAATGGGTTAGCTGTTACACTGACCACGTTGACGAAGGTGACCACAGAGGAGGAACGTCCACATTCCTGGTTGTTTTTAATTGACGTATGATTCACGCACAGTAACATGCACAAATCTGAAGTGTCCGGTTAGATGAATTTGAAGTTTGATGTGCCCACCGCCCAAACAAGTTACAGGCCATCTCCGTCACCCAGCAAGTTCCCCTGGCCCCTCTTCCGTCAGCCCCACTCCCGTCCCAGAGGCAGATACCGGTCTGGTTTTTACCGCCTTCAATTCTGCCTGGTTTTGAATTTCATGTAAATGTCATGTGGGTTTATAATCCTTAGTGTCTGTTTTCTTTCACTCGACATAATGTGCGAGCTTCACACGTGTGTGTTGTGTGTCAGTCGTTCAGGAACTCTGTTGTGTGAATGGTCCACCATTCACTCATGCAGTCTTTGCGAGACATTTGGCTCATGTCCACCGCGTAGCTTTTATGAATAAAGCTGCCGTGAACTTTCTTGGACAAATCTCAATTTGTGTTTTCATTGCTTGTGTTGAATTTCTCTGTTGATTGTCTTTTTTCTATTTCATTGACTTTCATTCTTTTTTTATTCTCTTCTACATGCTCGGGGCTTACTTTGCCGCCTTCTAGCTTCTGAAGGTAGATGTTTGTGCTGTTGATTTTACACCTTTTCTTTCGCGCAAAGCATTTACAACTAAATTTCCTTCTAAGAAGAGCTTTAGCTGCATCCCAGGAATTTTGATATGTCGTGTTTTTATTATCAGTCAGAATTTTTTTCTAATTTTCTTTGTGATTTCTTATTTTACCCATAGGTTATTGAGAAGCATATTGTTTAATGCCAAACATTTGGGGACTTTCTAGATACATTGTTGTTGAATTCTAATTTAGTAGCGTTTCGGTCAGAGGACATACTCTGTGTGATTCCACTTGGGGCTATTTTTAGGCCTATCTTGGCAAACATACAGTGTGCACTGGAAAATAATATGTATTTTGCAGTTGTTAGTCACAGGGCTCTATAAATGTCAAATAGGTCAAGATGACAGACTGCTTTTAAAAATCTTATAGCCTTACTATTTTTTCCTAATTGTTGTATTATTTATTGAGAGAGGGCTGTTAAAAGCTCTAATTAGTGAATTCATTAGTTTCTCCCTATAGTTCTGTCAATTTTTGCCTCCTGTACTTTGAAACTTGTTTAGGTACACGTGTAGGATTATTCTGCTTTCTTGATAAAGTGACTCATCATTAATGAAATGACCCTAGCAGTACTTTTTGGCTTGAAATCCATTTTTTCTGTTATGAATATAATTATACCATATTTTTCATGCTTAGTATTTGCATGATATAAGTTTCTACCCTTTTATATTCAGCCTGTTGGTGTCTTTAAAGTGTTTTTCTTGTAAATATGTACTTGGGTCTTTTTTGTCTAGTTTAACAATCTCTACTTTTTAATTGGAGTGTTTAGTTCATTTATATTTAATGTAACTATCATATGGTTGCATTTAAATCTATCTTTTTTTTTTTTTTTGAGACAGAGTCTTGCTCTGTCGCTCTGGATAAAGTGCAGTGGCATCATTATAGCTCACAGCAACCTCAAACTCCTGGGCTCAAGCGATCCTCCTGTCTCAGCCTCCCAAGTAGCTGGGACTACAGGTTTGTGCCACAATGCCCAGCTAATTTTTCTATTTTTAGTAGAGATGGGTTCTTGCTCTCGCTCCAGCTGGTCTCGAACTCCTGACCTCAAGCAATCCTCTCCCGCCTTGGCCGCCCAGAGTGTTAGGATTACAGGCGTGAGCCACTGTGCCTAGCCTAAGTCCACTATCTTGATATATCTTTTCTATATGCCCATTTATTTTCCCCCCTTTTTTCCTTTTGTGACTTTGTGTGAATCAGGAACCTTTTCATGTTGGAAGGCCTCGTTAATTTAGCTGTAATCAAATAAGGCCACATTCAAGAAACTTCAGTTAGATATACTTAAAAATGTACATTATTTTGCAAAAATCTAACACTATGTACTTAATAATTTCAAACAATGAAAACTTTTGTTAATTTTAAAGTTAACCTTTTAATGACTTTGTGTCTGCTTTTGTTGGAAAGCATTTGAATATTCAGTTGCAGCATGGAGGTTCACAGTTTCAGTTGATGGCCTAGATGGGTATCAGTCATTTGTGACCTTAAGGGCATCTTGATTAGGGTTAGATAGGAGAATGTAGATTCACTGCAATAAGTGATTGAAAAGCAAGAAAGCATTTTTCGGGCCTGTTGCCAAAGGTGTGGGTATTCTACTACATTTTTCCATATTTCAGTCGGATATTTCTTAGCATCAAACAATGACTTTAAAATGTCATCTACTGGCGGGGCGTGGTGCCTCACACCTGTAATCCTAGCACTTTGGGAGGCCGAGGCAGTAGGATCGCTCAAGGTCAGGAGTTCGAAACCAGCCTGAGCAAGAGTGAGACCCCCGTCTCTACTAAAAGTAGAAAGAAATTAATTGGCCAACTAAAAATATATATAGAAAAAATTATCCGGGCATATTGGCGCATGCTTGTAGTCCCAGGTACTTGGGAGGCTGAGGCAGGAGGATTGCTTGAGCCCAGGAGTTTGAGGTTGCTGTGAGCTAGGCTGACGCCACGGCACTCTAGCCTGGGCAACAGAGTGAGACTCTGACTCAAAAAAAATAAAATAATAAAATATCATCTACTGAGAGCTCAGTTAATTCCATCTGTAGTTCTTTGGGTACCTTGGTGATATCAACTAGGTGAGGCTGAAATGCTGATTTGAGTGTGATGTCATGATCCTCAAAGTCAGTGAGCCTTTCATTGTGTTCTTCAATTAATAGGTCTGTAACAGCTGTGTATTCTTCAAATGATTTGCATATATCATCTTGCTCATCATTGACCTTGGCTAATGGGGGAAAATGTTCACCCGAAATTTCCTTTTGAAAAAATGTTTTGGAAAAAGATATCTTTTTTCAAAATGCTTGGATTTTTCGCCACATAATATCATACGTAGACTTAGTTTTACCTTGCAAAGAAATTTTCAAGTCGTTTTGATTTGACATAGTATCACACGGAAATGCTGCATTCCTATAGAAATCTTCTTTCAATAATTCATATTGCCTGTTTTATTCTTCATAAAATTTAACTATCTGTTCTTGCAGAGATAAAATTTTGGCTAACACCTGTCCATGCCTTAGCCAATGCTCTTTAGAATGATACCAAAAATTCACACTGAATACCTCGTCATTCAACTTTAGCATGTTAGGAAACTGACAGTTACATTTTGCATGCATATGGTTAAAAATACTTTTAACTTGTTGCAAAGTGTCACTTAAAATAGTAGCTTTGGCATGGAGATTTTGCTAATGGAAGATACCATGAAAAGAATTGAGAGCATCTGGATCTGTTAATGCATTTTTTATCTGTGCAATAAACCCTTCATGTTTTCCTGTCATGGAAGGTGCACCATCTGTATGTACACTCAATAAATTTACCAAATGCAGTCCAACTTCATGACATTTTTCTTGAAAGTTGTTGAAGACACCTATGCCCTGTGCTTGCAGGAGTGCCAAAGCAAGTAACTTTGTACCAAACAAAAATCTTCTGTTAAGACCTAAATGAAGGATACAACCTGCACTAAGTCAGTACTATCAGTTGATTCATCCAAAGCAATTGAATAATATCTATTTTCCTTTTGAAGTATTGTATGAAGTTCTGTTAAGTTGAAGGTTATTTTATGCTACTGATGAGTTATGGTTCTCCTTGAAAGAGGCAGCTGTTTGTACCTCGAAATGTTATCAGGGTCTAAGCATCCTACAACTTCGACAATGCATTCTTTCACAACTTCTACACCACTGAATGGCTTCCCCTTTTCCCCCACGTATATAAACTGCTTTATAAGTTACTTCAGGGGCATTATTTCCAGGTCTTATTGCTACTTGAAAAAATTGCCTTTGCTTTAGCTGCTTTTCATCTTTTAATTTTTGCAATACAACCTTTCGTGCCTCTCCAATTTAAAATATTTGTGGTCCTTATGAATTGTAATGCTGATGAGCATTGAATTTCTTTAATGTTGATATTGCAGTATCACAAAGCAAGCAAATCATCTTTAGCAGAAACAAGATAATATTTCAATTCCCAACCTCATTAAAAAATCTGTTTTTTTCCTTCAGCGTTCTCTTGGTCTTCTTTGACATGATGGGCTATTAAGCAGACAAAATTAAAAAATAATGTCGAGCTGTGCAACTATTCACAAATTCTACTTCAAACAGAAACACAGTGCCCTGTTGTCAAAAGCTGATAATAGGCTGGGCGTGGTGGCTCACGCCTGCTCGTAATCCTAGCACTCTGGGAGGCCAAGGCGGGAGGATCGGTCGAGGTCAGGAGTTCAAGACCAGCCTGAGCCAGAGCGAGACCCCCCGTCTCTACTAAAAAAATAGAAAGAAATTAGCTGGACAACTAAAAATATATAGAGAAAAAATTAGCCGGGCACGGTGGCGCATGCCTGTAGTCCCAGCTACTCAGGAGGCTGAGGCAGGACGATCGCTTGAGCCCAGGAGTTTGAGATTGCTGTGAGCTAGGCTGACGCCATGGCACTCTAGCCCAGGCAACAGAGTGAGACTCTGTCTCAAAAAAAAAAAGCTGATAACAGACCAGCGTACTCAACCCTCATAAACTCTTGCCAACCAGCCTCATGCAGTAGTGTAATAGTGTGCTATAAACCCCACGATAAGTACATTGTTATTATTTCTTAGTCAATAGTCTTTTGAAGAAATTCATGTATGTATATACACTCTTATATATATATACAAATATCTAATGTTTTTCAGATGTCTTTTATAGTTCCTACATATTTATCCTTTCTATTATTTCTTGTTTCTTCTTCCAAATATGGGCTTCTATCTGGTATCATGTCTCCTACCTGAGTACTTTTAGCATTTCTTGCAGCACATGTCTGCTATAGATTAATTCTCCCAGCTTCTGTCTACCTAAAAATGTTTTTATTTTGCTTTCATTTTTTAGGGTTATCTTTGCTGGATGTAGAGTTCTAGGTTGACATTTTTTCTTTCAGTGCTTTAAATGTGATTTTTTTACATTGTCTTTTGGCCTCCGTTGTTTCTGGTGAGAACTCAGCCATCATTCATATATTTTTTCCTGTAACGTAGCCTGTCTTTTTTCCTTCCTACTTTTAAGATTTTGTCTTTGATTTTCAGTAATTTGGCTATGATTTGCCTTGATGTGCTTGCTTTTTATGAGTTTATCCTGTATTCACTGAGCTTTTTAGAACTCCAGGTTAATATCTTTCATCAGCATAAAAATAAAAAAAATCTTTCATCAGTTTTAGAAAGATCTTAGCCATTATCTCTTCTGTGTTTTTTCCCAATTCTTCTGTCCTCTCCTTCTAGAAATCTAATAACATTCTTTTTAGAACATTTGATACTTTTCCACAGATCTCAGCAATCTGGGTTTTACATTTTTTTCACTAGTTTTTCTGTGTGTTTATCAGTTTGGATAACTTCAGCTGTCTCCGTGCTCACTGACCCTAAATGAACCCTTTATTTCTGACACTGTCCTTCTTATTCGCAGCATTGCCGTGTAGTTGGGGTTTGTAGTCCCCTGTCTCTATCCCATATGTCTGTGCCTGCTGTCCACACGCTGCCATCGCTATTTTAAAGTCTGCATCTGGTAATTCCATCATCTGGTTCGCCTCTGAGTCGGCTTCTGCTGTCAGTTTCCAAGTGTCTCATAATTTTTTATGGTATTTCATACATTTTGTGTAAAGGAACAGAGATTGAGGTAAATGAAGCTTTTCCCCAGAAAATGGTGCAGCTTCCTCCTGCCAGGCTACGAGAGTGAGGGGCTGCGTCAGCCTCATCTGCAGTTTAGGGGCAGCTTTTGCTGGAGTTCATTCACCACTGGCTTCACGTGTTTTAAGAATGGAACCAGGACTTGCCCGTCGGCAGGGTTTGGGATTTTAGCCCTGGTAAAATTCCAAGGATGTCTTTTTTTTTTCTTTTTTTTTTTTGAGACAGAGTTCTCACTCTGTTACCCGGGCTAGAGTGCCGTGGCGTCAGCCTCGCTCACAGCAACCTCAAACTCCTGGGCTCAAGCAACCCTTCTGCCTCAGCCTCCCGAGTAGCTGGGACTACAGGCATGCGCCACCATGCCCGGCTAATTTTTTCTATGTATATTTTTAGTTGGCCAATTAATTTCTTTCTATTTTTAATAGAGACAGGGGTCTCGCTCTTGCTTACGCTGGTTTCAAACTCCTGACCTTGAGCGATCCTCCTGCCTCAGCCTCCCAGAGTGCTAGGATTACAGGCCTGAGCCACCATGCCTGGCCGCAAAGATGTCTTGATGATTTAAAGGCCCCAGCTTTTGGGACTGTGGGCGCTCTCTGTGCTGCCAGACTTTGGGCTGCTGGGCGTCCTCTGCTGTCCTATCTCACCTCCACTTCCAGGCCTCAGGGGGTCTCCACCTTGCTTCTTCCTGCCCAGTCGTCTGTAGGGGCTGTGTGAGAGGGTTGGCAGGTGGGGCAGAGGCATCCTGCGCTGGGGCTCCCTGATGTTCTCTGCCCCGCCTGCCCTGGTGTGGCCATGAACTTCCACCGGCTTCCCCTCCCCATCAGCCTTGGGGTATCTACCCTCCCACCACACCACCAGGATCAAAGCAGCTGTGGCCTTCTTTCCCCTAGAAAGGGCTCACCCGCTGTCTGCCATTTGACTCATTTAGGATCCTTTGCCTTGTTGGCTTTCAGATGACTTTCTTTTCAAAAACACCTTTTTCCTCCAATTTATTTTGGAAATTGTCAAGCCTACAGAAAAATTCAAAGAACAGTACAATTAACATCCACACACCCTTCACCTAGATTCACCAATTGTTAACATTTTGACACTTTCTGTCTACTTACACAAGTGTGGGTGTGTCTGCTTTCATCCTTTTTTTCCCTGAACCATTGAGAATAAGTTGCAACCGTGGTAACCTGGATCTCCTACAAACAGGACATTCCCCTGCACAACTATAGTTGAATTGTCCCCCTTAGAAATTTACTACTGCCACGACAGTAGTGCCTGATACACACAGTCCATAGGCTGTCCATAAAATCTGGAAATGATGGCAAATATACGTGACATTGTCAAGGTCATCTTCAATCTGTGAAAAATAATATTATCTGCATTTCCAGAGTAATATTTTAATTTCCTTCAGGTTTCCTTACAACATCCTTTCTAGCTGACTTTTAAAAACCCAGGATCCACTGAAGGCTCAGACTTTGCGTATCACCTGCCTTTTTACCTCTTTTCATCTGGCACCTTGTGTGGGTGACCTTTTATGACAGTGACGTTGAGCCACATCCAGACCAGTTTTTATAAAATGTTCTACAGACTCTGGATTCAGCCGTATATTTCTTTGTGATGCTGATTAAGAGAAACCAAGGATCAAGTTTTTCACATGAAATAATCCCCATGTTTCAGTGCTTCATAGGCCACTCAGGACACAGGTGGGGGCCACCTCCATCCCGGCTTGCACCTGCTGGTCCTGGCCTCCCCGCCTTCCTCCCATCTCCCCGATGCCCCCTCACCCTCAGCCCAGCTGCGGCTCCTGGGCAGTCCAGGCTCCCGGGGCTGGAGTGGGTGGCAGGCCTTCCAGCCAGTCTCACTCACAGTCTGCCCTGCCTTCCAGATTCTGGTACAGGTCAAAGAGGTCCTCTCCAAGCTGAGCACGCTCGTGGAGACCACACTCAAAGAGGTGCGTGTTGTGGGGCAGTGGGCGGGGGCCGGGGGCTGTGGTGGGGCTGGGGGCGCCCTGGCTGGGGAGGGGCCACGGAGCTCAGGAACTCACAGACCCACCTACCTCTCTCCCTGACACTCCCACCCTTCGTCTTTCCTCCTGGACATCCCCTCCTCTTCTGGCCTTTCGGTCACTGTCCCACCCTCTTCCATTTGTGTCCCCTGCTCGTGCCTCTTGCATAATTCTTCTTGGTCTGCTGTGACCTCCTGCCCCTCCCCTCACCTCTGCCCCCTCCCCATGTCTCTCTCTGGGCCCCTCCCTCTCCGGTGGCCTCTTTTCTTCCAGACAGAGAAGATTACAGTGTGCGGGGACACCCACGGCCAGTTCTATGACCTCCTCAACATATTTGAGCTCAACGGTTTACCCTCCGAGACCAACCCCTATGTATCCTTCTCAACAGGGCCACTCCTTCCCCCCCCCGCCCCTCCCCTACCCCTAGATTCTCGGGGAGGATGGGGGCTCCCGGCTAGGGCAAAGGCGTCGCCCTGGAAAGGAGCCCCCCGAGCACAAGGTGTGGGTGGAGCGGCAGGTTGGCCTTGGGGGCTCCGGTCTCAGACTGGCCAGGGCCAGTCCCACGTGCTGCGTGACCTCGGCTGGAGGCTCAGTCCGTCCTGGCCCTTGCTCTGCTGCCTCTGCTACAAGATAACATCTGAACAGAAGCAGGTTACCTCGCCGCTTGGTGCCTCAGTTTCCTCACTTGTAAAAGGGAGATAATAATAGGGCTGATCTCACCGGGCTCTGAGAGGAGCAGATGAATTAGGACAGGGCTGGCCCACACTTGATGTTGATATCACTGTGCTGTTTGCTTGATAAATGGCCACTGTGTGGGGCCTTCAGGCCTATGCATTGTTGAGAGGACCTGTGTCCCATCTCCCCTCTGGCTTTGGGCCTCTTCTTGAGGGGAGCTGACTGCCAGTGCCCCCTGTGGCCGCCATTGGCTTTCTGAGAATTGGGGGAGGTTGCGGTCCTCAGGACCATCCCACTGAGGCCCAGAGGCTAGGTGGCTGGCCAGAGCCACACAGCAAGGACAGGGACAACAACTCAGAGCCCCTGAGCCCTACTCAGTCCTCACTCCTTAGGCCACATCGACACAAGCCTTGGGTGTGTGGAGACCAGGAAGGAGCAGCCCCTCTGGCCCATCTGCTCTCCCACCCCCACCCCCACCCCTACCCCTACCCCTACCCCTGCTGTGTTTTCCTTAATAGGGCAGATATTTAATGGAGACTTTGTGGACCGAGGTTCCTTCTCCGTAGAAGTGATCCTCACCCTTTTCGGCTTTAAGCTCCTATACCCAGATCACTTTCACCTACTCCGAGGTGAGCTGAGAGGCAGCAGGGTCTGGGGACATTGTGGGGACCTGGGTAGGGCACTCACTTTGCCTTTTGTAAGCCTCCATTTTCTTAACCCGAAAGCAAGGATAATGGTTGCAGGCATGATTTATTTGGGGCACCGACTGAGATCATGCCCAGGGCTGCCTCAGAAGGTTGAGCATGTTGTGCGCTGCACAGTGTCATCACACTGAGGGGCAGCACTCACATCATAGACAGCATGAATGTGCATGCATGTTTATTAGGTCCGTTTTCCAGCAGATGGCAGACAGGTCTTAAGGACCCCTTTTTCTGATTTGCACAAGGATGTGAAACAGGCTCCTAAGGGGCCTGAATCAGGCAATAAAGTCGAGCTGAGGAACTGAGTGAACAGACCAGGGGCTGAGGGTGGGAACAGGAAGACGGGTGAGGAGATGGTAGAGCTGCCTCAGATGTGGGCTCAGGGTCAAATTTAGGCTCTCTTGACTGAAGTGAGCCCAGAGGGAGGAGCGGAGGCCAAAGGGGCCCTCTAGGTTTGGGGCTAGAGCAATAGAAGGGCTGTGGCTGCCACTGACGGAGACAGGGAGCTGGCAGGAGCAGGGAGTGGCCAGGAGCTGGCACGTGGGGCTGCTCGGGAAGCCCCCAGGGGGGCCTCATCACAGGAGGTGGTGAAGGGCTCAGGCTGAAGAGTGGGACACTCAGGCTCTTAGCAGATGCGGGACTGAGCAGCTCACCGGTCTCCCCCAAGGCCCTGGGAGAGACAAACGCAGCCGGGACGGGTGGAGGGGGTGTGTGTGTTGTTTGTATAGGATGGGGCTCTATGCTGGCTGGGCCCCTGCGGATGCTTTGTAAATTATCCTACGTGTTGTCGTCATCCCCCTTGGTACCTCTAGCCAGGAAGGTCCACAGCAGGGGGCCTGGGGGCCCTTGTGGCCGTTTGCCCATGGATGCTTCTCAGCCTCAGTTTGCTCCTTCAGAAAATGGACTGAGAACAGTGTCTGTGCCTCGTGGAGTTTCCATTTCTGTGAAGGGCCAGTGGGCTGAGCATGCCTGGGCAGGGGGACACTGATGGCCTGGAGCCTGAGGCTTCTCTTCTGTCCCCTTGTCGGCCAGGCAACCACGAGACAGACAACATGAACCAGATCTATGGTTTTGAGGGCGAAGTAAAGGCCAAGTACACAGCTCAGATGTACGAGCTGTTCAGCGAGGTGTTTGAGTGGCTCCCACTGGCCCAGTGCATCAACGGGAAAGTGCTGGTGAGGACGGCGCTGGGGACTGACGAGGGTGAAGTGCACCCGGGGGTTGGGGTGGCGGGCCCCCCCTCACAGCGGCCATCCCCCCACC
Source organism: Cheirogaleus medius (assembly GCA_008086735.1). Taxonomy (NCBI): domain Eukaryota; kingdom Metazoa; phylum Chordata; class Mammalia; order Primates; family Cheirogaleidae; genus Cheirogaleus; species Cheirogaleus medius. The sequence goes on from VBSM01003212.1 coordinate 7,432,612, forward strand.
CCCAGATCATGCACGGAGGCTTGTTCAGTGAAGACGGCGTCACCCTGGACGACATCCGGAAGATCGAGCGGAATCGGCAGCCCCCAGATTCAGGTGACTGGTGGGGTCAGGTAGGCGGCCCTTCCCCTCGGGACCCCAGTGTCTCCAGCCGAAAGGGGCGGCCTGGGCTCAGACCTCAGCTGCAGCCGCAGCCCTGCCCTTCGCGTCGTGCTCTTGGCGAGGAACGGCAAGTCTGGGCCTCAGTTTCCTCACCTGTAACACAGGGATGTGCACCTCCCTGCTGGGCCATGCTGGCAAAGGCGTCAGTGACCACAGCGCAGGGCGAGGGACGTGGTGAGCACTGAGCACACCTGTCCTTGTTTACTCCTGAGTACAACTGCCAACCCCCGAGAGAAGCGCTGGGGCCCCCATTCTAGAGACGGGGACAGATGGCAGAGAGTATTCTCTCTCTCTCACACGCTGTAAGTGCTGTGGAGGACACGAGCGGGGCGGAGCGCTGCTGGGTGTTCAGGGAGGTGACATTTGAGCTGACACTGTAAGAGGTGCCCGTCGTGCACAGAGCCTGGCAAGCGTGTTCCAGGCACGCGGAGAGGGGTCCCGTGGCGAGGAGAATGTGGCGGGTGGCGGGGCAGCAGAGTGACCACAGTGGGCAGGGCTGACGCTGGACATAGGGTTATCTGGGCTGTGTCCTGCAGAGCCCTGTGGGCCTCAGTGTGGAGCTTGGGCTTTGTTCCCAGGGCACTGGGGAGCCACAGAAGGCTTCAAACAGGAGAGGGACTCGATCTGAGTTGTGATGTTCCAAGTTCCATCTGGCTTCGGGGCCGTAGTGGATTGAATGGGGTCTGGAGGGAAGAGCAGTGGGGAGGTCATGGGGGCAGAATCACAGTCACATGTCCCGAGCCCTATCCACAGTGATGTCCCCTGCTGGACCCCCACCCAGGCTGTGCCGTGGGCGGAGCTCCTGACTGGGCCAGGATGTGGCTTGTGAGTGCCCACCCCTGGTGGCACTTGTCCCTTACAGTTCCCTCCTCTTCCCACCAGGCCCCATGTGCGACCTGCTTTGGTCAGATCCACAGCCGCAGGTGAGTCTGGGAGGTGGTTCCAGGGCCGGTGGGTATGGCCTGTGGACAGAGTGGTTGTGGGGAGCGACAGTCACCCTGAACCCCCGTCTCTCCCACCTGCCCACCCCCAGAATGGGCGCTCGGTCAGCAAGCGTGGCGTGAGCTGCCAGTTTGGGCCTGACGTCACCAAGGCCTTCCTGGAGGAGAACCACCTGGACTACATCATCCGCAGCCACGAGGTCAAGGCCGAGGGCTACGAGGTGGCACACGAAGGCCGCTGTGTCACCGTCTTCTCTGCTCCCAACTACTGGTACATCCTGCCTGCCCTACCCAGGGCCTCTCCCCAGGCCACAGGCTTTTGTCTTTGTTTTAACTTTTTATGATGGAACATTGCAAGGCCAGCCGAGAGCGGATCCGACAATTTAATCAGTGCCACTGTCACCAGCCTCCCCAAGCAACTGCCCCCCCGACCCCGGGGGAGGGTTACCACAGACCCCAGGCCTCTCATCTTCCTGCCATTTGTTCCCCAGCACGTGGTTGACAGAGCCACTTTTCCTTTTCTTAATGACCACAATACCACCATCACACCTTTAAGAAAGGAGGTGACAGTCCCCTCCGCTCCCCACCAGGTCCCATGTGCAATTCCATGTATCACCCAAATCCTCCAGAGTTCCGTTTCTCCCCGGCTCTCCTAAATGTCTGTCTTCAGTTGGTTTCTTCCAGACAGGACCCAAACAAGGGCCACATTTCAGTCGCTTTGCCTGTGAGGTCCCTGTCCGTCCCCCACTCCCCGCCCCCCTCCGCCAAGTCCAGTCTTGGAGAGTCCCGGCCAGAGAAGCCCCACCCTCATTCCCTCTTCCCGCATCACATCGTGCGGGGCTCTGAAGCTCTGGGCCCTGCTTCTTGCCTCCGCATTCCCCTTTCCATCCCCCTCTGTCTGTCTGTGTCCCCGGGGCCCCCTGCGTGTCCCTCTTCTCTCTCCTCTGCCCTCCTGCCTCCTCCCCCTCTCTCCCCACTCTCTGTTTCTCTCTCTGTCTCTCTTCCCCACCCTCCCCTTTCTCTCTTCCCTCCTCCCAGCCTTTCCTTCTCTTGAAGCCTCCAGCTCCCGCCAGCCCCTGACCTCCCTGTCCACTCTGCTCCTGTCCCCACAGCGACCAGATGGGGAACAAAGCCTCCTACATCCACCTCCAGGGCTCCGACCTGCGGCCCCAGTTCCACCAGTTCACAGCAGTGGTGAGTCAGCCCTGGGGGGAGGAAGCCCAGCGAGACCACTGGTGGGGGCGGGGGTGGGTTCTGCACCTGGGTGCTCAGAGGCTCCCCCCAAAGCCGGCTCAGTTCTGACTCACCTGTCCCTCTGTCCGCCTCTGCTCCTGCAGCCTCATCCCAACGTCAAGCCCATGGCCTACGCCAACACGCTGCTGCAGCTAGGAATGATGTGAGGCAAAGCAAGGCGGCCTGCGTCCCAGGGCCCCTGCCGGCCCACCGGCCCCCAGGCCCCAGCTGGTGGGGGAGGGCAGGCAGAGCAGGCCCCGCCCCAGGGCGACGTTGGACCCCCTTTTACTTTGTAAAGTTTGTATTTATTCCCCTTTAGGTTTGCATAGGGGTTGGGGGCAGAGTCAGGCCTGGCTAGAGGGGCTGCTCCCTCACAGAGAGGAAGGAGGGGGTGCAGCTGGGGCTGGGCGCCCAGCCCTGCATTCTGGAGGAGGCCGGCCTCGGGCGGGGTGGGGCCACGTGGCTGCCCTGCCCACTCGCGTGCATGGCTCCCCCCACTAAAGCAATAGGGCCCCGCCATAGGAAGACCCCCAGAAAGAGGGTCATCAGGGAGGCCTCGCCTGTGCCCCTCCAGGAGCCCCGTGGTGGGGCTCGACTGGGCCCACCCCCTCCCCAGCTATTTTATGTCTGTAATTAAATATGTTAAAATAAAATCATTATTGTACGTCAGCTTGTGTCAGATAGTGGAGCCCCCCGGGGCTACCAGCGTTGGGGTAACCCTTTCCCCCAGAGAACCCAGGGAAGGGGAGGCCACACGGTCCCACCAGTTGTCTCGTGTCTGCCTGGCGTAGTGGGCTGCTGGGGGGTTCTCCTGCCCCCATAGAAGGGCCCCGCCAGCCGTCCATCTCCTACACGGGGAGGCCAGCGAGTAGGCCGGGTGGGCTGGCGAGGCCAGGACGGCGGGGAAGCTGGGAGCAACCCTCACCCTTTCCTCTGCCTGTCCTCGGGCTGCCCATGGGTGGACCCCTCTCAGGGTGGGCCCAGCCCTGGTTCTTGGCATCATGCCATGAGACAGACATCTCCAGTGGCCAAGGGAGGGGGGATTCTCTACCACTCCGCACTGGCTCCGTGCACTGAATCCCACCCTGAGGCTCGGCCTCGACCCTGCAGAGATCCCGCTTCCAGGGCTGAGCCCTCTGGACTCGCTTAGGGAGGTGTAGCCCGCAGGGATTGTCTGCAGGCAGATGACACCTGGAGGGCGGAGTCCGGTGAGTAGTTTGGTTCCTTTGGTGGCCTCCCAGGCAGGAAGGAGGCGACCGCAGTCCCAGTTCTGCTTGGGCATCGGGGCTGCTCTCCTCTAAAGCCCGTCAGTGCTGCAGTACGCTACCCGCCTTCTAGGGGGTGGGGGCGCTGCTGTTTAGGGGCTTCAGGAGGACAGGTGTGAGTCCTGGGTCGCCAGTGCCCTTCCCTTCCCACGAGAAAGACAGGAAGAAGCTACGGTGGCTGTCAGGAAGGCACCTCGGACCTCCAATGGGATTCGGCCAGGTGGGAAGCTGGAATGTTCTCAGGCTCACTGGGATGGTGGTTCTGTTCTGGTCCCTAACCACGCTCATGTTCAGTCCCGTGCTGGAAGGACTCCCAGGACTCAGAAAAGCCATCACACTCATGGTCAGGTTTAACCTCTGACAGGACAGAGGGGAAAATCTGCAAAGGCAAGAGGCGCATAGGGTGGAGTCTAGGAGAGACCAGGCACAAGCTCCCAGCTGTCCCCTCCCTCTAGAGTCACGTGGGCAACACTCACTTCTCCCTGCACTGATGTGACCAGCACGTGCTGGAGTGTGGCCACCTACCTAGAGATGCTCACCCGGGCCTCAGTGTCCGGGTTGTCACTGGGGGTTGGTCACAGCGACTGCCCAGCCCACATGGCTGACCGAAGCCTTCAGAGACCCACAGCCCCCACCGCAAATCACATCCTTAGACGACACAGTGTGGCCCAAGGCCCCAGAAAAACGATGACAATCTTAGCAGGGAGGACATTCCAAGGGTTTACAGGTGACCTGCCAGGAGCCTAACCTTTCTCGGGCACGGCTAATCCTTGATGCACATCTGTGTAATAAACCACATCACTGGCTTCAAAAAAACGTGTGTCGCCATCTTTCTCAGTTCTGTGATTAACCGGGCCTGGTGGCGCAGGGCTCACCTGAGAACTCAGGCATTTGTAGTCTGTTGGCATCTGGGGCTGGAGTCACGTGAAGACTGGCCTGGCTGGACATCCAAGGCAGCTAGTCCCGTGACTGGCAGCTGCCATGGGATGTTAGCTGGGCCGTCCCTGGAGCCCCTGCACGTGGCCTCCATGTGGCTTGGGCAGCTGGCTCCTACCAGGAGCATCTTGGATGCCCCGGGGGAGCCTTGGAGGTCACAGCACATCACATCTGCCATGTTCTGTCAGTCCAGGAGTCACCCAGGCCAACCCAGGTCTAAGGGGCTGGAGAACCCGAAGACACCTTGCTGACGCCACCTCTTGCTGACGGTGCGACCAGGGCAGCAGGTGGGATCGGAGCCTCTAGAGCAGCCTCCTCAGGGGAGGCTCACACCGAGACTCACAGCGACAGCCTTGCAGAAGCAGCTTATTCTTTTTCAACTTATTGAAAATAGGCCGGGTGCGGTGGCTCACGCCTGTAACCCTAGCACTCTGGGAGGCCAAGGCGGGCGGATCGCTCAAGCTCAGGAGTTCGAGACCAGCCTGAGCAAGAGCAAGACCCCATCTCTACTAAAAAATAGAAAGAAATGAATTGACCAACTAAAAATATATAGAAAAAATTAGCCGGGCACGGTGGCGCATGCCTGTAGTCCCAGCTACTCTGGAGGCTGAGGCAGGAGGATCACTTGAGCCCAGGAGTTTGAGGTGGCTGTGAGCGAGGCTGACACCACAGGACTCTAGCCCGAGCAACAGAGTGAGACTCTGTCTCAAAAAAAAAAAGAAAGAAAGAAAGAAAGAAAAGAAATTTGTAGGTTGAGCCCAAAATGCTTAGAATTCACATTAAGCCAAGAGATGCAATTTTTCCTGTAGTAAGGGGCCCACAGGTAGCACTTATTAGATCTGTCAACTGCTTGACTTTATGTGGTAAGGACAGTCAATTCCAGATGGCGCACTGTTGGCATTCATTAGGAAGTCCTGTTTGGGTCTTTTTTCTAACTTTTTATTTGGAAACAACTTGAAACTGAATAAAAATTTGCAAGAAAGGTACAAAAAGCAGCCATATACCCTTTACCCAGATTCACCTATTGTAAAACATTTTGCCCTGAAGGCTTGCTGCTGGCGTGTGTGTGTGTGTGTGTGTGTGTGTTTGTGTACCCATTTTAAAGTATAGATCCCAGAGTATCTTTTTATCTTTAGACTTCACTGTTGTTTTTTGCCACGTGCACGTTTATTTTTATGATGGCAGATGTACAGGATTTATTTCATTGTGCTGGTGTGAGGGTTGGGTTAGGATGCCTCTCCCCACACCTGGGCTTCAGGGAAGTTTCCTAAGGTTTCTTCTGGTATTTGCACAATTTCCTTTACATTGGGAAATGTTTGGACTTCCCTCTGGTACCTGGTATGAGGGATGGGTCTCATTTTATCTTTTTGCAAGTAGCTGTTGGAAGAAGTTTTGCTGTGGGCGCTGAGAGGGGCTCACCGCTAAGGTTAGAGGAAGGTTGGGGTCACCAAGCGGGGGATGTGGAAGGCACACGAGGAGGTGGGGGAGGTGCTGAGGTCAGCTGCAGATTCCGTGAGTGTGATGATGTCAGAGGTCGCCTGGAGTGTCTCGCGGTCTGGGCAGGAGCAGATGCCGGAGTCCCAGGAGTCATCTGCATGGACGGCGGGCCCCAAGAAGTCCCACCAGCCCCAAGGAGGCTGTGAAGGAAAGGCCAGAGGACCAGGAAGGGGTCTCAGAAGCCCCCGGCTGACCAGCTGGGACCTGGGTTCTCTCTTCCTGTCTTTCTCTTGGTCCCTTTCTTTTCTTGTTTGTTTGATTTCATTTTGTTGAGACTCACTCTGTCACCCAGGCTGGAGTGCAGTGGCATCATCATAGCTCACTGCAGCCTCAAACTCCTGGGTTCAAATGATCCTCTTCCTCAGCCTCCCAAGTAGCTGGGACTACAGGGGCATCCCACCGAACCTGGCTAATTTTTTAAATATTTTGTAGAGACGGGGTCCTGAGGCCAGGAGTTTGAGACAGGCTTCTCTGGAACTCCTGGCCTCAAGCGATCTCCCACATTGCCCTCCTAAAATGCTGGGATTATAGGCTTGAGCCACAGTTCCCAGCCACTCTTGGTCCCTTTCTGGCTGCCTTCTCACCTGCCCCTTCATCTGTCATTGGCTATGGTTAGGTCACAGGCCCAAGCTCTGGCCACCAGAGGCAGGCAGAGAATTGACCAGCCCTCCATAGCACACCAAAGGGACAGATGTGTGTTGGTTTCTCTGTAAGACTGTGTGAGTGGGTTAGTGTGGCTGTGACGCGAGCCGACAGGAGCCCAAGGCCACACCTTGAACCCAGCAAACCTCCCCCAGGCTCTGCCAGGAACGGTTCTCGGCAGGCTCCCAAAGTCACTCTGTATAATCCCCGCATATTGGGGACTTCCAAATACAGGGTCACCAACTTCTCATGTGGCCAAAACCAGATGAATGCAAAATGAATAAAAACAAGAAAGGAAAGCACAAAGCCAGAGAGTGGGTAGGACAGGCCTGCAAACAAAAAGGCAGCTTTTAGCTGGAATACATTTCGGTTCTGGTAAATTCCGCCTCCTGACCTAACTCTCCCCGCCTGGTGGAAGGCAGGCGGGCATCTTTCCCCAGCTGACGCCGGGGAACAAGATGAAGCCAAATTTTCATCCGATTTCCCAGATGAGGAGTCAGTCTCCCGGGGCAGACCCGATCTCGGACCTTGAGGCCACCGTGTCCCCGTGCTGCACACCTTCCCCCACAGTCTGCCATGCTCCAGTCCCTCCGAGAGGAGCGCTAGAGATTCCCGGAGATGTGAACAGGTTCTAGAACGGCTAGGAAGGAGGAATAAATGAGAGCTCCAGAGACAGAAGGTGACTCCCTCCCCGCCACCCGCAGCCCCCGCGGGTCAAGACCAGGGACTTGGAGTCAGGCCACGCGAGCTGCGGCACTCGTGTTCCCCACCAGGGGGCACTCCAGGACCGCTGGCTAAAGACGCCGACGCTGCGGCTTCCTGAGCGCGCAGGCGCAGACAGGATGACGTGCCCGGATTGATTCACCTCTGAAGCGCGGAGCTGAGATTCAATACCCATTACAACAGTAACTAGCATTTCTATAGCTCTCCCTATATTCCAGGCACTGTTTGAAGCACTCAGATTGTTTTAACGCAAGTTCAGTTACTCTTATTGTGCACATTTTACAGATGGGGAAACTGAGGCTGAAAGAGGGTACGTGACTTGTCCAGGGTCACGCAGCACTGGAATCTGAACCCAGGCCCACTGGTTTAACTCAAAGCTCATCCATGTGATTCCAGAGCCTGCGACTGGACAAGCCCCACTTCTTGTCCCCCAGACCTCAGGCAGGGGGGGAAGCGGGTTGTGGGACCAGGAGCCTGGGGAGCTGGCCGAGGACAGAATGGTCTCTATGCACACGCCCCCAGCCCCACCGCGGTCACGGTCAGGTGCGGGGTAGGGTGGCAGTGACCGGCATCTGGTGAATAACGTTTATTGGAGTAGCTGAGAGTTTCAGGGGAGTCGGGCGAGGGTTGGGTCGTGTTCACTGGGAACCCCTCCGCTTCCCTCTTCTCCTGTCTGGGACTGGGGGCCCGAGAACGTCCCCACCTGTCTCCCGAGTGGGACAGGACAGGCAGACTGTCTCCTCTACCTTTGCTCTCTGTCGTTTCTTTCTTTTGTGACGGTGAGTGGCCGCTGAGGCAGTCCAGATCAAGGCTGATTTGGAACCCGGTGACTGCTCTGATAACTCTGTAGGTTTGAAATCACAATCCCAAAGGCTGAATTTGGGGACTGGGCCCTACAGGCACCATTTAAATTCTCTTTGGGTTAAAAACAGCGAACCCCCTTACTGCCATCTTCAGGTTACCAAAGTGTCCATTGTGTATCCAAGCTCTAGGCGATGCTTGTGCTAGGGTAGAGGGCAGAGGTGGTGCGTCCCTTCTGGAGAGAAACAAATTCAGACTCCAGGTGTCTTCTGTCTCAGCCAGTGCCAGATCACGCACTTTGGTGCACTGTCTCCAAAGATGGCCGCTATCAATTCTTCCCCGCTCTGTATGTGCCTGGAACTTCTCCCATCAAACGGTTAAATGTTTCTCCTCCTCATGAACTTGGGCTAGCCTTATGCCTTGGTATGAGTTGGCTTGACCAATAGGTCAAGTCCCTTGAATGACTCCTCTCCCTAAATCCTCTAATGGCATTTGGTGTCACTAGAGATCAAAGCCAAAGTCTTTTTTTTTTTTTT
>VBSM01003212.1:7473462-7486575 GCA_008086735.1 Cheirogaleus medius
GAGTGCTAGGATTACAGGCGTGAGCCACCGCGCCCGGCCCCTTTGCCCATTTTTCTATTAAGTTTTTATCTTTAACTTTTTAGTTTGAATTAGCTCTTAAGTTTAGAAAATTAGCTCTTTTCCATTAATATAATATGTATTGAGAATATTTTCCAAGTGTGTCCATTTTCTTTACAGTGACATTTGCCACAAGGTTTTTAATTTTTATGGTGACAGATGATTTGTCCTCCTTTAATGGCCCATAGGTTTTGTATCCTGTTTGGAAAAGCCTTCCTTGTGCCAGAACAATGAATGAATTCACCTGTATTTTCTTCTATAATCTTTGTAATTTTATTTTTTTATATTTTATTCTTTGCTCTACCTGGAATTTTTCTTTTATAAAGAAAACTAGCCCCTCCTCCCACCACTGCCACAACATCATCTGTTAAATAATCTCTTTCCCCATGGATTTGCAAAACCACTAAATGAAATTTTCCAATCTATGTGTCCATTTCTGAATTGGCTCTTCTGTTCTGCTCTATCTACTGCTGCAGATTCACGACACATTTTTATAATATCTTTTAATATCCCACAAGATCCAGCACAAAGCCACCAGTTCACTAATCTATGGCACATTTAACAACTAAATCGAAGGAGACTCTTTATTCCAAAACATCTTGAAAAGTGAATTACCGTGCTCACACTCGACCTCTCCTGCTTTGTTCCCCGAAGAGCTCCACCTGGTCCCTCCAGGTCCCTCCACCTGGACCTGAGTAAGGTCTGTCCCCTCATCAGAACGTCAAGCTCCAGGAGGCCGGGAATCTTGCTGTTCCTGGCTGTCACACTGATGCCAATAAACCCCAAGTGTCAGCAGGAACAGACCAGGAAACTTGACCTTGGGCCCTGCTGGCAGTACGAAGCTCTCAAGTGTCGTGCTGAACAGAACGCTGCCACCGCCCAAGAAACATCGGAGGGATTCCCTCGAAGAAGACAGCCAACTTCCCCTGAGCCATGTGCCCCATCCCTACTTCAGGCCTCGTGGGCCTTTCAGACTTTCCTGATGGCCTGGGTGTAGAAGGAGTGACTATTGTCACTCGAAGTACTTAAACATCTTGGCCAAGTGTGGCTTTTCCCAAGGTTGGGGGGGGCAGGGAGGGAAGGACCCCATAAAGAAACCTTTACTCAGTGTATCCAGTTCCCCATGAGCTCCCGTCTCAAATCCCAGCTTCCCTTTTGGTCTTTTTTGCATCTTCCCTCCCTGACAACCTCCATTCACCTTTCACAAAACCCCAACTTGACCCCTAAGGATACTTCCCTTTCCCCAAGTCTGAACTATTCCAGCTACAGCTCTCCAACCTATGTATGCATTAAACCTTTCAGGGGAAATTGTTTATGATGCAGATCCCCAGGTACAACCCCAAGAGACTGATACAGTGACCACCCTGGTTCAGGAGTCCCCTTGTTGGGGGAAACCTTGGGCAGAAGGAAATTAAATCTTTAGTTAAGAGACCTCAGCTTTTGTCTGAGGGAATGGGAGGTGAGGGAAGGGTTTTCATCTTCCAGCTGCTTTTTAAAAATAAACCAGTACTTTCAGGTAATTTACAACACCAGTTACCTAGAACCTTCTAGAAACCCTAAGATCTATGGGAGATCCTTTCACAGTGGTGGAAGGCCACAGCAAAAAGAAGAAATGGCTTCTTGTCTCATGGAAAATTAACATTCGTTGAAGCTCAAACCCAAGTCGAGTATGTCTGGAGGTCCAGGAGTATGTATGGTTTCACAGGGGAACCCTTTTCTCAAAGTAAACAGTCCATGCAATCTCCATTTATAAAAGAGGCTACACAGGACAATTAATTTGCTAAACTTTATTTTATATGTGTACACTTATATTTAATAATCACGGTGTCAATCTGCTAACACAATGAAGCCCTAGAGGACCAGATTTTCAAATTGGGAGCTGGGCGGTCACAGGCTTCCAGCAGCTTAGAGTCCAATCTACTTCCGGGTCTTGTCTTGCACTCACCCAAGGAAACCTTTGATGCACACAGGTGGGTAGCTGCGAACAGAAACTATTCTTTTTCTGTATCTTCAATTAGACTCATCCAGGTTTTTGAAAGAAATTGTCACAAAGAAATTGGTTTTAAAGTTGAATCACTAACAACATCTAATGACTGTGTTCACATTTTTATCACAAAGATTGAAGTCAGAAAAGATACCCTGAAAACTTACAAGGCCTAAAACTCTACGACAGAATATATTATTATTTTGCGCCATATTAATACATTTACTTGCTATCACATGACTGAAGAATCACAGCAGCGTGGGGGGCGTGTGAATTACAAAAGGAAACTTTTCTTCAAGAGTGTTGGATTGTAGGACATGCACAGGACTGTATTTCTTTCACTTCTAACCTTGCTTATTAGAGCCACATTTACAAGAAATTCAATACACAGAAACAACTAACTCGAGACCTGGACGAAAGCAAGTTAACCTAGGAATGCAAGGTAATATTCTGATAGTCTTCGATGCGACTGGTTTGGTTTACAACATATCTGAGTAGTCATTTTTCACAGTTTTTTTAAAGCACACGAAAAAAATAGATTTGGATTACATCTTTGTGGATGCCTTGGGGACTCCCTGGGATAGAGTCTGGAAACCACTGATAATCTTGGGGATCCTGCCCTCTCCTCTACACATGCACACACATGATGACACTTGGTAGTCCGGTCTAATTTAGCATCTAAATTCAGAGGGCAGAAATTAAAATTAGCTAATTTTTAAAAGATTTCTTCCTCTCTTACTATTATGTGAGAAGAGGTCTTCAGCTTCAAAGATGGTGACAGGCTGGTGGGGGGATGTATTGGATAGAATCTGAGCTGCAGAGTGGGACACGTAGGAACACCGGAATCCTTGCCTGCCAGTCATCCCTCGTCCCCAGAGGCTTCCTGAGAGGCTCACCCCAAATGGGAATCAAAGTGCCATTTTTATTAACAAACTCTAAAACTCAAATACTTCAAGGCCTAAGCAGACAGTCTTTTCCCCTAAAACCAACTCTTGGGACCTTGCCACCTTCTGGCTGGATGACTAGAGGATGGCAGTTGGGTAAAGGAGCAAGCCAGCCAGGTATGCGTCAAAGGTCCTGGCTTAACGTACCCGCTGGTCGCAGGAGAGAGGCTGGAGGGGACAAAACAGCTGCCTGGCTTTCCAAAGTCCCCAGCCCTGCAGAGGCCACTGACCATGCAGGAGTCCAAGGAGGAAGCAGGGAGTTGGGGAGAAAGGCTGAACATGGATAAGTGTAACAGGGACCCTTCCCATGCATAATGAATGGGGAATGAATGTTCTAGAATTTTCTCAATACACTTAGCAACTCTCCTGCCTCTGAAGGTGTTGAGTGGAGGAGGAGGTGAAAAAGCATGCTTGGTAGAGAGAAGAGCACAGAGCTATAGCTCTCCCCTCACACCCCCCACCTAAGATCTCACCTACCGTTTACCTCTGAGAGTCAGATATCTACCAACTGGGTCCCTAAAAGAGTCAAAAATCTTGTTTCCTCCCATGACAAGAGAAAATTTGGCTCCTGCCTTAGAACTTCTTCCTTGGTCTTCTTTCAACTCCTTCGGTACGGGTGGTGCCACAAATCAAAGCTTTCTGGATTCTGTGGATAAATCAGAACAGCTCAAGAGGAGAAACAGAGAGAGGTGTCATTAGGAAACGTTTTACTTCCTAAGACCTTCTGAGTCCTTGAACATTTCCATCCCTGGGGACCAGGCCTCTAGATAACTTCACCCTTAAAGCCACATACCCTGACAAACATTACCCCCAAACCATTAAATTCGTATGGAGGGAGATGGTCGGATGCAGTGACAGAATGACTTCAGTGACACTCATCAATGAAAGATCGGTGGGTGGGTTTGCTTTGCCACTTCCTGCCTGCTAGGTGTCCCCAGTGTTGACCTTCAGGGGCTCCTAGGAGGGTGGTCCGGGCTGTCACCCTCTAAAACCTCACCTGGTGTGTCACATGCCTCCTCCAAGGCACCGGGGTCCTGCTCATCACTCTCCTGACCGGCCACCCCATTGGGCTCCTCTGCCCCCACCTGCCACTTCTGCTCCCCCCACCTCATACACTTGTTGACACAATCCCAATCACTTCTGTCATTCTCACCATTGGCATCATCACGAGAGCCTTCTGGCTTGGCTCTCGGACCCCTGGACGTTGAGGCTGGTGACTCAGTGTGCCGCGGGCCTCGAGGGGCCTTCTGAACGGTGGCATCCCTTCTGGAGCCTGGCACCTTCTTGGGAATCACGGGCTTCTTCTTGCCATCTTCGGAGTCAACGAGGACGTAAGAGACAGAGCCCAAGCTCACCTTCTTTTTCTTCCTCATGGGGGCTGGGTTCTTTGAGGAGGCCCAGCCCATGGCCTTCTTCTTCCTGGGGCTCTCCTGGCCGCCATTTTGGTCTGACTCAGAGGTGCCAAGGCTCTCAGCTTCTGCAGGGGCCTCGGGAAGGGGGGCTCTGGGAGCCTTCCAGGCACATTTTGCCATGGGCTTCTTCAAAGCCACCTCCTCCTGCTTCACGCAGGGCTTTCTGTTGCTCTTGAGAGATTCTGAGATCTCCATGCCTTCAGTGCCAGGATGCTCCGAGGAGGATGAGCTGGTGGCATGGCTGCCTTTGGGCTTCTTCCAAGGCACTGGCTCCTGCTTGGGGTTTTTCCTCTGCTTCTTTCTCCTGGAGCGAGTCTTAGCTCCAGCCTTGCGAACCAATGGCTTGGGAGGGTCACCCTGGTTTTCTACCTCATTCCAGTTGTTGGGGTTCTCCACCTTCAAGGCAGAGCCCACCTCTGCCACCAGCCCTGGCTCCTTCTTGACGTTCCTCCCTGCTGCTAAAGCCCAGGCTGTCATCTCCTCAAACTCAGCAGCCTCCTGAGCCCTGGCTTCTTCCCGACTGCGGATCCCGGCATCCATGTAGAAGATGATCTGCACCACCGCGCCCAGGAGCACACCCAAAGATTCTGCCCAGTTCTCGGGGGTTTGATTCTGGTTCTGGGACCTCGAGGGGTGGTTGAGCTGGAGCACGCGGACCACATCCTCCCAGGTGCGCCCCTCAGCATCCAGAAATTCATTCAAGTTTTTTAAAAACTCAGCATCCTGGGTGGGGTCTCTACAGACCACTCTCCAGACACCGCCCCTTCCCCGGAATTCCCGGGGTATGGTGCTCAGGTTCACGCCCTCGCCCACCTCGATGAGGGCAGCCTTGGAATTCTCCTCTCTCACAAAAATCTTGTTGAGTACGCGGTACGTGCCCAGGGGAGAGAGGACCCCACTCAAGGTCTCCTCAATTTCTGCATGTCCACAGTCCTCTGGGATGCCTATGACCAACAGGGACCTGTGGATGTCCACTTCCATCCCCCGGCACCAATCTTCCAGAAGGTTCATGGCCATGGTCTTGGACACTTAGCAGCTCTAATCTTACGTGTACTAAAGAGTCTACAAGTGGGACGTGGGCTGCCCAAATATTAACCCTGCAAGGTCACAAGAGAATGAGGTCAGATTTCCGTGAAATCGGCCAAGCTCAGCCGCCCCCCTCCGTGGCTGGCCTGCAGGAGGAGGCCTCGCGCTGTCCCAAGACCCTCCTCCCCCACGCCCGGCCCCGGGTGCTCACACGTGTCTGGGAATCTGTCGCAAACTGGCCTCGGCCCCCTCCCCCGGGCCTGGCGCTCGGCCTGCCCGGCTAGGATGTACTCGGCAGCCCCGCCTCCGACTGGCCACCCCGGCCAAGGAGAGGCCGCTGGGATGCAGCCGCTCCCCAGGCGCTGGCTCCGGCCACCTGACGCTGCTGCTCCGGGCAGAAAGAGCCGAGAAGCCGCGTCCGTGCCCACTCCGGCCCGGGCGGGTCACGCGGCGTCCCGCCTCGATCCCCACAGCTGCGCGGACCCGAGTCTGGCGTCGCAGCGCGCGCCTGCGCATTTGCTCCTGCGTCGCGGCTCCGCGTCTTCGGGCAGCGCAGGTCTCGAGGTCTCCATGGCAACCGACCGCTGGTTGCTAGGACTGAGCGTGGCCCGCGAACGGGCTCTGCGGTTGGGCCTGGGTGCCTGTGGGAGTGCGACAGTTCACGTGATCAGCGAGCCGGGGGTCTGGGGAGGCCGCCTCCTTCCACCTTTCACTCCGTGTGGGCCTCGGGGACGGGGCAGGAAGAAAGAGCGGCTTTAATGCCCCTGGGCAGCGCTTACAAAAGCCACAGCTCCTCTTGGGCAGTCTTCTCCAGCTCCTGCTCCTGGGTTCTTCCATGAATTTCCAGAAAATTCTAGAAACTTCTCCCTGTCCTCCCCCACCCTGGTCCTCCAGGCCTACAGATAGCGCCTCACCTTTCCTTGTTGGTTTCTTCAACTTGCTGCCCACGGACGACACCTTTGTTAGCAGTTAATTAAAAAGCACTTCTATGTGACTCGGTTTGAGTTGCCATCTGTTCCCTGTCAGGGCCTCACTGGTCCGCCCAGCAATGCTGCTTCCTAGCTGCGTGATCTTAGACGAGTAACTTGAGTTCTCTGAGCTCCTTTTCCTCCACAATAGGAATGCTAAGAAACACCTTCATTTCATGATTTGGAAGTTTTGAAGATTCAGGGCGATCGCACACGAAAGATGCACTGAAGTACGATTGAAGCCATGGTATTCAACCAAAATCTGTTCTGTGGGTTCAGTTTTGGAATTGGCCTCTGCAAGGCCAAATAGTCGAATGCCTATTTCACTGTCATCTCTGGCATCCCTAAACTTGGGTGTGATCAGTGTTTGTGTGATTGGGGAACAAACAGGAAAAACCCTGTCATTCGAATTAACACCTCAATCAATATTCACTTCTAAATATATCAATAAAGATAAATACTCTAGCTATAGAGTTTTAAAATTTCATGTATGTTGAAATTCAATCAGTTGAATGAATTTATGTGATTATGCAGTGGTTTTAAAATATGCCCATAAATTCTTTAACACACCTGTTGAGAAGTGGGGATGTATGTCCCCTACCCTAGAATCTGAGCAGACTTGTAACTGCTTTAACCGATAGTGGTTGAAGGAAAGTGAACTACTACAGGGTGGAAGGGGAGCTAAGTGACTTCTCAGAGCAGGTTACAGAAGGCCATGCACTTTCTTCATCCTTCATTGGGACGCTCTCATTCTTGGATCCCTGAGCTTCCAAGTAAGAAGTTCAACTGCCCCCTGGCTGCCATGCTGTGAGGAAGCCCAAGCCACGTAGCAAAACCACATGTCAGTGCTTCAGTCGCCTGTTCCCAGCTGAGCCCAGCCTTCAAAGGATCTCAGTGCAGGCAGCAGACATCCTGAGTGAAGAAACTTACAGATTATTCTCGCTCTCAACCATGTGAGTTGCCCTCAACTGTTTCCATCTTCCCAGTTGAGTCCCAGACATCATCACGTAGCAGAAACAAACCATCACTGCTGAACTCTGCACGAATTCCTGACCCATAGGATCTATATGAGTAGAACAAAACAGTTGTTCTACACCACTAAGTTTTGGGGTGGCTTATTATGCAGCAGCAATAGATAATGGGAAGATATTGCAAAGGTGGAATGCAGCAAGAATCGATGATGATTGGCAGAGCATTACTACAACAGAAAACGAGAGCGAAAATCTTAAGTCTTCTCCTGAAAAGATTCCCCAAAGCAGCTTTATAAAGCAATGCACACAGTTTCGCTTCCTGGAATTGTTTCAAGAATTGAAGAAGAGATAAATCTGCCACTTCAGTCAGTTACTTTTAGTAAGAAAGGAAAGCATGGTAATTCAATCACATGTCACCATTACCAGAGATGGTAAAAAAAAGTCTTGTTCCTTCAGTGTTTAACATCAGAAATCAGAGGTAGAGTAGCCAGATGAACAAGCTGGTAGCCGATTGTTCTCTGAAATTATATAGGAATTTATTTTGGCATGCAAGGGAATGATAGACACTGGATTTTGATAAATACTGGAATTTTTAATGCAGTAACCCTCAAAGTGACTATCTTTAGGGACAAAAAGAGTGGAAATAGGATTGGAAGGGTTGGTCACAGGCTGCTTAGACTGTAATTTTTTTAAAAAAAGATGTGTAAACAAATAGGGCATAATATTAAGATTTGATAAAGAATGGCAGGGGGTACATGAGGGTTGATGAGATAATTCTCTATTCTTGGCTCTGGGTTTGGAATATTCCAGAATTTTAAAAATAAACTAAGATGCTTTATTAACAATAACAGGTTAAGTTGCAGAGTTTGCAAATGGCAGGTGTGGCTTGGGATACAATTTCCCATGGCCAGCATCGTATTTGAATTTGACCAACTATATCATCAACAACAGGCAGAAAGGACCCCTCTGAGATCCTCAAAACTGCCATTTCCAAAGAGGATCTAAGGATGTTCAGAAGACTCGGGCATCAGAGACGACAATGAAGCTTTTGAATTATTTCAGTGCAGCATGGGACCGAAGGAAACAATCTTTCTAAATTAATATTTTATTTTCTAATTGAGGTGGTTTTGACATGTATGAGTAAGAAAATGAAGAACTGGAAAACTATAGATAAAAATTGAGTTATAAAAATATTTAAAATAAACGCATTAAGAAATATTGTGCATATGTGTATACACATATACCATGCATTCCAAAATACTTGAGATAAATATTTGAGAGAGAAAATTTTACTATTTGTTTATATATAAAAAGGGATATAGAAATATATACGTTCAGATGTGTGCGTCTGTGTGTATACATACGGACATACATCTGTGTGTTACATGGAGTCAGCTGTCTGCCCACTCCAACTAAGCAGCCCCCTATTGCCAGGAGATTTCAAAACAGTTTTGAAGCACCCTTAATAGGGGTTATTACTGTGGCTTGCCTGAGAACATGCAGTACTGCGGTTTCCACGGCAACATGTGCTACTGTGGCTTCCTTGATAATGCCTTGCAATGTGGTTTCCATGACAACGAATCCCTGCAGCCCCAACCCTCCCATCCATCCCTGCACTGGAAGGGTTAACCTTCCATCCTCTTCCTCTCTGTTTTGCCTTTGGGTTTTTATTTTGCCCCACTGTTTATTTTAAATGAGAACCCACAGTTTCTGTAAATACTGAACCCAGAGAAGGCCCAGGGGGCCCTGGGCTCCTGCTGAGATTTCCTCTCCTGAGTAAGTCATAATAACCCGCCACGGTGAGTCTGCGACTCATCCTGGTTTGTTCTGTCTGGCTTGTTCTGGGAGAGCTTCTTCTCGCCCCAGAGTTTCCCTGGCCTCTTGAAGCTTATGTCCTAGTGGAGGAGCTAAGCAATAAACACATCCATGTGATATAATGCCGGGAATGAGAGGTGCATGAATACAAATGAGGCAGGGGAGAGCGACAAGCGAGTGTGTCTGCGACAGGATGGTCAGGGAGGGCCTCTCTGAGATCCGAATGAAGTGAGGGCATGGGGCTTGCGGAACTGTGGAGCTAAGGCTTTCCAGCCAGGGACAACGACAGGTGCAAAGGCCCTGTGGCTGGAGGTGTGAGATGCTTGAGGAACAGGGAGGAGGCGGATGTGGCTGGTGCAGAGGGAGGGAGGTAGGAGGAGAGGGAGGGAGAGGCAGTCAGAGGAAATGGGACCAGATTGTGTAGGGCCTTGGGACTTGGCTTCTTCTCAGAGGGACATGGGAGTCACTGCAGGGTTCTCAGCCAGATGTCAGCTGGGACACCTCCCCTCACTGTAAGCTTTGCTGTTCTCTCCCAGCCCCCTGGGCTTCTCTCTCCAAAGCCTTGGTCATTCTTGACCTAGATCACACTTCCTTGTCCTTCGGTCTGAGCTTATTTGCCTCCTCCTCCAGGAAGCCCTCCCTGACTCCCCAAGCTGGGGTCCAGCACCCCTCTAGGTTCACACAAATACAAATTGAATGTGTGTCATTTTATTTAACTCATCAACTAACTGGAGACAGTACAACCAGTTTAAAGGGACAATCCAAAGAACAGACACACACATAGGCCATTAGGAATGCTAAAGGGAATTTCCTTTATGTATAGAAAACTGGCTTTTCCCACAGTGGGAGAGAGAAATCAGATGAACCTCTACCAGATAAAATTCACTCACATGTCTGCGGCCAAGGATCATTTGCATAGCTTTTATCTACAATTTCCAGGGGTGCAAATAGCTCAAAGACTCAGAGACCCTATAGAATCAGCAAAACTAGAAGGATGGGCCAGACACCTTAAATTTCCAGCAAAGACATCAGTTATCTTTTTGATACATTTCAAAGTCTTTCACAATTTTTCTCTACAGAAACAATAGAATTCAGTACTAAATAGCTGAGTCCATCTTGTGTAGTAATACGTTATTTTATAAAGCTTTATTTTCTATTATATGTACGTGTGTGTGTGTGTGTCTTAGGTCGGAAAATGTATTTATCATGGATCATGGTCACAATAACTTGTGACAGCCACTGCCATAGGTTAATTACCTATGGCCCTTCCCTGGATGGATATGTACGATGTTTCCAATTTGTTGCTATTTCAAATAAAGAGCTGGGAAGAATTGGTGGGCGGTGCCCTAAAGAATTCTCTGGTGCTTAGATTCCAGTGTATGATGCTTTTTAAAAGACATAGCGTCTGGTTTGCATATTTTCATTGCACAGGAGTCTAAAATAAAGCCCAGTGCTTTGATACCCCAAACCTGGCAACTCTATTCTGGGCCGTTCTGAGTTGGTTCTCTCTCCCTCTCTGGAAATAACCAACAAGACCTGGGGATTATGTGGAGGGAGAAGAGACGTGTTTTCATCTGAGCTGGGGCTCGGTTTCCAGCCACAGTTGCAGGCGCTGAATTTTCTCCTAACAAAAAAAAAAAAAAATCTAGCAGCTGCCTCCACTCTCTCTTCAGGGAGGGAACGACATTCCAAGCGAGGAACTGTGGCCAGGAAACTGAGAGGCCCCACGTTCTTCTCCTTTTCTTGATTTATTTTTTCCTAAAAAATACAGCCACGCAGCAAAATACTCCATCCAGTAGAACTGCATTAATATCAAGCTCGAAAATAATCAACTCTTCCATGTTGAGAGATCTATAGTTTGATAATAAACATACATGTCTATAGAAAAGCAAGGATTTATCACAAATCAGAATATTTGTATTTATCACAAAACAGAATATTATTTACCCTTGGGGCAGGGAAGGTTTGGGCTGAGGATGAGAATTTCTCGATGGGGTGGTAGTTAACATGGAGTTTGCTATAAAAGCATTTGTTAAACTGGATCTGTGTGTTTAGGGCATAGTTTTGTATGTGTGTTACGTAGGCTACCATTTAAAAAATATATATTTTTTAAAAACAGTCACGCATTCCAGGTTATAGCAGCGAAATAAATATTATAACTATTTTCTAGAATGTTCTATAGCTGAAAACCAGAACGCAGCAGTACAAGTGCACATTCTTAAAAGACTCGTGAATGAAACGCACAAAACACAGTCAGGTGAAGTTTCTGTCATTCGTGATGGGGGTTGATCACATTTCTTCCTGGTGCCTGGAAAATGTCACGTGGTGAGAACACAGTCTCAGCTGGTGACTAATTCTGCTTTTTGTCTGAAGCCCTTAGCCAAAGAAAAAATTAAGAGAATGAACTATTCTATTTATTGATTCTTTTCTTAAAAAAGACGGTGTGTGTTATATTCCTTGAATTCTAAATATATGTTACATTTATATGTGATAAAAGTTATAAATGTCCACTTGAAGAGGCGACACAGCAGAAAGACAACTGGTAAACCAAATTTAATAAACATAACTGGGAGTTTATCACCATGTATCGTGAAGGGAGATCATATTCTCTTGTGGGCCTGGAAGATGTCACGGGAAGGGAACAAAAATCACATATATTTAAACCCTAAACACAAGGAAACAAGAGACGTAGGACATTAGGACCAAGGGGTCGTCCTAACAACAAGGTTTATGCAGGAAAGAGGCTGCTTTTTAGAACCACCCACTCACCCTGGGGGAAGGTGTTTAGCTCAGAGGTTGAAAAGGAAAATGGATCATTTGTGCATTTTTCTTTTTCTTTGTTTTCCTGGCTAGAGCCAGCATATCCATCAAAACACTCCATATCCATCCCACTCTACTTAGTCTACTTGTTTTTGGTTTTTTCTCACCCCAGTGTAATGTATATAGGCTATTCCTTTTTTTTGAGACAGAGTCTCATTCTGTTGCCGGGGCTAGAGTGCCGTGGCATCAGCCTAGCTCACAGCAACCTCACACTCCTGGGCTCAAGCGATCCTCCTGCCTCAGCCTCCCGAGTAGCTGGGACTACAGGCATGCGCCACCATGCCTGGCTAATTTTTTCTATTTTTAGTAGAGACGGGGTCTCACTCTTGCTCAGGCTGGTCTCGAAGTCCTGAGCTCAAGCAATCCTCCCGCCTCAGCCTCCCAGAGTGCTAGGATTACAGGGGTGAGCCACTGCGCCCGGCCATGGATATTCTTTATCTGACTATAAAAGTAATGTATGTTACTACAGAAAACCTTGACAGCTGGGCATGGTGGTACTTGTGCCTGTAGTCCCAGCTACTGGGGAAGCTGAGGTGAGAGGATCACTTGAGCCCAGGAGTTTGAGTCCAGCCTGGGCAATATAGTGAGACCCCATCTCAAAATATATATATAAAAAGTGAAGAAAATCTTGATAAATATGAGAAACCGATCACCCATCATTTTGTTACACATACACCATTAACATTTTACTGTAGACCATTTTGCTTATTAAAGTTAGAATATTGGTTTTAATTCAAAGTATTGAATTTAAGTAACTAAGCCAGGCCCGTGTAATCCTAGCACTCTGGGAGACAGAGGCTGAGGATCGCTTGAGGTCAGGAGTTCGAGACCAGCCTGAGCAAGAACAAGGCCCTATCTCTACTAAAAATAGAAAAAAAATTAGCCAGTCAACTAACAATAGGAACCAAAAATTAGGCGGGCGTGGTGGCTCGCACCTTTAAATAAAATTTTAAAAAATGAATTTGAGTAAATGGAAGCCTTTAAAGTAAGCCACACCAGTCCTCCCATAGCATATAATAATAATAATAAAATAACGACAACAGCAGGACTTGGGGCCCATTTGTGATGAAAAGAAGCTTTCAGTGGGAATCAGGGCTCCTAGTTTCTTTTTTTTTT
>VBSM01003212.1:7494892-7513152 GCA_008086735.1 Cheirogaleus medius
CCACGCCCACCTGTCCCCTACCGGGTAGGAACCCACAGCCACCGCCCCAGAGTCCTGATCCCGGGGCTGCTGCTGCTGCAGCTTATGGGGCACAGGTGGGAGGTGGAAAGCGCGAGGAAGGGGATGCCATCTCCGGGTAGCAGCAGCGACAGCCACCGCGGTGAACCAGGGGCTACTGGGTCCCGTAGGTAGCAGTCCCCAACCTTTTTGGCACCAGGGACCCTTTTCTTGGAAGACAATTTTTCCACGAACTGTCGAGTGGGGGGGATGGTTTCAGGATGATTCAAGCGCATTCCATTTATTGTGCACTTTATTTCTATTATTATTCTGTTGTAATATATAATGAAATAATAATACGCCTAGGTTGGGAGCTAGGGGTGGAGGTGGGGAGGAGGCAGATGGAGCTGCGGCCTGCCAGAGTGTGTCTGGGTGGAAGCAGAGCAGAGGTTGGCAGGGCTTAGAGCCACAGGGGAACCAAGAGGGCTCAGGGGCTCCATAGGTGTCTAAGGGCCGCAGAGCTGAAGCTGAGGCCCCGGAGTGGGGGTGAGGGCTGGGCGGGGGGCACAGTCACTAGAGAAGCAAAGGTTGCTGGGTGTAAATCAGCGACGGGGCAGTTCCGGGGTGTTCTGGGTGAACATCAGCCATGAAGGTGGGGCATCTCCCTGTGCCCTTAGGCCCAGAGCCAGAGAGAACAGGTCACAGTGCTTAATTCAGCTTTCCTGGAGGATGCACGAGGCACAGTACACAAAGAGAGGAGCCTATACCTGCTCTGGGACAAGTGACACTCGGGCCCTCCTCACCCACAGGCATGGCCAGAGGCTGCTGGCCCAGGGCCAGGTACCCACATCCATCAGTTCCCAGGGAGGAGAGGGTTACTTTCCCAGCCCCAGGGATACCTCTCCTGCTCCTCCGTGGGTTGGTCACTGTCCAGGGAGGTCCCTGCCGCCATGTGTGGGGCAGCCTCCGAGCACGGAGAAAGGTCCACAGCCTGCTTCTGCACTTGGGTGTCCCTGGCTTTGGATGCAGACAGTCCACTCTGGGCTGAGAGGACCTTCCCAGGCCCCTGGGCCTTCCAAGGAACAAGCAGGGCAGGGGTCTCCTAGCACAATGGATTCCTCACCTCCTGGGGACGGAAATTTGGACAAGGAAACACAACACACTGCCCCAGGCAGGGACCAGAAGGTGTGGGTAGGGCGTGAGGGAGACCACTATTTAGGTACAACATCAAGCTTGGCAGGGACGGCTGAAGCACAGGGCATAGCATGGACACACACACACACACACTACTGAAGCGTCTGCGCTTGTGACAGCAGGCGCCAAGGCCCCGCAGCGCCAGCCCAGCTGACTCCAGGAAAAGCCAGGGCAGGGCAGCGTTTCCTACATGGGGACATTTCCTCCTCTATAAGGACAGACCCACTGACCAGTTCTGCTCCTGAGAGCCTCTGCCCCTCACATGTGGGCAGAGGTCAGGGGTCCCTCTGGCCTTTAATTCACTCAGAGAGTGAACCCAGGACCCCCACTGTCTTAAGTCAGGGGCTGCAAGGCCAGACCTGAGGGGTGGGTCAGCCCCATGGGAGAATGGGCACCCAGGGGACCACTGCCCACTCTGCCCAGAGAAGCCAGAAATCTGGATTTTATGTCGATTACTCCAAATTGAACATAAATAAATGGAAAATAGTTAGAATTTTTGGTAAACTGCAGTCCGAGGGACAATTTCAGCCTGTGGATGGGGGCAAGTGGCCGGGGCCTTAAGCTGGTCATTTGTATCAGCTGGGTCTCCAGCAGGCATGGCTGGGGTGTCTTCTCTTTCCCACCTCCTCCCTCTCCGCCCCCAAGTAGCCATCCCACACCTCCCCCTCCGGTCTCCCGCTGCCTCTCTTCCTCCTCTTCCTCCCAGCCCCCATCTGCCTCTCAGGCTTTCCTTTCTAGAATCATCTCCTCCCCTTATCAGGGAGCTTCTGCCTTCAGTGCTCGGCTACATCCTGACACCACTGGGCGACTGGGTGGCCCGGCCTCCATCACCGACCCCAGGCCCAATCAGTTGGGGTAGGGGACAACAGTGGCTTTCAGCGCTGGCCAGGAGCAAGTGTCTGGAAGGGTTGGGCCCCTCAAGAGCCATAAAGAACTCACCGGCCCCCACAGGTGCCGGGTGTGCACCTGCACACTCACCGGGCCGCACCCGGGCCCCCAAAGCCACCCGCACTCGGGGTATCCCCAACCAGCGTCTCAGCCCTCGCGGCTGCTGTCTCCCGGGGCCCCTTTTCTTTTTTCCTTCCCCCATCAGGGCTTCTTCCGTCAGGATCGCTCGCGCCAGGGGACAGGCACAGCGGAGCACCTGCGTTCAGCGGGGAATTGGCCTCTGCTGGAGTGGGGAGGGGACGGGGGAGGGCGGGGCACCTGTGGGCGCCCTGCGGGGCCGCTCTCAGGCGGGCCGTGCTCTCTCGGAGCCACTAGCGGCATCTGGGGGGCAGCTTCTGGCCCCGACGAGCCTTCCTCCCGCGCGCGGACTTGGAGCCGGCAGGTGGCTGGCCCTTGGCGTCGCCGGCCTTGGCGTTGGCCCCGGCGCCCGCGCTGCCCTTCTTCTTCTTGCTGCCCGCCGCTTCGGCCTTGGCTTCGGCCCGGCTCGCGGCTTTCTTCTCCTGAGTGACGCCCTGGCCGCCCCCGCGGGTCGCGCGAGCCTTCGGCGGGGCAGCGGCGGGGGCGGCTGCAGTGCCCGCGCCGCCCTGAGCCGGGCCCCGGGGACCGGTGCGCGCCCTCTTGGCCCGGGGCTTCCTGGACGCCGGGTCCTCGGGCTCCGACTCCTCACTCTCCGCGTCTTCTGATTCCTCCTGCGACTCTTCGTCCGAAGCCTCCCCCGACTCCTCGCGGGCGGCCAGGAGAGCCAAGACCTCCCCGAGTTTGCCCTCGGCGTATGGGTACTGGCCGCCCTCCCAGGCCTTTTGCTTCTCCTCCGCAGTCATGCCATCAGCCATGTCCTGGGCGGCCAGGAGCGCCACCAGCTCCAGGAGGCCGCACCCCCCCTCACCGTCCTTGCCCCAGCCCCCGAGGAGCCCGCTCTGAGCCTTCTGGCCCTGGGAGGGGATCTCTGGATCGGCCAGGGTCGAAATGCACTCCAGAATGTTCCCGTCGTCCCGGGCCTTCCTCAGGATGATGGCGTCCACCTCGCGGCCTGCCTCCTCCACCTTCACGCGGGTCCCGGAGGTGTCCTTAGACATGACGGACAAGATCTGCGGGAGGGCATCTTTTTTGTCTTTCTTGTCGCTCAAGCCCAACGACTCGATCACAGAAGCGATTTTCAACATCTCTTCCTGGGCTGAGGGGATTGAGGGGTCTGTATATGCCACGATGGCCACGAACTCGGGATTGTCCATCTCCTCGTTTTCTTGCTCCTCGCTGTCCTGCGAGGTAGTCTCCGAAGCGTCGCTGTCCATCAGCTCCTCGTCGGAGGCATCTCTCACTGCCAGTAGGGCCACTAAGTCGGGGACATCGCTCCTTTCTTGTTTGATGTGCAAGCGGATAGACTCAGCCCCTGGGGTCTCTTTCTCTGTCTTCTCCTTCTTGGCTTTGTCGGTGACGGTGACCAGGGCCAGGAACTCCCGGGCACTGTCTTCTTCGCTCGTGGAACTCTGGAGGGCCCACTTCTTAGCGAGCTCCTTGGCCGCAGCCTGGAGCGCTGCGTACAGCGCGCTCTGATCCTGGTCCCCAGTCAAGTCTCCCTCCTGGATCTCCCGGATCACGAAGCCCAGGCTGTCGTCGGAAGAGTCGTCCGACTCGCTCTCCGCGGGAGTGGATGGGCGCCCTCCCCGTCCCCTCTTCCTACCCTTCTGAGCCAACCTGTTGCTTCTGGTTCTGTTTCTGCGACCCCGACGGCCCCTCCTAGCACTCCTGCCTGCCCCAGAAGGAGTACCTGCCTTCCCGGCTGCCTGCCCGGACCCCTGGGCCTGGGTCTCCGAAGCGGGAGGGGTGGGCTTGTCGCCCAGGGCCTTGGACACGGCGGCCTGCGCAGGCCTTTCATCCAGCAGCAGGCGTTTCATCTGCCTCAGGAATCTTGTGTCCTGGGCAGGCTTCTTACACAGAACCCTCCAGACCCCGTCCTTGCCCGGGATCTCCCTGGGGATGGCAGCGTGAGTAATGTCCTCCACAAACTCCACCAGGGCGGCCCTGGCCTTCTCGTTCCTCATGGCCCTCATGTTCCGCAGCTTGAACGTGCCCAGGGGCAGGAAGGTTGGCTGCAGGACTGCTTCGATGTCTGCCCGCTCCAGGCCCTCCGGGATGCCGGTGACCAGCAGGGCCCTGCGCACGTCCACCTTCAGCTCCCTGCACCAGTCCTGCAAAAGGCTCATGGCCATGGTGACGCCCCCTCGGTGCTGATCTCAGGGCAGGAGGGAGCCCGAGGCAGGGGTGGGCTGCGTGAGGTTCAGTCTGCCGATAACACCCTGGGAAGGCTTAGAGTTCAGGTTCAGGTGGATGTGGCGAGGCCGGGCGGTGCGGTGGGAGGGGCTCCAGGCCCCGGCTGCCTGCTGCGTAGCTGGACACAGTGGCCTTCCCCAGGACCCCTCCCCAGGTCCGTCCGAGGATCCGCAGGGGGCTTACGTGTCTGTTCTTCAGGGCAGGCCCAGCCGCTTCATCCCTTTGTCCCTAACACAAGCCTGAGTGACTCGGGCAGCAGGGGGGCAGTGCCGAGAGCGCACCTGGAGGGGCGTGGGGGATGGGAGCCACCGCTCGCTTGGGGCTTCCGCGGAGTCTGATCGCGCACCCTCGGCTCAGATCTCAGCAATTCCGCAGCGATGAGGTGTCTCGGACCTGCGCCTGCGCAGGCGGATCGCATGGTCCTCCTTCCCTTCGCCCCCTCCCCGCTGGTCCTTGTCTCCATAGCAACGCTGCAGGCTGGAGCTGGGGTCAGCGTCGCAGTGGTCTGAGGACCCTCTCTTAAAGGGTCCGATGGGAGGGAGGACTTGATGGCTGGAAGCGCCACCTTCGTTGATCAGCAAAAACCAAGGTCGAATTGGCAGGGAGCCAGACGTCACTCAAGGAGACTGGACCTCATTCAAGGGACAGAGGCATCCTTCGGGAGAGTACAGGCTTGAGTCAGGGTTTTAATTCCCCTTCCCAGTGGATAGACAGGTGGAATTCAGGGGTCTACAGATCTAACTCAAGGGGCACTGGTGGGAACTCACATGGTGTGACCAGGAGTCTCTTGGGATACTAGTCTCATTCAAAGTCTGCGGGTCTCAGTATCATAGGAGGGTACCCAGGCCTTATCTATAAGTGACAGGCATCATTCTGGGTATACTGGCCTCACTTATGGGGTATGGGCCTCGCTCAGTGGGACCAGACCTCACTCCCATGCATGTCTCTGTATTCCTAACTATGTTTGTACAATTAAACCTGTATTTTTGTACATGGTTTTGAACGTGTGTGTGTGATCGTGACATCAGACATCAATTCTGCAAGAAAGCACGTCCCTTTTCTGGAACTGCAGAGTGGGACATGTGAACATCAGTCATAGCTACCCTGACCGTGCTTCATCATCCTTTGTGGCCCATTAGACTGTCCCTACCCTATATTAATCAGGCCCTGTGGCCCGGCTGTTGGGTTTATGTCCCATCTCTAGCCCCTCTGTAACTCTGGGAATGTTCTGGAGCTTTTCTTGGCCTCAGTTTGCTCCCCTGTGAAATGGCAACAACCACTGTCTCTGCCTCAAAGGATTCTTGTGGGGATTGAAGGGAATGACCCGTGAAAGCACTTAGAAGAGAGCCTGGCCCCTATGGGTGCTCCGAAAAAGGTGACCATGAGAAGTATTTATTAAGAACTCACCATTATAAAAGCATCTGTTATATAATAAGCAAACTACGTATTTACCATCTCATCTCGAGTTTTTTGTTTGATTTTTTTTTTTACATTTGAAGAGTTTAATTGCAACGTTACCATGGCAACTGGGCCATGGGCAAATGCTTACTCACTCCTCTTATTTTCCCTGCTTTGTTCTCCTCTCCCCTTCCTGATCCCCAGCTGGATGTAACTCTTCTCTCTAGAGCACTGTCGCCCTACAGAAATCGGAAGCCAGCTCAAATGCGAACCGCATGCGTCATGTGAAATTTTCCAGCGGCCATCTTCAATAAATGAAAAGAAGCAGGTGAAGTGAATTTAAAGAATAGATTTTCTTCCTCCTGAAATATACAAAGGGGGATGCCATTCACACGTGTTATCGATATACAATAATTGGTAATGAAATATCATACATTCTTTTGTTCATAATGAGTCCTTTTGGAGCAGCCACATTTCAAAGGCTCGACAGCCAGACAGAGCCATTGGGAATTTGTTCTGAGGAATTCATTAGGGATGTGTGTGTGTGTGTGTGTGTGCATGAACATGTTCCACACAGCTGTTAGTTATAACCCTGCAAAATTGGAAAACACAACAAAAAGATAAACAGGAAGCTGGTACTTTTTGAAGTCTGGGGTGGATGCCATGGGTAAAAAATTCTTGTAAAAATGAAGATTCATATACTACATATATAATCCACTCATTTAAAGTGTACAAGTCAATGGCTTCTAGTGTAGTCACAAAGTTGTACAACCGTCACCATGATCAATTTTAAAACCTGTCCATCACCCCAAAAAATGCAGAATGGGAGATCCTCCTGGTTTGCAGGAGGATCCACAGGTGACAGGGCTGAATTGTGGCTCCCCAAAACTCACATGTGAAAGCCCTGACCCCCAGTGTGACAGAATGTGAAGACAGGGCTTTCAGATCCTCAGCAAGTCGGATAACCGGCAGTCCATCACTTACAGCCCACCCACACCTTTGACCCCGGCATGGGGCAGGGGAAGTGTAGAGACCACTGGGAGTCCCAGGATCCTGCACCCTCCCCAGCTGGCGTCTTGGGCCCCTGGTGATCTGTCCCAGTTCCCACAGCTGCCTTCTCGGCCCTCCCTACCCCACACCCCACTTTCCCCTGCCTGGTGTTTGGGGGATGGCAAGAGGCAGTTGTTGAGTTACAGACTCTGCGGTCACACAGATGGGATTCGAGTCAGGCCAGACCGCCTGGATTCCGATTCCGGCGCTGTGTGACCCTCAGCAAGTTATGTTCCCTCTCTGAGCCTTAGTTTCCTCCATCTGTAAAATGTGCGTGATAAAAGCACTTAAACTTGTGTTCAAACAATCTGAGTGCTTCCAACAGTGCCTGGGATAGAGTAAGAACTATAGAAATAATAATTATTATAATTAGTATTGAATTCCAGCTCCCCACTTTCAGGGCTGAGTCAATCCGGGCACGTTATTCGGTCCCAGCGGCAGTCGGCGGGTCTTTCATCAGCGGCCCTGAAGCGCCCCCTGGTGGTGAACCCTCATCCCTCCCTTCTAGCCTTCTAGGACCTGGTGACACACGCGGGAGTCTGGCGCACTCTTTTCCGGGCCTGAACTAGCTGAGGGGCCCGAGAATGTCAGCACCTGGGGGTGGCGGGGTGCAGGGGAGGATTTCTCTCTTCACGTTGATTTTGTTTTTGTGGAGATTTTTGGTTTTGTTTTTGTTTTTGAGACAGAGTCTGGCTCTGTTGCCCAGGCTAGAGTGCAGAGGTGTCATCATAGCTCACAGCAACCTCCAACTCCTGGGCTCAAGGGATCCTCCTGCCTCAGCCTCCCAAGTAGCTGGGACTACAGATGCGCACCACCACACCCAATTTGTGTGTGTGTGTGTGTGTGTGTGTTTTGTAGAGACAGGGTCTCACTTTTTCCCCAAGCTAGACTCGAACTCTTGAACTCCTGGCCTCTGCCTCAGCCTCCCAAATTGCTGGGATTACAGGCATGAGCCACAGCACCCAGCCCTACGTGCCCAGTTCTGAATGCATAACTAGAATACACATACTTAGCAGCTGGCAGAATCCTAACATTTGTCCCCTAACCTGTGGCCATTATGGTGGGAAAGGCCAGATGGAAGCCACAGAGCTGCCTCTGCAAGAGACAGAAGGATCCCAGAGAACGACCGTGGATTATCAAGTGATAATTACCAAGCGGTGGCTCCGACTGCAGCTGCTGTACCATGTGGTTTCGTTACTTGAGCAAATTAACACATCCCCTAATACCTGATGTGCAGCTGCTCATCTGGCGAAAGTCTTTTTCCCCATCCCTGTCCATAGAACCCACCAGAAGCAGTTTGCTTTCACACAGCAAGGCCAGCAATACACCTTCGCTGGCCCACTTCGGGGCTCTATGGACTGTCCAGCCCTATGTCATGATGCAATCTGCAGGAATCTCGATCCCTTTCCCTTCTGTAAGATGTCACGCTGGTCCATTACATGCATGACATTATTCGAGTTGGACCTAATGAGCAGGAAGCAGCAATTACCCTGGGCTTATTAGTAAGACATTTGGGTGTCACAAGTTGGGAAATAAATTTGACTAAAATTCAGGGGTCTTCTACCTCTATGAAACTTCTAGGGTTTCCATGGTGTGGGGCATGTCAAGCTATTCTTTCTAAGGTGAAGGTTAAGTTGTCGAGTTTGGGCCCTCCTACAACCAAGAAAGAGGCACAACACCAACTGGGCCCATTTGCATCTGGGAGGCGACACACTCCTCCTCATCTGGGTGTGTTACCAGAGTGGTCGGCCCATCTACTGACCAACCCCCAAAGCTGCTAGTTTTGAGTGGGGCGCAGAGCAGGAGAAGGATCTGTGACAGGTCCAGGCTGCTCTGCCACTTGGGCTTATGACCCAGCAGACCCCACGGTGCTCGAAGTGGCAGTGGCAGAGAGGGTGCTGTTTGGAGCCTTTGGCTGGTCCCCATAGGTAAATTGCAACCCAGACCTTCAGGATTTTGGAGCAAAGCCCTGCTATCACCCTGCTCAGAGCCACCCATGGCTCCCCAAAGCTCTCAGCAGAAAGCCCCGGCTGTTCCCCACGGCCCTGCACGACTTATCACCAAAGCCTCCTCTACTCACCTCCTCGGTGCCAGGCTCTGCTCACCTGTGGGCCTTCGCCACGCTGCTCTTTCTGCCTGGAGTACAAAACCACTCACCCCCTAGCGAGACCCCATGACATGTGTCCAGAGACCCAGCATCCCTACCCCCTCATCCACTCTCGCACACCCCCACAGGAGCTGAAAGGTCATTTCTGCTCATTTGGGGACAGAACCCACCCTAGGAAGCCCACCAGATTCTCCCTCAGGCTCACTAGGACCAACCAGAGTGGCAGTACCTGCCCTGGGGGACTGGCCTAACCCTCTAGGCTGCAGGGGAGTGACAGGGCTCTGCGTGGGGACACAGGGCTAAGGTCTGGGGCCAGGTGTGGCCAGGAGCCCCCACAAGACTTCCAGACTGGGGACGACCCCTGAGAACGAGAAGGGGGGTTCTTCCTGCAAGCTAGGACTGGGGAGGCTCCCCCTCCCCTGCTCCTGCCACACCTGCCCCCTAGGCACCCCCTCCTTGGATCCAGCCCCAGTCTCACCCTTTCCCATTCATCCTCCACAGAGCATCGCAAACTGGACCCTGCCTCCCCCCTGTTCTAGACCTTTCTATGGCTCCCCAGTGCCCTCAGGAGCGAGCACAGGCTCCTTGAGGCCCTGCATGCTGCAGTCCCGCCCTCCTCCCGGGAATCAGATTCCTGTGTCAAGCTCTACTCAGGGGGGGTTCCTGTGTCTCCCTCAACTGGTCTGTAAATCCCAGGAGAGGGTGGGGTCCAGGATCCCGGCTGTCTCGGTCCCCAGCTGGGCAGGAGCAGGTCCCAGTGAATGTATATGGAAGAAAGAAAGGAAAAGAAAGGGAGGAAGGGAGAGAGAAGGGAGAGAGAGAGGGAGGGAGGACGCCTTTAAAATTTAAACCTCTGGTTGCATCTTTCTTTCCAGAACTGTCTCCCCATAGCCACCAGAGGGCGCTCTGACCCAGCAAATTCCTAATGCAGCGCCTCAGCCTGTTCTACTCACAAAAGGGAATTATTGATATGATTATAAGGAGGAGGAGGATTAACACCAACCACCACCCTACCGTGTGCCATGACCTGTGCTAAACCCTCCACGTGCTTAACTTGACACAGCAACTCAGAGTATCTTACAAATGAGGAAAGTGAGGCTCAGAGAGGTTGTTTGACTTTCCCAGTGTCACACAGCACAAAACTGCAGAGAAGCTTCCAGCTCTCACCTTAGTGACCCCACGGCCTCCTGCTTCTTGTTTTTACCACTGGGGTGATCAACCCACAAGTCCAATGGGCCTGGCCCTGCCACCGCCCCTACACCCAGCCCCCTGCTCAGCCACACCCTCTACCCTCAGTGCCTTCCATATCCTGCCGCACATTCACTCACTGGGGCCTTAGCCTGCCGGCACCTCAGAACCCTCTTCCCTTTCCCCAACCCCGCCTCCCACGAATGGTCACCTCCTCCCCTCAGCTCCACGCCACCTCCTTTGGGAAGCCTGCCCTGATCCAGGGTTAGTTCCAGCTCATCCTACCCACCTCCCCTAAGAATCCAGGTCTTTGCCCGAACTCCAGGACGCAGGGCTTCAGCCACCACCGTGTCCCCAGAGCCCTGCACAGGTGCTAGAGAAATACGGAATGAATGCATGAAGTTGTAAAAAGAAAAATCTCAGAACCACCCCCTCAGCTCCTTATGCGAAAAAAGAAAGTAAGGGCTGCAAATGCCTGTGAAGACCTGGCCCCACAGATCATTCATTAAGGAAATTCCCAGCTGACCTCTCTTAAGCAAGGACTTGCAAATTGTAACGTAAGGTTACGTCTGGCTCCTAAAAACTAAAGTCTGTTCTATTCCACATTAATAATGAACTACAAGTTTATCTTCACAGGCAGCAGAACAAAGACAAGACACGATCAGACATTCTCCCATCTACCCAGGGACATCTACATAATTGATGCTTCCTTCCCTCCCTTTTTCTCAGCATTTGTAAAATGTAGGTATTCCTGGGTCTCACAAGAATACAACCATTTTAGGCCAGGCAAGGTGGTTCATGCCTATAATCCTAGCACTTTGAGAGGCTGAGGCAGGAGGATCCCTTGAGGTCAGGAGTTCAAGACCAGCCTGAACAAGAGCAAGACCCTTGTCTCTACAAAAAATAGAAAAATTAGCCAGGCGCAGTGACACACACCTGTAGTCCCAGCTACTGGGGAGGCTGAGGCAGGAGGATCACTTGAGCCCAGGATTCGAGGTTGCAGTGAGCTATGATGAAGCACTGCTGCACTCCCTCCTGCCTGGGTGACAGAGCAAGACTTTGTCTCAAAAAAAAAAAAAAAGTGGAACAATTTTGTCTCACTAAATGTTTTTTTTCCCCCTTCTATATGCCTTTAAATGATGAAACTTCCAAATCCACTTCGGATGGCTGTGGTTCATGTTTCCCTGGGTGTCCTCAACTTCGGCTCAGTAAACCTCCACTGATTGAGATTTTGGCCTCAGTCACTTATTTGGGGTGGGGAAAGTCTATGGGAGCTGAAGGGGTGAGCACCTGGACACGTGACTGCTCCCCTCTCACCTGACCAGGGATCCACAGGTCCTCCAGCAAATGCCCACAGCCAGGGACAGGAGAGCCCGCACCTCTCACCAGGGGTACACACTTCAGGCTCCCCGACCCCAAGAATTCAGCCTGCTGGGCCTCTCAGAGGAGGCTGCCAGGAATCTGTTGGAAGCCAAGACCACAGAGCTCCTGGAGAGGGTCCCACACTCCCTTTCAGTCCCTCCCCAATCCAGGGACAGTGGGTCTCACTACTGCCTTCATCTCTTTGCGGCAGATGCTCCTATTTTCCAACCCAGTGTCCAAGAGTGACTCACCTCCATTTCCCTCTCCAGGTGATTCCTGTGGGGCTCACCCAACCCCTTCCCCCTCCTAACAATCCTGGCCAATCAGAGCACTCATTCTCTCTCTGGTCACTGTGATTGGGTTAAGGCAAGCACATGATCCAGCTCATCCAATAGAAGTTGGCCCTGGGTCTTCCACGAATGAATGAAGGGAGGCGCCCTGGAACCAGCCACACCTGAAGCCTATTCAGTCCTCGGCTTTATAATAACATGAGCCAATGAATTCCCTTTTCACTAACCTACTTAAACAAGGCTAACTTGGGTTTGTGTATTTGGGACCCAAAGGGTCCTGTGTAATCCATTCCCCAAAGCATTCTCTAAGCCCCCAAGAGATGAGGTACAAGGGGCTTCTCAGATGCCAGAGAGTACCTGTGGCTCCGAGAGCTGGGGCAAGGCTTCGGGGGAAAGGGACAGGGTCTTCTGGTTTTTCAGACCTGTCGCCATCATTTTTTTTTTTTTTTTTTTAGAGACGGGGTCTCGCTCTTGGTCAGGCTGGTTTCGAACTCCTGACCTTGAGCTATCCACCCGCCTCGGCCTCCCAGAGTGCTAGGATTACAGGCGTGAGCCACCGCGCCCGGCCTGTCGCCATCATTTGTCATAGGTTTCTGAAGCTTCTCCCTTCCCTCCGGGGGCCCTGGGTCTCTTGTCAACATGGAAAAAGATGGCAGCAGGCTGGGAAAGGTGGCCTCACTGCCCACCGGAGCAGACGCATCCCGCAGGCAGGTTCTCGGTCACGGCATCTGCCCGGTGCTCGGCAGACAGCAGAGCAGCGGCTCAGCCACAGGGCGGGCTGGGGGTGAAGTCATAGCTGATTTTATCTCTGACGTTTTGTGCAGAGGGAAGAAGGGAGGAAGGCATCCTTGGGCCTGGGGCTTGTCCTGGGGCCCAGCTCAGCACCAGTGTTCCCAGAGTCCACACAGGGGCGTGGGAGGGCAGGGCCTAGGATATTAAGGGAACAATTCTAGAGGTGCCATGGGGTGCAGTGCTGGAACTTGCTAGGGCCACACTTGGGGTGCCCGTGGGGCAGTTATGGAGACATTAAAGGGACTTCCTGGGCGACATGATATGATAGTTTGCAGGTGTCCCAAGAAAGCCCAAAGACCCCATCACCACCACCAGGGAGTCCTCTGCTCTGAGCACCCCACCCCTTGTCCCTACACAGAAGCCCCCCCAGTGCCGTGATAGCAGTGGCCTCCCCAGGATCTATGGAACATGGATGGCAGCTGTGCTCCTCCGTCAGCCCTGGCGGCGGCACGGTCCCCTAGTCCACCCTGGGCCCTAAACAGCAAACTTGACCCAGCCCGGAGCCTGGTGCCTGGGAGGGAGGCCGGGTCCTGCCGGCTGAGGCTACTTCTCCGCGTGGGGCCTGTCTCCCTGAGTCATGAAAGACTCCGGTAAACGAACAAGATGCATGTTCTCATTTCCGTCGGGATCTTTCAAACAAAAACTCTCGGTCCCTGGCAACAGCCTGAAAATGGTTGCCAGGGAAACAGCGGTAGCCATGGGGGAGGGAGAGATCCAGTGCAGGAGGGAGAGATCCACCCAGGACCTCGCGCCTGCTGCTGTGGCCGAGGCTGGCACAGGGGGACCAGCGGGATTAAGGGGCAGGGGTCTGTGTTTGCATGTGGCCAGAGTTAGAGGGGTTCCCCATTTGGTAGATCCCCAGGTTTGGGGAGGGTCTCGCTGCTCCCCAAAGGATCCATCCCAGCGTGGCCAGCAGACACGTAAGCCCCAGTGGATCCTTGGACAGCCCTGGGGAGGGGTCCGGGGGGGAGGTCGATGCATCCAGCAGCCAGCCAGGACACCAGCTGGGGCCTTGAACCCCCCAAGCCTTGCCACATTCACTCAAACCTGAACTCTAAGCCTTCCAGGGTGTTGTTGGCAGAGGGCACCTCTTGCAGCGGGGAAGGCCAAAGACAAGAGTCGCAAGAACACCAGGGGTCACAGAGAAAGAGCCAGAGGCTAAAGGAGGGGCCGAGGAGGGGGTCAGTTTCCTTTGGTGAAGATTAAGTCCCAGGACTTTTCCCACCAGAGCCTAAGCATAGAGACCGAGGAGGGACCCGCCGTGCTTGAGCAGAGATGGTGTTTCCCAGGCAAATGAGTGAAAAGTTCTAGTTAAGTTGTTAGATTGTAATGATCTTAAACTTTAAATTCACTAATGATATTTGGAAATCAATGTTCAGATGCCCAACACTGAGATTGCATTTCTGCTGAGCTGAGTCCTGGCACCCCCTTAAATGGGGCACAAATCCTCCAGTTGTCAAAGTCCCTCAGCTGCCTGGCCTCTGGGGACATTTGAGTTTGGGGGCCCTACTTTCGAATAATCTGGGAAGGTGCCTTTATCATTCAGGAGGTTTTGGTTGCAGGTTACAGAAAATCAAACTGACAGCAGGCATAAACAAAAAGGCTATTTCTTAGCTTCTTAGTTAAATAAAGAAGGAAAGAGGAGGAATGAGGCTTCCAGGTTTAGTTAGCAGATCAAATATATTATCCAGAACCCCAAATCCTTGTGTTCTTCTACTTGTTGGTTTTTGCCTTCCAGCTTGTTGCCTCATGGTCACAAGATGGCTGCCAAGCTCCACGTACCACCTTCACACATAACAAGCAAAAAGTAGGGAGATGGGGATGATGAAAGAGTCCTTTCCTTTTCATTCCTCCCTTCTTTTAACTGGGAGCAAAAATATTTCCCAGAAGCCCCCAACATATTCATTGGTCAGAACTGGTCACTATCTGCCCATAGCTGCAAGGGAGTCTGGAAAATGGAGAATCTGGTATTTTTATTTTAGACTCCATAGAATCAGGTAGCACAGGGGGAAAAGGATTGGAAGTGGCTGTTTGATTGGCCAATTGACATTATCATCGACTGACATATACTCACCCCTCCATCAACTGCCCCTCTGGTCACAGTGACCCCCAGAGAGGGTCATTGCTTGCCTGGGTGCCCAACATAGCCTGGCCTCCCTAGATAGAGTCCTCTCCACAGGACGCTGCTCGTTCTTTGCAGGCATCAGCTTTGGGGTGACTATGGGGTGGCCCCACTCCCCCATCCTGCCTGCCCACCCTTTTATGCACACGACACCACACCCACCCATGTGGATGTATCAGACTTCAAGGGGCAGAAATAACTAAAGGGAATTCTGATGTTCCGAGGGTGTCTAAATCGCAAATGTCTCCAAAAATCAGTAGAGGAGGGGGCCATGTAGCATCTCCCTAGGGGACTTTTACAAATGTGTAAGGACATGTTTTGCACCTTTTATGAAGGATAACAACAAGCATTCAAAACTGTAGACAATATAATAAACCCACACACACCCATCACCAACCACCATCCATCCTCAGCCACTTTTGGTAGTATTTGAACAAATGCCAGATGTCTTTTTTTTTTTTTCTTCAAGACAAGGTCTTGCTCTGTCACCCAGGCTGGAGTGCAGTGGCATGATCATAGCTCACTGCAGCCAGGAACTCCTGGGCTCAAGCAATCCTCCTCCCTCAGCCTCCAGAATAGCTGGAACTATAGGTGCAGGCCTCCAGGCCAGGCTAATCTTTATTTTTAATTTTTTTTTTTTTTTTTTTTTAGATACGGTTGCCTCACTATGTTGCCTAGGCTGGTCTTGAACTCTTGGCCTCATGCCATCCTCCCACCTTAGCCTTTCAAAGTGCTGGGATTATAGGCGTGAACCACCACACCTAGCCCAGATATCATTTTACCTGAAAATATTTCAGTATGTAAAGGAAGAACTATTTTAAAAACATAACCCCATACCAAATCATACCTAAAAGAGTAACGACGATCTCTTTAAAATTATTAAATATCCATTCACTGTTTAACTTACTAATTGTTTCATTAATGTCATTAATTTTTTAAAGTTTGATTAAATGAGTAACAAACAAGGTCCAACCATTGCAATTAATTAATATGCCTTTTAAATCTCTTCTAACCTATAGATCTCACCTCTCTTTTCCCTGCAAATTATTTTTCATTAAGTGAACTTTTACTGAGTTCTTTATTTTTGCCAGTAAAATAGAGCTCCCGAGGTCTGATTTTTGCCTGAGATGTCAACTAATGAGACTTGAGAGGTAGCCCTTTAAAATGCAAGTTTTCACCATTAACAAAGGAAGTCCAAAAAAGAGATGAAGAAAAAGAATTTTAATGTTTTAATAAAAATTAAAATATTTTTAAGCATTAGAAAAAGATAGAGACTGAGAAGATGAGACTGATCATCAGAGAGAGTGATGAAGATGTCCCTTCTCTCCTGCAGCTACAGAGGAAGGGATACTATTGTGCATCATGAAATCAATCTAAAGAATCAGTTTTAATAAAGTGGCAGATTAAGAACATTCCCCAAACATCCATCTTGTGTAGCCAGGAGGCTCTAGTGAATGTTCCTGTTACCAACCTGGTCTGTTCTCTGTTCATTTAACTCTGTCCTTAAAGGATAATTTGAACAAAAGATCCTGAGATTCTCTTAGAAATTGTTGCAATATCTGATGAAAAAGGAGCTCCCAAAGAAGCTTGCATTCTGATTGGCTGTCTTCCTTTATGATTTGTTGCCATGGTGACACAAAGGCAAACAGCATCTCTGTATCCTTTTAAAGAATAAATACTGGTAGGTTTTCTCTGGCAAACCAGGAAAGGATCATTTCTCTCCTTGCCCGAATATGATGAAATAAAATCCTAGCCCTCTCCTAGATTGATATTTTGACAAAGAAATTGAGAGATTCGTTTAAATGACAAGCATTTTAGCAGAATGGAGGTGGCCGCTCGCGAAAGGCAATTACGTACTGCACTAACATTAGACCCACTGCGCCGTCTGGTGGTCAATGAGAGAACAGCATGACCGTGTCTACCGCAGGTAAAAGGCCCCTCGCTCCCCTCCCTTCCTGCCATGCAGCCGGCAGCAGCCCTGGCAAATTCACACAACAGATTCGTTCCCGGTGGTCGTAGACTGATTGGGCCAGAACACTTGACTGCCTTGACCAACAGAATATGACAGAAGTGACACTATGCCAACCTCGGAGCTAGCTTTTAAGAGGACCAGCACTTCCACCTTGATTTATTGGGCTCCTGAACGGCCATGTAAGAATTGCAACTCCCCTAAGAGCTGGTGCTTTGAGAAGCCCAAGGAGAAATGAAGCTTCCAGACACATAAGTGAAGAAGCCACCAGGGCAGTGGATCCTCCACGTGATGCATGAGGAACAGACATGAACTATCCAGCCAAACCCTTTCCACATTCCTGACCCACAAAATCCTGAGCTTAGAAAGAAAAACTGACTGTGCCCATCTTAGAGAAGAGGAGACTGAGGTTCAGAGAGGTCCAGTTAATAGTCTAAGGTCACACAATGGTAACCCCCAAACAGCAAGAGATAGATTCCAAGCCTTTCTGAGTATTGCCATAAAGATCTCATGGCCTGGGCACGGTGGCTCACGCCTGTAATCCTAGCACTCTAGGAAGCTGAGGGGGGAAGGGTCGCTCAAGGTCAGGAGTTCAAGACCAGCCTGAGCAAGAGTGAGACCCCCGTCTCTACTAAAGTAGAAAGAAATTAGCTGGACAACTAAAAAATATATAGAAAAAATTAGCCGGGCATGGTGGTGCATGCCTGTAGTCCCAGCTACTCGGGAGGCTGAGGCAGGAGGATTGCTTGAGCCCAAGAATTTGAGGTTGCTGTGAGCTAGCCTGACGCCACAACACTCTAGCCCAGGCAACAGAGCAAGACTCTGTCTCAAAAAAAAAAAAAAAAAATCTCATGGCCTGTGACAGGTACACTAAAAGCCCTCTGACTTCACCAATATGCAATTCATACATGTAACAGAAAACATTTGTGCCCCTTAAGTCTTATTAAATTAATTTATGGAAATAAATTAATTTTAAAAAACAATTTCACAGCTTGCAAAGGAGAATCAGACCAGCAGCAAAGACCAAATTCCATATATCATCGTTCTGCTCAAGAGTATTGTTTCCAATGGCCTCAAATAGCTGCTATGAAGATGCGGTAGTCACAGAAGCTAGCGACGGCCTATAGACACCTTATGGAAGCTCACAGCACCATCTGCGAAGTTGTCTTGCCAAAAAATAGAATCTAAATTTGATGGAGCTTCTAGTTCTAATTACTGGTTTACAGGATAAACAGGGAACACAGGAATACATTAAGAGACCCCACAGGAATGCAGTCAGCAAAATTCAGAATGTGGAAAAACTACAGGACAAATGACCTGGTTTCTCCAAAAAATAAATTGCAACCAATGGAATAATGATACATGTTACAATATGGATGAATCTTGAAAACGTTAGGCTAAATGAAAGAAGGCAGACACAAAGGCCACATATTTTATGATTTCATTTATATGAGATGTCGCAATAGGCAAATCTGTACAGACAGAAAGTAGACTAGTGGTTGCCAGGAGCTAGAGGAGGGAAGAATGGGGGGTGATTGCTAACCGGCATGGGATTTCTTTTTGTTTTTTTTT
>VBSM01003212.1:7518518-7541462 GCA_008086735.1 Cheirogaleus medius
GTAACCATAATATTTGTACCCCCATAATATGCTGAAATAAATAAATAAGTAAAAAGAAATGTTTCTTGAGCATCTGGAATATGACAGATGGCACCACACGGGGCTCCACCGTAGGGGACCCCTGAATCCCATCGGGCTCAGCCTGGATGAGCAACTTTATGTGAAAATGAGAAATGACTTAGCACTTTGAGGCAGATTACATGCTTATGATCAGCATATAAAAATGATACTGGGAGATGTAGAAGAAGCTGTGATTACTATACAAATGGATGAAGAAATATATGAAAAGATCTATAAATGAATGAAATGGAATAAAAGCATTCCATATTTTTAGAGAAAAGGAACAAATTTTTCCCCACAGTCCCTGGAAGGAGCAAGGTCTTGCCCATGCCTTAGTTTCAGCCCAGTGATACTAAGATTGTACTTCTGGGCTCCAGAACTGTGAGAGAATAAATTTCTGTTGTTTTTTTTAAAAAAAGAAAGAAAGAAATGACCCTAGTATTCTTCCACTTCTGAAATGAGTTGATTTGCAGATAACTCATAACTTCCAAAGCTAAAGGGCATTTTTATGTTTCTCCAACCCTTCCAATAAATGTGATCAGCAAGATGTAAAACTCTTTTTCAAGAGTTGGTTTACTTCATCATTCTTACAATTTCTGATTTTTTTTCTTTAGACTA
The DNA here is from genome assembly GCA_008086735.1 of Cheirogaleus medius. Taxonomy (NCBI): domain Eukaryota; kingdom Metazoa; phylum Chordata; class Mammalia; order Primates; family Cheirogaleidae; genus Cheirogaleus; species Cheirogaleus medius. Next base: position 7,519,197 of record VBSM01003212.1, read on the forward strand.
AACTTGATGTTTCCTCTTCAATTTGAAAAAATATTTCCTGAAGGAATGAATGAACAAAAGTTGGATCAATACAAATAATTTCATTTTTGTGACAAAATAGTGTTTTCTGGATGGTTTCTTAGCAGCTTGCCAATGAGAGCTGACTTGACGATAATGGCCTGTGTTCATCCCTGCCACAATGTCATCTTTATGCTTGGGCCTGGGTGACCAGAAAGCTTGGCTAACATGTTTGCTACAGGGAGATGTATTTAATGATTATACATTTTTGACAGGAAATAGAAATTATTTATTCTATTTGAAATATTCATAATATTTAACCCCTGAATATATCATCACTAATCCTGTTCTAATTAACTTACCTCACATGGAAACTGCCTGGAAACTCCTAGAGTTATGAAAGGAATCCGCATACTTTTCCTCCCATCATAAGTTTATGGAAGTAGAAGCAAAATTACGTTAAAGCAGTTTCAGTTTTTTTGTAACAGCCTTACTGATATGTAATTCACATACCATAAAATCTACCCTTTTAAAGTGTACAAAGCCATGTTTTTTAGTATATTCACCTAGGTGTGCAACTATCACCACACTTAATTTTAGAACATATCATCACCCCAAAAAAGAAACACCAAGGGGTTCAAATAAAGCCTTGTACATCAATGTTCATAGCAGTGGTATTCATAACAGCCAAAAAATGGAAACAACCTAAATGTCCATCCCCAGATGAATAAACATGTGGTCTAGCCATACAATGGACTATTATCCAACCATAAAAAGGAATGCAGCAGTGATATATGCCACAACGTGGATGAACCTTGAAAACGTTATGCTAAGTGAAAGAAGCCAGACACAAAAGACCACTTTTGTATGATTCCATTTCTATGAAGCATCCAGAATAGGTAAATCCACGGAGACAGATTTGTGGTTGCCAGAGCGTGGGGGCACGGAGCAATGGGAAGTGACTGCTTAATGGCTCAGTGGGTAGGGTTTTTGTTCGAGGTGGTGAAAGAGTTCTGGAACTAGATAGTGGTGATTGTTGCAGACATTGTAAATGTACTTAATGACACTGAAATATACACTTTAAAATAGTTAAAAGGGTACATTTCATGTGTACGTTCTCACAATTAAAAAAAGAAGAAAAAGAAACACAACAATTTGCAGTTGCTCCTCCATTCAACCCCTAGACCTTCCCAAAGAGCTACTTTCTAATGGCTTCTTTTTTTTTTTCTTTTTCTTTTCTTTTTTTTTTTTTACTTGCTTCATTCATTTTTAATCACAATGCTGGCACTTATGAAATTCAACCTAAGTTGGAGTTGCTGTTGTTCTGGTTGTTATTATTTGGACTATAACCAAATGTATCCCTCAGGGTCCACGGTTGCTGGAGATGGGAGACATAGTTCCAAGCATTGGAGTTTCCTTCTCAAATCCGGTCAGATCCAGGCAGGCTCAGTGAGTCGCAGGCATTTCCGTTTACCTTCCTGTTTCCGGTTTCCTGTTACCTTCCTGTTTCCGGTTACCTTTCAGTTTCCAGTTACAAGAAACCCTAGCCTAGGCCTTTCCAGAAAATTCCTCCCTCAGTGAAGAGCCACATACTGCAGCCCTGTGGGCCAGAGATGGTCTTTGCACATACAGTGCTTTAAATGTTTTTAATTTTAAAATTGGGAGATTTTGCTAAAACGGGAAGACCTAGAAATCCCTCGGCCTCCATTCCCAGTGGTCGGCAATCAGCTGGAGCAGAGTCGTGGCTACTACCATGGACAGGACATGAGCTTCCCGGTCTTATCATAAGCAAAAGTGTTTCGGCAGCTCCTGGTCTCTGGGACTGGCTGCTGGGTCTCCTTGCTCTAGCGGCACCCACTTCTCACTCTTGTTCTTCTGGCCCTTCCAACACCTTTGTAATAAATCTCCTGCATTAAATCCCTCTGTTTGAAATACCTAGAGTAGTGTCTTCTCGGCAGCCGGAGCGCTAGGAATCTAAACTTCTGTGTGTGTATCTATGTTCCAGACAGAGCGTGGCTGGAGAAGGAGCAGGAGGAAGGGTGGTTATCAAGACAATGCCACAACCAAAGAATTTCAGAAAAACAGAACTTTCTTTCAACCCCTGCCCACTCAGGCTGATCTGGGCCAAAAACCTTTGTTCCAGGGTGTGTAGCGGGTGGGGGTGGAGGCGAGGTCTGTGTTAGGTTATAGGCCAATGAGCCTCATGGGTGGAAGAAAGGAACTCAATGTCTTAGTCCGGTCAGGCTGCTATAAGGAATTACCGCAGACTGGGTGGTTTAGACGACAGACATCTATTTTCTCACACTTCTGAAAGTTGGGAACGCTTAGATCAAGGTGCTAACAGATTCCGTTCTCAGTGAGGCCTCTCTTCCTGACTTGCCTCTCTGCTGCGTGTTCACAGGGCCTGTCCTTGGTGTGTGCATGTGGACAGAGCAAGCTCTGGTCTCTCCTCCTCTTCTTCTAAGGACACTAATCCCATTATGGGGACCTCACCCTTATGACCTGATCTACACCTAATTATCTCCCAAACACCTCACACCCAAATACCATCACATGAGGGGTTAGAGCATCAGCATATGAATTTGAAGAGGACACAAACATTTAGCAAGCAGAAAATGTTAATAATGATCCTTTTTATTTTTCAGTCCACTTTCTATGTGCCAGACAGTTCATATATGTGATATGGATGTATGGTGCAAGTTATCTACTTGTGTGTAACAGGTCAGCCTGAGACTTAGCCAGGTGAAACAATAACTATCATTTATGCCTCTCACAGTGGAGGGGGTCAGGAACACTGGAGCAATTCAGCCAGGGGTTGCGGTTCAGAGTCTTTTATGAGTGTGCAGTCAGCTGGTGGATCCTAGATCACTCTGTGGCCAGGGCTAGAGTGCCGTGGCATCTGCCTAGCTCACAGCAACCTCAAACTCCTGGGTTCAAGGGATCCTACTACCTCAGCCTCCCGAGTAGCTGGGACTACAGGCATGCGCCACCATGCCCGGCTAATTTTTTCTATATATTTTTAGTTGTCCAGCTAATTTCTTTCTATTTTTAGTAGAGACGGGGTCTCGCTCTTGCTCAGGCTGGTCTCAAACTCCTGAGCTCAAACGATCCTCCCGCCTCGGCCTCCCAGAGTGTTAGGATTACAGGCGTGAGCCACCACACCTGGCCCAGAACTGCCTTTTTTATAAAAGGAATGTGAAGAATCTGTGGACATGTTTTAAAACCACCGCAAGTTGGTACTATTTTTATGCCCATTTCACAGATGAGAAAATTGAGGCTCAGAGAAGTTAAGTAACTTGTCTCACATCACACAGCTTGGAATTCACACCCAAGCAGTCTGGCTCCAGAACCCACACTTAAAGTCAGCATATTAGATGGCATCTCTGCCTATGGCCATACCAAGCACAGGTACTCCAAGGAACTATGAGGACAGTGAGATCCAACTGCGTCAGTGTCTATAAGTTGTTAAAGGAACATGTTAGATGCTTAGCCAATAACATTGAGTTCCCAGGGCCTGCTTCTTTGCCTTAGATACCAACCGAGGAAATTCAGAGCCAGCCCTTTAAAATTCAAGCCTCCAACCATTAACAAAGAGAGTGTCAAAAAGTAATGGTAAAAATGTGTTTTTTTTATTTTTAAGGAAAAATAATGATTTTTTTCTTGATTCTTTTGATGCCTGGACGAAAAATAATTTTTAAAATTTAAAAAAGAGGTGAAGATATTCTTTCTTCCGTGCAGCTACATAGAGAGAGATACTGTTTGCATAATAAAACTGTCTAAAGAATCTGCTCCGATACGGTAGCTACGAGAGGATATTCCCAAGAACACCCATCTTGTTTTGTTGTTTGGCGGTTTTTGTGTGTCAGGAGTCCTGAGTTCCCGTCACCAACCTGCTATGTTCACTTAAGACTGCCCTTGGAAGGATAATTGGAACAAAAGAGTCTTGTGAGATTCTCCCAGAAATTGTTGCCAATTTTGAGAAAAATAACCTCTCGGAGAAGCCTGCGATTCTGATTGGTTGTCTTTCTTGATCATTTGTTACCATGGTGACAGCCATCATCTCTCTATTATTAAAAGGAAGAAATGCTTGTAGGTTTTCTTTCTTTAAAGCAGAAGAGAATCAACTGGCACTTTTCTCCCACAGACATAATGGAAATAAAAGCCTATAACTGCTAGATTTCTTATTTTTGACAGAGACAGTGAGAGTCCTGTCTCATTTGAATGAACCAAAGCTCCCAGCCCCACACACCGTCAGAGATACATAAATGGTAGCGGTGGGCACAGCTTGGTGGCTGGCTGGCATCTTCAGCAGAGCGCCCACTGATGGGAAGTGACAGAACAGCATGACTGGCCCTGCTTGGAGACCCCTCTCCCATCCCTTCCTCTCTGGAGGGCTCGCCACCCCCCTCCTAGCCAGGCTTGCAGTGGAGGGCTTAGTTAGGACAGAGATCCTTAGACATTCTGCAGAGGGTGGGAGGATGTCCCCTCCCACTCTCAGCCCGCATTGTGGCCTCCCGATGTGTGCCAGGCATTGCACTACGCCCCCTACACCCTCCAATCTCACTGCAACCTCTTAAGGGGGGAAACATAACTGTCCTTCTTTCCACAGATAAGGACTCCGAAAACAGAGAGGTTTAGTCTCCTGTCCAAGACCACACAGCCAGGACCTGGAGGAGCCATGAGTTATTTAAACCCAGGTCTCTCTGACACTAGGCAGGGGACATCAAGGTAGAAGCAATGTGGCGGGACTCAAAAGGCTCCTGATCCACCCTCAAGAGGGGCTACCCAGGACCCACTGGATTTGTCAGCAAGAGGCATTTAACACCCAACTATCTAATAGTCATGGAAAATCACACCTGGTAGTCATGGAGCTCTTAGCATGTGCTATGTTCTGGGCTTACATGCACAATCCCACTAAATCCTCCTGCCAAATTTTGGGAGAAAAATTATTGTGCCCATTGCACAGAGGAGGAGACTGAGGTTCAGAGAGGCCCATTAAATTGCCCATGGTCACACAACTGGGAAGTACTGGAACAGTAGTATGTACTCATGCTTGCCTGGCTCCAGAGCTTCTATTCTTCTCCATTACACTAATCAGAAAGAGAAACTGGCTTTGGATATAAGTGTGGACCAGACTTGGTGCAGAAAGTGCTTGCTGGGCCCAAGTAACAGCCCTGCCGTGTTCTGATCAGCTGCTTCTTTTTTTGTTCTGGTTATCTACGGCTGCATAACAATCTCCCCCAAGTTCCAGCAATCCCACTATTGGGTATATATCCAAAGGAAAGGAAATCAGTATGTGAAAGAGATATCTGTACTTCCATGTTCATTGCAGCATTATTCAAAATAGTCAAGATATGGGGCCAGGCGCAGTGGCTCACCCCTGTAATCCTAGCACCCTGGGAGGCCGAGACAGGCGGATCGTTTGAGCTCAGGAGTTTGAGACCAGCCTGAGCAAGAGTGAGATCCCGTCTCTACTAAAAAAATAGAAAGAAATTAGCTGTACAACTAAAAATATATAGAAAAAATGAGCCGGGCATGGTGGCGCATGCCTGTAGTCCCAGCTACTCGGGAGGCTGAGGCAGGAGGATCGCCTGAGCCCAAGAGTTTGAGGTTGCTGTGAGCTAGGCTGACGCCACGGCACTCTAGCCCGGGCAACAGAGTGAGACTCTGTCTAAAAAAGAAACTAGAAAAAGAAGAGTAACCTAAACCCAAAGCAAGCAGAAGGCAGGAAATAATAAAGATTGGCATTGAAATAAATAAAATGCAGAAGAGAAAAACAAGAGAAATTCAACAAAACCAAAGGTTGGTTCTTTGAAAAGATCAACCAAATTGACAAATCTTCAGCTAGACTGGCCAAGGAAAAGGAAAGACTCTAATTACTAAAATCAGGATTGAAAGAGGAGACATCACTACTGACCTTACAAAAATAAAAGGATTATAAGGAAATATTATGAATAATTATATGCCAACAAATTAAATAACCCAGGTAAAATGAGAAATTCCTAGAAAGATACAAACTAGCAAAACTGACTGAAAAAATAGAAAATCGGAATAAACCTATAATAAGTAAAGAGATTACGTTAGTAATTTTAAGTTTCCACAAAGAAAATCCACAATCAGATGGTTTATTTCAAAATAGCTAGAAGAGAAAAATTTGAATGTTTCTAGCATAAAGAAAAGACAAATGTTTAAGGTGATGGACGTAGCCCAATTACACGGATTTGATCTTTACAAATAAATAAATGTATTAAATTATCATATGTTTCCCCAAAATAACTACATCTGTAATGTATCAGTAAAAAATAATTTTAAAAAAGGCCAGACATGGTGGCTTGCACCTGTAATCCCAGCACTTTGGGAGGCCCAGGTGGGAGCATTGCTTAAGGCCAGGAGTTTGAGACCAGTTTGGATAAACAATAGATTATTGTAAACTATATTCACTGTACTGATCTATTGAATACTGGGTCTTATTTCTTCTGTGTATTTGTGCCCATTAATCAAATCCTTTTCATCCTCCCTCCCTACCACCCCTCCCAACCTCTGGTAACCACCAATCTACTCTCTATCTTCATGAGATCCACTTTTTTAGCTCCCACATATGAGTGAGAACACGTGATATTTGTCGTCCTATACTTAGCTTATTTTATTTAATATAATGACCAGTTCCACCCATGTTGCTGCAAATGACAGAATTTCAGTCTTCTTTGTTGCTGAGTAATATTCCATTGTGCATATGTACCACCTTTTTTCTTTATCCATTCACCCATTTATGGGCACTTAGGTTGATTCCATATTTTTGTCTATGGTGAATAGTGCTGCAATAAACATGGGAGGGCAAGTATCTCTTCAATAGATTGACTTCCTTTCTTTTAGATATATACCCAGTAGTGAAATTGCTGGATCGCAAAGTAGTCCTATTTTTATTTTTGAGGAACCTCCATACTGTTTGCCATAGTAGCTGTTCTAATTTACATTCCTACCAACAATGTATGAGGGGGTTCTTCTTTCTCCACGTCCCTGCCAGCATCCATTATTCCCTGTCTTTCATGTAATAGCTATTTTAACTGAGGTGAGGTGATACCTCATTGTGCTTTTGATTTGCATTTCTCTGATGATTAGTGATGCTGAGCATTTTTTCATATACCTGTTGGCCATTTGTATGTCTTTTTTTCAGAATTGTCTATTAAGATCTTTGGGGCATTTTTTAATCAGATTATTTGGTTTTTTGCTATTGAGTTGTTTGAGCTCCTTATATATTTTGGTTATTAATCCCTTGTCAGATGGATAGTTGGCAAATATTTTCTCCCATTCTGTGGGTTCTCTTTTCATGTTGTTGATTTTTCCTTTTTGGCCTAATGTAATCCCATGTGTCTGTTTTTGTTTGGTTGCCTGTGCTTTTGAAGGTTTGCACAAAAAATATTTTCCAGACCAATACCCAGGAGAATTTCCCCAATGTTTTCTTCTAGTAGACTTAGACTTAAGTCTTTAATCCACTTTTATTTGATTTTTGTGTATGGTGGGAGCTAGGGGTCTAGTTTCATTCTTCTGCAAATGGTCATCTAGTTTTCCCAGCACCATTTATTGAGTAGTCTGTCCTTTCCCCATTGTACGTTTTTGGTGTGTTTGTCAACAATGAATTGGCTATATATGCATGGATTTATATCTGGGCTCGCTATTCTGTTCCATTGGTCTATGTGTCTGTTTTTATGCCAGTACCATGATGATTTGGTTGCTATATCTTTGTAGTAAATTTTGAAGTCAGGTAATCTAATGCTTTCAGCTTTATTCTTTTTGCTCAGGATTGTTATTCAGGGTCTTTTGGGATTCCGTATACATTTTTGGACAGTTTTTTTTATTTCTGTGAATAATGTCATTGGTAGTGTGAAAGGAATTGCATTGAATCTATAAATTGCTTTCAGTAGTATTGTCATTTTAACAAAATTAATTCTTCCAATCCATGAGCATGGACTATCTTTCCAACTTTTGGTATCCTCTTCAATTTCTTTCATCAGAATTTTATAGTTCCCCTTGTCTAGATCTTCCACTTCTTTGGTTGAATTGATTTGTAGGTATTTTATATTCTTTGTAGCTGTTGTAAATGGGATTGATCTCTTGACTTCATTTTCAGATTGTTCACTGTTGGAGTATATAAACGCTACTGGTTTGGGTATGTTGATTTTGTATCCTACGACTTTACTGAATTTGTTTATCAGTTCTACCAGTTTTTTGGTGGACTCTTTAGATTTTTCTAAGTATAAAATCATGTCATCTGTGAACAAGGTTCATTTGACTTCTTCCTTTCCAAATTGGATGCCCTTTATTTCTTTCTCTTGCCTAATTTCTCTGCTCAGGGCTTGCAGTATTATGATGAATAAAAGTGGTGAAATTGAGTGTCCTTGTCTTGTTTCAGATCTTGGAAGAAAGGCTTTCAACTCTTCCTCATTCAGTACAACATTAGCTGTGGGTTTGTCATCTATGGCCTTCATTGTTTTAAGGTGTATTTCTTCTATACCCAGTTTATTCAGGGTTTTTATCATAAAAGGATATTGAATTTTATCAAATCCTTTTTCAGCATCTACTGAAAAAAATCATATGGTTTTTGTTATTGGTTTTGTTAATGTGATGTATCACCTATATTAATTTGCATATGTTGAACCATCCTAGCATCCCTGGGATGAATCCCACTTGATCACAGTGAATTATCTTTTTAATGTCTTGTTGAATTCAGTTTGCTAGTATTTTGTTGAGGATTTTTGCATCTATGTTTATTCATGAATTGGTCTGTAATTTTCTTTTGTGTGTGTGTATCCTTGTTTTGGTATCAGGTTAATGCTGGCCTCATAGAATGAGTTTGGAATTATTCTCTCCTACAAAAGAATTGAATCTTTTTAAGAGTATTAGTTCTTCTTTAAGTAGAATTCATCAGGTCCTGAGCTTTTCTTTGATGGGAGATTTTTTTATTATAGCTTCTATCTTTCTACTCACTATTGATTTTTTTAGGTTTTCTATTTCTTCGTGGTTCAATCTTGGTAGTTTGTATGTGTCCAGGAATTTATCCCTTTCTTCTAGGTTTTCCAATTTGTTGGTGTATAATTGTTCATAATAGTCTCTTTGTATTTCTGTGGTCTCAGTTGTCAGTATATCTCCTTTTTCATCTCTGATTTTATTTATTTGGGTCTTCCCTCATTTTTTCTTAGTAAGTCTAGCTAAAGGTTTGTTGATTTTTGTTTATCTTTTCAAAAGACCAACTTTTCATTTTGTTGATCTTCTGTACTTTTTTTGTCTCAAATTCATTTATTTCTGCTCTGATCTTTATTATTTCTTTCCTTCTACTAATTTTGGGTTTGGTTTGCTCTTGCTTTTCTGGTTCCTGGAGGTGCATGATTGGGTTGCTTATTCGAAGTCTTTCTACTTTTACGATATAGATGTTTATTCCTGTAAACTTTCCTTTAGTACTACTTTTTCTGTATCCCATAGATTGTGGTATACTGTATTTCCATTTTCATTTGTTTGAAGAAATTTTTAAATTTCCTTCTTAATTTCTTCATTGGCCCACTCGTTATTCAGGAGCATGTTGTTTAACTTCCATGTGATAGTGTAGTTTTCAATGTTCCTCTTGCTATTGATTTTTTAGTTTTATTCCATTGTGGTCAGAAAAGATATTTGATATGATTTCAAATTTTTTGAATTTGTTGAGACTTGTTTTATGGCCCAGAGTATGTTATATAGTGATCTTCTTTGTCTCTGTCACCAAACCCATGAGGGGGTTCAATGTTGCCCACCACACAGAAAGACAATTACTGATACAGTGAGGATTGTTAAGGAGGAAAGGATTTATTTCCATGGGTGGGTCAACAGGAAGGGGGAGGCATGAACTGTCTCAAATCTGCCTCCCAAACCAACAGGGTCAGGGGGTGTTTCTGCAGGTGAAATGAACAATGGGTGAGGGGTGTGAGCATTATTGTGTGTTTGGGGATGACTGCAGGACATGAACACCTGTGAGAAATCATTCCATGATCAAAAAATGGTGGATAAGTCCCTCTCAGGGTGGAGATTTCAGTATTATGAGCTAAGGGTTAATATTGGTCATTCTTTCAGCCTTGTGTGTAGACTTAGTGGGTCTTTGGCCATGGTCTATGGTAGAGTATTGATTATCTTGTCTTCTCCGGACAAGCAGGTGGTGTGAGGCTTTGTAGCAGGTCCCGTCATTCCTGGGAAAGAAACTCAAAAGAGAATGCATCAGTACAGCAGAAGGTTACAAAGTTCTGGTCAGCAAATTTTGCTAAAGAGTTCTCTATTTTCTGCCTAATGAAGACTGTAGCTGCTAAGTTACCAGGGCTGAGATAAATCTCATGGTCAAGGCCACTTAAAGCTGCCAGCCCCAGCCATAATGTGAACACTGAAAACTCATTTGAAATATGGGGGAACTGAAAACATTATTGAGGCCAGGCACAGTGGCTCACGCCTGTAATCCTAGCACTCTGGGAGGCCGAGGCGGGTGGATCGCTCGAGGTCAGGAGTTCAAAACCAGCCTCAGCAAGAGTGAGACCCCGTCTCTACTAAAAAAAAATAGAAAGAAATTAATTGGCCAACTAAAAATAAATAGAAAAAATTAGCTAGGCATGATGGCGCATGCCTGTAGTCCCAGCTACTCGGGAAGCTGAGGCAGAAGGATCGCTTGAGCCCAGGAGTTTGAGGTTGCTGTGAGCTAAGCTGACACCATGGCACTCTAGCCCGGGCAACAAAGTAAGACCCTGCCTCAAAAAAAAACAAAAAAACATTATTGAGAAAACACTTTCTTGCTTATAGAACCAGTTACATCTCCTTTCACCATCTTTGATTTGTAGTCTATTTTATCTAAGTACAGCTACTCCTGCCCTTTTTTGGCTTCTAGTTGCATGAGATGTCTTTTTCCACCCCCTCACTTTCAGTCTATATGTGTCTTTATAGGTAACATGAGTTTCTTGTAGGCAGCATATAGTTGGGTCTTGTTTTTTTTATTCATTCACTCTATGCCTTTTGATTGGAGACTTGAATCCATTTACATTCAGTGTTATTATTGATAAGTAAGGACTTACTACTTCCATTTTGTCTATTGTTTTCTGGATATTTTATAACCCCTCTCTTTCTTTCTTCCTTTCTTTCTGTCTTCCTTTGTGGTTAAGTACTTTTCTCTGGTAGTATATTTTAATTCATTGCTTTTTATTTTTAGTGAATCTATTATAGGTTTTGGCATGTGGTTACCATGAGGCTTACAAAAAACATCTTATGGACATAATAAGTTATTTTAACAAGATGACAACTTAGATCACAATAGAAAAAATAGAAACAAACCAATAATGAAAAAAACTCTACACTTTATCTTCATCCTACACACACGTATTTTGACTTTTGGATGTCTCTGTTTACATATTTTTATATTGCTTATCTCTTAACAGGTTGTTGTAGCTATTATTGTTTTTGACAGATTTGTCTTTTGGGCTTCATGCTAGAATTATGAGTGGATCACACACCACAATTATGGTATTAGAGTATTCTGGGTTTGTTTGTGTACTTAATTTTACCAGTGAGTTTTATATAATACCTTCAAATGTTTTATTTCTGCCTTGGGGTAATCTTATTTGGGTCACATCTCTTTGATATTCACTGACCTTCCTGTCCCTGGATATTTACATCTTTCTCAAGTTTTAGAAAGTTTTCTGTTATTATTTTTTTGAATAAGTTTTCTACTCCTTGCTCTTGCTCAACTCCCTCTTGAATACAATAATTATTAGATTTGGTCTTTTTAGATGATTTTCTATGTCTTGGTGATCTTCATTCCTTTTTATTCTTTTTTCTCCTCTGACTGTGTATTTCAAACAGCCTGTTTGAGTTCACCAATTCTTTCCTCTGCTTGATCCATTCTGCTGTTGAGAGCTACTAATGAATTTTTCAGTTCAGCAAGTGTATTTCTCAGTTCCAGAATTTCTGGGTTTTTTAATTATTATTTCAATCTCTTTGTTAAATTTCTCTGATAAATTTCTGAATTTCTTTACTGTATCATCTTGGAGATCATTGAGTTTCCTTAAAACTGCCATTTTGAATTCTTGGGTAGAAAGCTCATTTATTGCTGTCTCATTAGGGTCAGTCACTTGCCCCTTGCTTTGTTCACTTGGGGAGGTCAGGGTTCCTAGTTTGCTGTTGTTTCTTAAGGATATACATCTATGTCTTTGCCTTGAAGGATCCATTATTTATTTTTGTCTTCTCTGTCTAGCTTGTTTTGGTTTTCACTGAATATGTTTGTTTATATTTGTAATTTACTTATTGATTTTCTTTCTTTTTTTCCCCATTATGTTACTGCCTCCTTTTCAGCACTAGATGGAGCATTAAACCTGGGTTTACATTGGCTCTAGTAAAAGATCAGCATGCTGCCCCTCCCAAATGGGGGCTATCCTGGTAGCGCGGGAAGGCTGGCTATGGAACGAAGCTCCTATAGTGCAGTGCTGCTGAACAGCCACTTTGATTTGGTGTCTCCTTTGGCCAACTTACAGAGTAGAGTTTCCAGGACTGGGGATGGTAGTCTTGCCTCTCCTCCTTTGTCTCTGGCTGTCCTTAAAAATATTTCTGCCTTTAGGCAGTCCCAATGCTCCTCTAGGTTGAGGCAGGGACAGGTCTTCTACCAGGGAACCCAAGATGATAGATAGAGAAGCTGGTTGATAACTTCAATCTTACTCTTTCCAGTGTAGAAACCATGAGTCAGGGGACATTTTCCACCGGCTTGGTGCCATGCAGATTGAGGGGAGGAGCATTGTGGACATGGAAGTCCAATTCCCTTCCCATCTGCTGAGAGATTTTTCACTTTTGTGTGGCCCTGGGAACTGTCTCATCCTTATATTTGAGTTCTGGGATATTACTGGTGATAATTTCAGCATTGTATACTTGTTTTTGGTTTTCTGTTGGGGAGGGAGTGAAGCCAGCTTGCTTCTATGCCACCATTGGGTAACCAGTAGTCCTCCCGAGTTGTAATTTTAAATATGGTGGTCATGGGAGGTCATATTTGAGAATATGTCATTTGAACAAAGACCTGATGCTACAGAGGGGATAAACCACGTGGATACTGTGGGGAGAGCATTTGAAGAAGAGGAAATAATATAAAAGTCTTGAGACAGGAGTCAGCCAGAAGTGTTGAAGGAACAGCAAAGACACCTATGTGGCTGAACAGAGCAAGCGCAGGGGGAGCACAAGGAGATTAAGTCAAAAAATAATGAGATCATCAGAATGTGGTGTGGGTAAAACAACAAATAATATTGTTGGACTTGGTGTTTGTCCAGCTGATGAATATAAACTGGTATGTTATTGGGATTTTAATTTACATTTCCCTGATTATAATGGAGCTGAGCCTTAGTTTATTGGTCATTTCTAAAGTTCAGAAGATTTGAAGCTTCCTGCTTATTCTAGACTTAAAAAGAAAGAAAAAATAAGAAATAAAAAAAAAAAAGACTTGAAGCTAATACTTAGACTCTTGACTGACTGTTACATAGGACAAATTGGAAGCCTGGAAGCCCAGGAAGTTCCCTAGAAGGTCACTAACATAATTTCCCAATCCTGGAAAGGAGGGGTTTTGAAACTACGGTTACCAGATTTAACAAGTAAGAATACAGGATGCTCAGTTGAACTGAATTTCAGATAAATAACAAAAGTTTTATTAGTATATCTCATTCAATTTTTGCTCAAAAACATTACATTGAGCAAAAGAAGCTGAACACAAAGGAATACATGTTTTGGGCACATTGGCTCATGTCCATAATCCTAGCTATTCAAAAGGCTGAGGCAAGAGGATCACTTGAGTCCAGGAGTTCAAGACCAGCCTGGGCAACATAGCAAGATCCCCATGTCTAAGAAAAAAATAAAAAATAAAATAAATATGACTCCATTTCTATAAAATTCTAGAACAGGCAAAGTAATCTATAATGACAGAAGTCAGAATAGTGGTTGCTTGAGTAGGGAAGGAATTGACTGTAAAGGGGTATAGGGGAGCTAAATTCTGGGGTGATGGAAATATTCTGTAGCAATAGTATTGTCTTGGGTGGTGGCTACACGAGTGGATGCAATTATCAAACTCTTTGAACTGAATATTTAAGATAATGTGGCATTTTTTGAATGCAAATTATGCCATACATGCAAAATAAATTGGGTCACATGGCCAACTCTGAACCAATTAGAGGCAAGGAAGTAGGGCTATGCTGATTGGCTTATGCCTGAGCCACAAGGCCCCTCACTGAAGTAGGCACAAGAATCAGCTTCCACCAAAGCAAAGGAAGTTACCAAAAGGGGGAGCATGGGGATGGTTGGCAACTATGCTTGGCTCCTATAATAAAGTGACCTAAAATAACAGTGGCTTAAGCAATTTAGACATTTATTTTTCTTTCAAATAAAAGCTTGACACTAGGGATGGAAGGGTGATCTCTGCTTCAAGAAAGCATCAAGGTCCCATGTGCCATATTCACCACTGGTCTCTCATGTCATGCCCAAGATGGCTGCTCCACCAACAGGAAAGATGATTCTCTCCCATTATGGGACTCAGAAGTTACGTGTATCATTTTGCCCAATATCCTTTTGGCCAGAATTCAGTCAGATGACCACTGCAAGGAAGATTGGGAAACGTTTTTATTCTGGGTGGCAATGTGCCCAGCTAAAATTCTATTACTCTAAAATATGGAGAGAATGGATAACGGCAGACAAATACAATCTCTGCCACTAGCAGCCATCATGATATCTTCTAGAGACTGGTAGCATAATGTGTGTTAAAGAGGGTTTAAGACAGGGTTTAAGGCTTTGAAGTCAAATTGCTTGGGTTCAGATCCAGAATCTACCTCCTACTGTATGACCGTGGGCAAACTACTTCAGTTCTTTGTGCTTGATCAAGTCTTCTTACCTCTCTGGTCTCATCTAATTCCACTGACAATAAAACAGTTTCACTTGGTGAAAAATGGAGGTAATGGGCCCTTATGGAGGTTGTGAGAGTTAAATGAATTAATGCAGGTAAAGTGTTTGGAATAGTGTCTGACACAGGGTAAGTGTTCAGAATTGTTAATAGTATTATTTTTATTATTTCACAGGCATAAATAATGCAAAAGTTAAGATCTGCCTGGTAGAAATTGAGGGGAGAGGCCGGGCGTGGTGGCTCACATCTGTAATCCTAGCACTCTGGGCGGCTGAGGCGGGCGGATCGCTCAAGGTCAGGAGTTTGAAACCAGCCTGAGCAAGACCCCGTCTCTACTAAAAATAGAAAGAAATTAATTGACCAACTAAAAATATATACGGAAAAAATTAGCCAGGCATGGTGGCGCATGCCTGTAGTCCCAGCTACTCGGGAGGCTGAGGCAGGAGGATCACTTGAGCCCAGGAGATTGAGGTTGCTGTGAGCTAGGCTGACGCTACGGCACTCACTCTAGCCTGGGCAACAAAGTGAGACTCTGTCTCAAAAAAAAAAAAAAAGAAAAGAAATTGAGGGGAGAGAGAGAAGATAGAAAGCACGAACCTGACTTCATTTTGCTTAAACTAACTTAAGACAAAAAGGAAATTTAATAGCTTATTTAATATAACTTTTTGCAGGGTGGTGTGCAGCCGGCCTCAAGAGTACTGGAACCAGGGAAATGAAGGCCAAGAGGACTCTCTCTTGATCCATCTCTTCTTTACCTCTCCCCTGTGTCAGTTTCATTCTCACCTTCTCTAGGTACTGTCTTCCCTGAGCTATACAGGGGTCAGGGTGAGGAAACGGCCACAGACAGAACCAATAGGAAGGCATTGTTCCTTCACAGCCACACCACCCAAATGGAAAAGGCTTCTTTCCATCAAGCTCCAGATCCAAAAACCCAAGGAAGGGCTTTCATTGGCTCAGCCTACTTTCTTTTTCAAGTAGGGCATAATGATTGGCCCAGCTTGACTCATTTGCCCATCCCTCAGCCAATCACCCTGGTGAGGAGGAGGACACATAAAGAATGTCAGCTCCTATTCTAAACCAGCAGGGTGTTATCTGAGCTCCAGTAAACAGTCTCACCTAACCTTCCCATCAATTCTTTTTCCTCCTATGCCTGGAACCTCAGAATAAGGAATGAAAGCCAGGTCGTCTGGGAGATGACAACAGAGTGGTTGGGAAGTATGATCTCCCCAGGCAAGCACAAATCCCTGCATACAGAAGGAGCCGAAATAATGCTTATTGAATGAAGGACTGAATTAACATTGTGTTCCCAGAAGCTGTTCTGGGTCGGCCCCAATTTCATAGACCCTTAGTAGATCAAGAATGGAGCGGGTATAGGGGCCCCGCACACTGGTAGAGCGCGTCTTAGGACGCAGACACATACTCCGGGAGGGCGGAACCTTTAGACACCGGGCAGAACCTTGAAGACCCCACCATCTCTCAGGGCCCAGTTGGGGGCGGGGCTTCTAGACCCTAGCATTTTGGATCGAACCATCTTCCATCTGTTAAAAGGGAGAGCCGAGAAAGTCCTTCTGCCTCCTTTCCCCAGGCCATTTACCACTCCTCAGCCACCAAGACAATGTATTTGCTTCTCCAACAGCCACATATTTCTCCCTTCGCCTCCTTAAGCCTCAGAGCTCCACGCAGCCACACATTTGAGGCTTCCCCACCACCACCTCGCAGTGGCTCGCCCCAGTTTGACGCATTGCAGGGAAGTCCGGACCAATCGGCGCCGCGCTCTCATTTCTGCCTTGGGTCGGGCCCAATAGCGGTGCGGCTCACAGAGATACGCGTCACGCGCCGCCGACTAGTGCCCCTCCGCCGGGGAGGAAAGTGGAGTGTGCACAGGGGGGCGGGGCGCGCGGCGACAAAAAGTAGTCCCACGGCAAGAGAGCGCGCTCGGGTGCGCGCCAGGCTGCAAAATCCCGGCCTGTGCGGGGTGGGGACCAGAGATCCGCGGACCCGTGGCTGCGGAGCGGGGCGCGGAGGGATCCGCGGGAGCCGCAGTGCGGCGGCGCGCGGGCCGGGAGAGGCGGGGCGCGCGCGGCGGCCGTTGAGGGACCGTTGGGGCGGGTGGCGGCGGCGGCGGCGGCGCGCGCTGCGGGCAGTGAGTGTGGAGGCGCGGACGCGCGGCGGAGCTCGAGCTGCTGCAGCTGCTGCCGCCGCCGGAGAAACCTTGATTCCCGTGCTCCGGACACCGCGGGCCTAGCCATGGTGAGTGAGGTCGAGGGGACTGACGCGGGAGCTCTGAGGCTGGCACGGCGGGGCAGGACCCCTGAGAGGGCGAGCGGACCCCGGAGTGGGGGCGTCCGGGCCCCAGCGGGAGCCTCGGGACCCTCCGCGCACCTCTGCCGGCGCCGTTTGATCCCAGAGCTGAGCGTCTGGAGCCCAAAAGGCTTCCAAAAGCGACTTTAGCACCGAATGGGGTGTTTCCATTCCCAAATGGCTATCAGAGCCCCCAAAGGGGGCATTTGAACCCGGGATGGAAGCGTCTGGATTCCCAAAAGGGACTTTTGGACCTCAGAAAAGGATTTTTTTTACCCAGGGTGGGGAGTTTGGTCTTAGAATTGGAGTGTTTAAACCCCAGAGGGATGAAATAAGAAAAAATGGGCCGGGGAGGGGAACTATTTGGGCCCTAATGGAGGAGGCTTTGGGTCCTGAGAGGATGCAGGGAACGGGGAACGGAGGAGGCTGGGCTGCTCCTGCAAGGGTGGCGGTGGGTAGCTGGGCCTGGGAGCAGAGGAGAGGGTCAGGGATGGGCAGTCACTTCTGCAGATTAGACCCTTTGGGGGCTGGTCTACAAAGACCAGCATTGCAGAGGAGAAGGAAGGAAGGTGAGGTGCAGGCTTAGGGGTGGGTGGCAGCGGAGAAAATGCTCTCGAAGCCTTCTAACCTCTCAGGACTGAGAAGGATGGGGCTCGTGGAGGTGGTTAAATGGGGGTTAGCAAGACTGGTGCTTGTCAGTAGTGGGAGAACAGGGAGCCTTGTGATTCATTTGAGGGGTAGCTGGAAAAGGTTCTGAGGTTACTAATGAGTTAATACTTGAACTAGGAAGAGAGAATTTTTTGACTGGGGGTGGAAGGTTGGGGAGGATTGTTGTGTTTGGGTCCAGGAGAAGATGGGTTTCAAGGTGAGGGATGGGAAAGGACTTTGGTTTGGGTGGTGGGAGGTGAGGTTGAAGGAGAAAATGAATGGCAGCCAAGGTGGGCCTGGGTTTGGAGGTGTATGGTGGGTAGCTCTCTAGCAGCCTCCTGGGAAAGGCAAGGACAAAGACTGCTCAGTCTGGATCGGGAGTGAATTGCAGAGACCAGAGGGAATGGTTAGACAGTCCCCCTTCCCAGGAATAATGGGGTTGGGTGCAAGGCACCAGGGCAGTGGGAGCAGGTGGGCGGAGCTGTTCAGGCCTCTGTTGCGCACTGAAGCTGCATGAAATGGGGGTGGGGGATCAAAGTTTGGGGCGCATCAGATGAGCCAGCTCTTCTAAGCCTAGAAGCCTCACCCCCTTGCTGCCTGTTTCAGGCCAAGAGAGCTGCCTTTTCCAAACAGGGGTGCTGGTTTTCTCATGATCTCCAGCTCCACGCACCATTCTGCATCTCCTCACTTGTGCCAAATGACAGTGCAGTACAGTGTGGCGTCAGTGACAATCCGGATGCCTATTCCCTTGCCCTCGGGGTGGGGGCTGCAGAGCTTGATCAGAGAGGGCCTTTGGGGGGACCCCTTCATCAGCCTGAGGGCCACTTGTCCCATTCAGGGCCCTCACTGAGTGCTTCTGTTAATTCACAGAGCTAGGGCTTTGAGAGAAAACCAGCCGACTAGTTCTCTCCTAGTCCCTGCCACCCACAACACCCACAGCCCCCCAGGCTCAGCTTGGGAACCGTGCGCAGCCATCCTCCCTGGCAAGGCTGGGGAGAGCAGGCAGCCGCTGCTGTGTATCAGATCTCAGACTTGCTGACACAGACCTGATGGCTCCTCTTGCTGCTACCCTGTTTTCCCCCAGCAGAAGCTTGCTAGAGGGGCCCTGGAGCACTAGCAGGTGCCAGAGGTTCCCCCCACCTCCAGAATCGGGCCCCAGCTTTGCCCTAACTAGTTTCTCTCTCCATTTGTAATCAGCAAGGTATGGGTGGGACAAGTCACTGTTAACTGGCCTAGGACTTTGGCCTGAGCTCTGTGGCTCCTCCTTGGCCCAGGCGAGGGGCCCTGGCCTTGGTTTCTGATCTCATCTAACACTGCACTCTGGCATTGGCTGGGGGCTGGGGCAAAGCAGAGAAATAATACCTTCTTACCCTCCCCCACCCCAAGCTCTTTTTTCTTGTCCTGCCCCTTGCTAGAAGCTAAGATGAGGGATAAGAAAGCAGGAGACCAACTGGGTTATTTTGGAGACAGTTTTTGGTGAAAGCTTACAATCTGGGAAGGAAAGAAGCCCCGAGAAGGGGTCCCAGCAATCTGTAATCACTTCTCAGGTGATGTTTTCTGGGCAACAACCATGCTTTGAGATCTGTAGCTCAGAGCTGGGATGATTCCTTGACCAAGCAGGGGAGTGGGTCTCCTAAATGGGAAGGAGAGTGTCTGATAGACCCTTTATGCAGAGCCACGCCTATTTGCAGCAACCCTGTGACAACCAAATGTGGCAGTACCTCATGTGCATCTTCCAGCTTTTTGATAGGGAACGGCAAACACCAGCCTCCAGAGCCACTCTGTGTGGGCATTCTGCAACCTGCCCTAGCCTCCTTGCCCCCAGCCTCTCACTGTGGTGCCCAAAGGTGGGGGAGAACTGGGCTGCTTACAGAGCAGCATGGTGGAGTGGGAATTCCCTGATTGGGCTGGCTTTCCCATTCTAGGCCAGGGGAAGAGAATGAAAAGCAGATGGAACGGCAGCCCTCCTCCCCAGGCTGCTCCTGTCCTCTGTTCTTCCTCTTCCCCTCCCCCGGCATTGCCTGGCCTAGGTAACCAGAAGCCCATCCTCTCTTCTCACTTTCCCCAAGTGACTTCCTCAGGTGTCAGGACCTAGGCGATAGCCCCAGGCTTCTTTGCCCGTAGGAACCAAGGGGAGCAGATGGGACAAGGGGCTCGTGGGCCTGGGGCTGCCAGGTTGGCGTTTAGGAGCCCAACAACCCGGTCTTTTTTGAAGGCAATGTAGAAGAGTCTTCATTTGGCCTCCTGACTATCCCTTTAGACTTTGGACTTTTCCAGAATCTGCATGTGTGGCATTTTTCCTTCTCTCCCTTCCTTTCCCCTCCTCCTTCAGCCATCTCCCTTCTGTCGTCATCACTTTGATTTCCCCTCCCATTCTATCTATTTGGGGCTTGGCCTCAAGTTCCCCTTCCCTTAGATTTAAAAAAAAATTATTTTAGATCAGCAGTTCCTAATATTTGGGACAGGGGTAGGGGTGGGGGAAGCAGGTAGTGGTTGGTTCCTAGCTTCTAGAACCTCTATGTAGAATAATGCAAATATGCACAATAGTTTGCATCAGTTTCTGTGGCTCTCAAACTCAGGACTAGAACCCTGCTGTGGACTTGGAGCCCCTTTCCCCTAATTGTGAAAGGAAGTAAAGGAAGGGGAAGTCATCTGGACCCAAAGTAGTCCAAGGATGGTGACACCTTCTTGACGGCATTCACAAAAACCAAGGAAAATTAGTCTTTTGGCTCCCTAAAGCTAAACGTTGGGATTCAGGCCCCCATCTAGCTCCTGCCCCATGGGATCTCTGTATCTGGCTGCTTCCCAGCACACTAGTGCGGGAGAAGCCAGTCTCTGCATTTCCTCTCCCCACACCCAAACCCTGCATGCAGCAAGGGCTGCCTGCCACCAACTGGCCAGTCCCCAGAGTGGCCAGGCTGGAAGGGGTTAAAAACTGCAGCGCAAATAGACTTCAGTCCTTTGCCACCACTGCTGCTGCATGCTGCAGTCTTCTTCCTGACATTTGTCTCTCCTGCCCAAAAGCAACGGAACAGAATGGTGCCCTTTGCGCAAAGGGGTAAAGCGGCTGCCTCCAGCCTCACCAGAGTTCATTCTGGCACTTGGAGCAACTCAGAGCTACCAGTCAGGAGAATTTTTGCCACTTGAGTCCACTCTGCCTGGGCCTAGTGCCTCCAAATAGGTGACACAGAAACTAGCAAAGATAGCCCCAGCCATCGTTCCTCTGCCCTACCCAAGGACTGGCCTGTTTCAGTTTGGAGCCTTCTAGAGCTTCTTGATTAGGCCTCCAGGGCAACTGCTCCCTTCACGTAGCCGCTGAGGCTCCTGGCAGCAAGGCACGAACTGTGCTGTGCCACGCCAGTGAAGCTGGTTTGGGGCTGGGGCCAGCATTTTTTCTCCACCCCTGTGGCTCCGGCACACTGGGTTGAGATTGGAAGCCCACGGGTCTAGGCAGCTTCATGGGCCCCTGCATCCGGTAGGCCTGGGTGTCCAGCCCACCCAGTCCCAGCTTGCTTTATCATCGGGCCCTGATTCTGCCTCAGACCCTGACTCCGGCGTGCACCTCCCTTGCCCACGGGAATGCCATGTGGAACTGGCCTCACCAGGGGGTGCCAGGCTGAGTGAGGAACGTGCATCCATGGTAGCTGACTGGCCTGGTGACTAACTTTCTCCTTCCTGCTTTTCCAGGCTGACCAGCTGACTGAGGAGCAGATCGCAGGTGAGTTTTACCGTCGTCCCCGCATCTCGCCTCAAGACAGCTCTGTATCCCCATCCACATCTTATCCACCCAGGAGTAACATCTGAAGGATGAACACGTGTCCTCTATATTACCTAATACTATACTTTGTGCCCAGAATATGGATAAATATGTGTAAGAGCACACCAGTGCCTCAGTGACACCCAGCCCTGTGGTCCCGAGACGGATCTTTGCCAGAGGGCAAGACAAAGGCCGTGTTCCTCTTCCGGCCCTGGGTCATCTAGGGGCTTTGATGCCAGTGGCTGCAGGAGGACCCCAGCTCTCTCCCCCAGCTCAAGCCAGACAGGCTTAGAAGATGCACCCTCTCCCTCCCTGTGGGCCTACAGAGCTTCTGTCCCACTTTAGGAGCCGCCCAGGAGATGGCTCGTCACTCCCACCTCTGCACTTGCCTGCGCTTTGCACTTCCTTCTGCACGTGCCTGCACTTGCCTTTTCCCCTGCCAGAAACGCTTCTCTCCTAGCTCCCTGCATGGGCAGCTCCTTCTCACCCTTTAGTTCTCAGCTCAGATGTCACCTTGGGGAAGCTTTCCCTAACCCCGCATTTCAGGCAGACAAACTTCCTTTACTGTCTAGCCCATCAGTCTTTATTTCCTTCATGGCCTTTCTCACTATCTGAAGGTTTTTTTTGTTTTTTTTTTTTT
>VBSM01003212.1:7541562-7560259 GCA_008086735.1 Cheirogaleus medius
CACTATCACCACCAAGGAGTTGGGGACAGTGATGAGATCCCTGGGACAGAACCCTACTGAAGCAGAGCTGCAGGACATGATCAATGAGGTGGATGCAGATGGTGAGTCCCCAGGGAGTGTGTGGGCAGCCCTGCTCCTGGTCACCCCAAGTGACCACAGGGAGCCTCCCTCAGGATGATGGATAAGCCACTATCTTCTCTGCTGGGGCTCCAGGGTCATCTCCCAGGGCTCAGGTCAAGAGCATTTCCCCCTCCTTTCCCCACTTTCCAGGGAATGGGACCATTGACTTCCCAGAGTTCCTGACCATGATGGCCAGAAAGATGAAGGACACAGACAGTGAGGAGGAGATCCGAGAGGCGTTCCGTGTCTTTGACAAGGTAAGCTGTCCTTTCCAGGGACAGCTCTGACACCAATGCCAGCCTTCAGGCAGACAGACTAGGACTGGATCCACTAAGCCACCACTCCAGGGAGGCCTGGGTCCCAGTGCTAGCCCCACTGCTGACCTCCTCTGCCACCTCACGCAGCCCCCTTCACTCTGCTCACTGCCAAGCGAGGGTGATGATGGTCCCTCTTGCTGCCTCTCTCCCACTGGGAGAAGTGCCTAGTGAAAGATTTGTCTCCACCCCACAGGATGGGAATGGCTACATCAGCGCTGCAGAGCTGCGTCACGTAATGACGAACCTGGGGGAGAAGCTGACCGATGAGGAGGTGGATGAGATGATCAGAGAGGCTGACATCGATGGAGACGGCCAGGTCAATTATGAAGGTGAGTCAGCGCCAGGCTGTCTCTGGGGCAAGAAGAGAGTCGCGGCTTCGGCAGTAAGCCCCCGGGTCCCTTGTGTCAGAGTGCTGCTGGCTCAGCCTGCTCACCTGACTTCGTCTCTCTCTGTTTCACTTCACAGAGTTTGTACAGATGATGACTGCGAAGTGAAGGCCCCTGGGCAGCTGGTGATGCCCGTTCTCTTGATCTCTCTCTTCTCGCGCGCGCTCTCTCTCTTCAACACTCCTTTGCGTACCCCGGTTCTAGCAAACACCAGTTGATTGACTGAGAATCTGATAAAGCAACAAAAGATTTGTCCCAAGCTGCATGATTGCTCTTTCTCCTTCTTCCCAAGTCTCCCTCCACGCCCCCATCTCCTTTCGCCCTCTCCTCTCCCATTCACGTCTTTCGAGGCCTGAAGCATTCATAAGATGACTCCCTCCCCACTTCCCTTAAGGGAGCCTCTGCCCTCCTCTAGCCCGGGTGGCTCTCCTCCGTTTCAGTTTGTTCCCTTTTGTTTGTCATCTTATTTTGGGTGCTGGGGTGGCTGCCAGCCCTGTCCTGGGACCTGCTGGGGAGGGAACTGAGGCCCTCGCCCAGACAGAAGAGCATGCCCTTTGCCGTTGCATGCAACCAGCCCTGTGATTCTGTGTGCAGATCCCAGCAGCCTTTTGGGGCAGGGGTGCCAAGAGAGGCATTCCAGAAGGACTGAAGGGGCATTGAGGAATTGTGGCATTGACCAGATGTGGCCCAGGAGGGAATCGAGGGGCAAGGGGGTCCTGGAAGCTGACATTCTTTTACTGCTCGAGGGGTCCGACTCACAGAAGGGGACTGACAGAGTGGGCAACACTCAGATCCCGCTGGTCACTGTTCTGAAACCATCGGATTGGCTTTCTGAGGTTTGGCTAGGTGGGGGACTGCTCACTTGGCCACTCTGCAAATTGTACTTGCCCGCGTTCCTAAAGCAATCTCAAGCTGTTCTGTAAATACCTGGTGCTAACATCCCGTGCCGCTCCCTCCTCATGACGCACCCACCACCCCGCCCCACCCTCCTGAGGGCCCGTCCTAGGAACGGATGTGGGGATGGTCGCTTTGTAATGTGCTAGTTACCCTTTTTTTCCCTTATGGCCCTTAAAATTTTGATTTTGTTCTAAACCATGCTGGGCTGGCTGAAGGGTGGGGAGTGGGAAGATGGGCCCCACCATGCTCTCAAGAGAACATACCTGCAATAAAACAATCTCATCGGCCAGCCGCCTAGAGGACGGCAGTGGAGGGCAGCCTCTGCTTCCTGGTCAGCCGGCACCTCCTGCTTCGCCGTGGTGACTCGGCGCCGCTTCCTCACATCCGTGCTCTGTGCCCGCCTCTCCCCTTGCCCGCCTGCCTGCCCCCACAGTCCCCAGCGGAGAGCATGATCCGTGCCCTTGCTTCTGAGTTTCGCCTCTGGGACAAGTAAGTCAATGTGGGCAGTTTGGTCGTTCTGGGTCGTGGTTTTCCCTTTTCTGATCATTTCATCTGGTCCCCCTACTCCCACCCCACACTGCCCAGGTCGATCAAGTGGCTTTTCCTGGGACCTGCCCAGCTTTGAGAATCTCTTCTCATCCACCCTCTGGCAGCCAGCCTCCGAGGGAGGGAGAGACGGGGCATGATGGGAGACCCAGCCAAGAGCTGAGGGTAGGGGCAGGTAGGCGTGAGGCTGTGGACATTTTCGGAATGTTTTGGTTTGTTTTTGTTTTTTTTTAAAACCGGGCAATATTGTGTTCAGTTCAAGCTGTGAAGAAAAATATATATCAATGTTTTCCAATAAAATACAGTGACTACCTGATTGGCTCCTCCCCTCCTTATCTCAGTTTCCAGACCTGCTGTGGAAGAGCTGAGACCTAAAAGACGGGCAGTCGCCTAGCTGTAAGGGAGGGAAGGGTGTTCCAGCAGAGGGAACAGCATATGTAGAAGCCCTGAGGCAGGAGGAACTATAAAAAAGCCACTGGTGAGTGCCCAGAGTGGCATGGGGCCACATGAGGCATAGAGAAGAAGGTGGGGCACACCTGCAGTGAGCTCAGCGGGTGCCTTGGGGAAGGGGGGGCATTCGCCAAGTGTGGATATGCAATGGTGAGGAAGCAGGGAAGCAAGCGGGGTCCTGAACCCACAGGGCATGAGACTCAGGGTCAGTTTGACACAAAAAGCCCAGATCAACTGCAAACTACAGGAAGCTCATTAACTTCCTTGTGGTAAGTGCAGTGAAGAAGAGAGGCCTCCCATTCCTGTGGGCTCTAGTGGAGGGATGTACTAGAGTTCTCAGGGGCTTTTCCCAGAATGCCTGTGTTCCCTCCCACCCCCACACTAGAAATCCCACATCTTTCTCCCTCAGGGCAATGGAGAGTGAAAGGTTGATAAACATTGTCTTTAACTTCTGAGCTGGGCACACAACCATAGGAGCTAGGCAGAAGTGGACCAGAGACAGAAATCAGTAGAGTGAAAAGAAGTCCTTGCACTCATCTTCACCTGGCCTTGGAAGGTTGGAGAAGCCCGGCAGGGCAGATCCTCAGGGGCTCTATTGCAGCAGAGAGATGAAGCCTCCACTGGGTCTTGCTGCTGTGTGCCAGTCCCTGGAGCCCAGCACTGCAAGGGGAGAAGTTGGGAGTGGCAAGCTATTCTTCCAGAGCCCCAGCTTCTGTACCCGCTTTTCCTGCCACCTGGTGTGGTGTGGCATTTGGTGGTGCAATAAAGATGGCAGGGTGAGTGTATGAGGACTCGGGGCCTGGGCCCAGCTACCTGCCTAAGCATCCTCACAGCCTTAGGCAGGCACCTTACCATCTCCGGACCTCAGTGACCCTGCCTATGAATGGGGGCATAACAGGACCCACCTCCCGGGCTGGGCTGAGGATTGGGTATGAGACGGCAGGAACGAGGCCTGATATACTCTAAGTGCTCAGCAAGCACCAGCCATTATTTGCTGGGTGCTTCCTACTTCACAGCCTGTCTTTTAAGCTCCGCATCCATGGTCTCACCGAAGCCTTAGAGCAGCCCTTTGGACTGGGCACTGTTACTCCCCAACTTGCTGACCAGGAAGCGAAGGCCCAGAGGGGTGAAGTCACTACCCCAAGTTTATAAAGTAAGAAGGGAGTGGCAGAGCTGGAATCCGAACCAGATCTGACCCTAAGGAGTCCAAGCTTTCAACTGCTGGGCTTTAGAGTTCAGTGGTAGTTTTAAAAAAAATACTTCCAGCAGGCCAGAGACAGCCAGTGGGGAGGCTAGGCTAAGGCTGGTGGTGGCGTCTGAGATGGGAACTACCCACAGCAGCCAAGATGCCTGTGGAAAATTCTGGTCTAGTATCTCTCTGACAGGCTTTGGTGTCCCACAGAATTGGGCTCACATCCCCATTTGACTACTCACTAGAGTGAGCCTTTGCGCTCTGCTAAGCCTCAGAGGCCACCTCTGAGTGTGTAATCTGTAAAAGGAAGATGCAAAAAATACCCACCTCAGTGGGTTATGCCAGGCTCTTCATAGACATTATCTCATTTAATTCGTACCCAGGCCAGATGGAGCCATACTAAAACTCAGTCCCTACTTAGGGTGTCATCCTCTGCCCTGGGCAAGTGGGCAGGGGAGAAGTTAGTATCAGATCTGACAGGAAAGGAGTGGAGGCCGGATAGGTGGAGCTCCACTTCTTGGAAGTGGCTGAGCTGGGTCTAAAAGCCCAGCGCTCTCGGATCCCAAATGCCCACGCTTTCACCCACAGCATCCCGTCGCCTGCTCCCAGCTGCCTGGCATTAGTGTCCCCCTTGGGCCCTATGTTTTGAAAGACTTTTACTCTCAGACAGGCTACATTATTAAATAATCATGACTTCCCTTTCCCATTCTTTATTAATCAAAGACATAGATGACACTGAGCTTCCAATGCCCCTGGGCAAGCACTGAGGGCAGCCGGCTCCAGCCCAGAGCAGAGAACTGCCTAGCTCGGGCATCATTTCCAGCTCAGGGTCACAAGTCTGCTAGACCAGCTCAAAACCTGTCCTGGGGAAGTGACTAGACAAGGGAATATGCCAAGAGTGCCCTGCCAACGCCCACGTGAGGGCTCCCCAGGTCCTCTTCACTTCCTGGAGGTGGCTCTGGGCCACTTCTAAGTGTCACTCCCAGTGTGACCAGCAGGTGGGGCAATGACCACAGAAGGCCTCAGAGAGCTGCAACTCTGGGACCAGCCATGGTGTGTGGGTGTTTCATTGTGGGTCAGGTCTAGTGCTGGGGAAATGGAAATGAATAAAGAAATGAATTATAAAATGAATAAAGTCTCCTTGAGTAAGACCCATTCCCAGCATGTGATTTCCTGAGCCCCCCCCCCACCGCAGACTAGGGCAGGTGCCTAGTACTACCTTGTTTCCCTGAAAGTAAGACAGGGTCTTATATTTATTTTTCCTTAAGAAGACACCCTAGGGCTTATTTTCAGGGGATGTGGGGTTTTTTTTAAGTATGGTACAACAATCTACATTTATTCAAATATAGTTAAGTCGTCGTCTTCTGGAACATCATCATAACTCACCAAACCCCAAATTCCATCTTGAATTTCTTGTGACTCTATTTCCTTTAGAACCATTGGCCCCAACCTCTCATGTCAAGCAATAGAGCTCTCATGGGGCAGATGAGAAGTCTTCTTTACCGCTCTGCGACAAAATGCATGAGTTGTGCAGATACACAGCATAGCCACGCCCATCACTAGGTCTTATTTTCAGGGTAGGGCTTATATTGTGCAAATGCTTAGAAATCCTGCTAGGGCTTATTTTATGGGTAGGGCTTATTTTTGGGGAAACATGGTAGTACGGTTGGCCCTTTGTATCCATGGGTTCGAACCAACCTCAGATTGAAAATATTCTAAATAAATGAATAGAAAAATAATACAACAGGCCTGGCGCACTGGCTCACACCTGTAATTTTAGCACTTTGGGAGGCTGAGGCAGGAGTATCACATGAGGCCAGCCTGAGCAAGAGCAAGACCCCGTCTCTACAAAAACTAGAAAAATTAGCCAAGCATGCTGGCTCCTGCCTGTGTCCCAGCTGCTCGGGAGGCTGAGGCAGGAGGATTGCTTGAGCCCAGGAGTCTGAGGTTCCAGGGAGCTGTGTTGATGCCACTGCACTCTAACCCAGGCAACAAAGAGAGACCCTGTCTCAAAAAATAAAGTATACAGGAGGATGTGAATAGTTATATGTAAATACTTAGACATTTTATATAAGGGACATGAGCATTTGCAGATTTTGGTATCTGAGGGGAATCCTGGAACCAAAACTGTAGGACAACTGTGTATGTTCTCACAGATCTTTGCACTGCGCTGCTTACTACATAGCACAGCTTGTAATTTTGTATCTTAGCTGCTTATTATATATTTATGTGATTATTCAATCGTCACCCCACTGGATGGTGAGCAAGGTAGGGCCAGCGCTGTGTCAGTCACCACCACATCCCCCACAGCACGGCCTCAGCCCAGAGAGGCCCCAGGGAAAGTGTGTTGAATGAATAAACGAACATACAGGAGGCCAGAGAAGGGAGGTATTAGACGCCAGGGTCGAAACTGTTGACACAATGGAAACCTCAGGTCCCGCTCAGCCATTCCCTCCGCCCAGGAACCCTCCTCCCAACCCTGCACATTTTGGGGACAAGACTCTCCCCCCGTTGGACTGTGAGTCCCAGGAGTCCAAGGCCAGGGCCAGGGCCATCTGTATCACTGCCATGTCCCCAGCATCACAGGGACAAGCCCTGACGTACAGAAAGCCCTCAGCAAGACCCTGCGGAATGGGAGAGCAGACACATCTGCACCGTGACAGGGTGTGGCCAGTGCTGCCACAGGACAGAAGTGCTGAGAGCTCACCCAGGTGGAGTGGCTAAGTCTTCTAGGAGGTGGGACAGTTTAAGGAGGATGTTGGAGGGCCAGGGTGCTTTTGACCCATGAAGAAGGGAAACAATTGTTCCAGGAAGAGTGAGCACAACAAGCACAGATGTGGGTGCCCAGAAAGTGTGAAGCCTCTTTCGGGAAACCACAGCGGTGTGATAAGGCCACGGCCTCCAGGCGGGGGAGCCCTTGGAGTTTTGCAAGCTGGGCAGTGACTGCCAGACAGCACTTTGGGGACATGTCTGTGGCAGCTGGCAGAGAGGATGAACTTAGGAGGTCAGAGGTCAGGATCCCTGCCAGAAGTTTCCAAATCATCCCCAAGGGGCTGTGGGTGGACCAAGTGGGTGTTGTCTGCAAAGCCCTGACCCCTGGGGGCTGCGGTGAACAGTGGGTAAGAGCCAGCAGAAAACCACCCTCCTCTGCATCCTCTCTTCGCCTCCATGCCCACCCAAAGCACGGAACCCACGACAGCACCCACTCAAGTGAGGAGGCTGTGGGTCAGTGCCCAGCACGCCCTGGCACAGCGAGCCCTAGGAGGTCAAAGGGACAGAACCAACCCGCCCTCAGGGCTGACACAGACAGGAAATGAGCACCCCCCATGCCCTTCCCCACCCCCTGCCCATCCCTGCTTCACCATCCTCTCTTGGGGGCTCCTTGGGTCTGTTCCTGCTGAGAGACCAGGCCAGGTTTGGTGACAAAGCCAGGACCCAATCTGATGTTCCCTGACCTGGTTTTTTGGTTTTTTACACAAGTAGATGTTTTTATTATTAAATTCAACAAATATAGTATTACTCTGTCAAGACTGCTGTTTCTAAATATTTTCCCGCAATTTTTTTCAGTACTCTCTTTTTTCAATTTTTTATTTTTTAATTTATCCATAACATAAAATTTTTCATTTTAACCATTTAAAAATTACAGTCCCCTGGCATTCAGTGCATTCTCACTGTTGTGCAACCATCACCACTCTCTAGTTCCAGAGCATTCTCATCATCCCAAAAGGAAACTCCAAACCCATGAATGGATCTCCTTGACCTGTTTTTAATTCTCCCAGACACCTCTTGTTCTTCTTTATTGTAATTTGAAACATAGTGACTGAAAAAAAAGTCACAATGAAGCAAAGCATTGCTTTGTTTTAAAATCTTGTTTGCCCAAATAACAATAGCAACAACGATGGCAATAATGGTAACATTTCTTGTGGGCTTTATTCCAGGCCCTGTGCTAAATTGCTTTTTACAGCAACTCACTTAATCCTGAAAGCAACCCTGTAAACTAAGTACTAGATTATGATCACAAGGAAACCAAGGTCCCCTGGAGATGGGCAGCTAGGCCTGCTCCCTCTGCTCTGCCCTCCTCTCGATGTGGGGCCCAGGCCAGGTGATTGTCCCCTCTGGACCTTGATCCCACCCAGCTTCAAGAGAAAGGTTCTAGTGATAGGCTGATGCCAGGCATGGTAGCCCAGCTACTTGGAAGGCTGAGACAGGAGGATCACTTGAGCCCAGGAGTTCAAATACCACCTGGACAACATAGCAAGACCCCTATCTTTAAATAAAAAATAATAGGCTGTTGTGTGGATGGAGGGAGAGGCATGTGAGCTGCTGTTGTCTCTATAGGAGGCTCAGGCCTCGCCCACCCCAGCCATCCCCAGGTGTGGATTTATTGTTTTAACCCGGGGCAGGGGATGTGGGGGGAGAGTGAGAAAGGGAAACTGAGGCCAGCAGTGCAGGGGACTGGGGGTTTCTCATTCACCCTCCACCACCAAATGCCAACTCGCTTCCATTATGCTAGTCAGCTCACCAGACCCCGCTGAGTATTTGTCGAATGAATGAATGAATGAAATCTTTGTGAGGGCTCCAAGGATGTATGAGGTGAGATCAGGATCTGTAAGGAAGGGGTTATTTATTCAGGAGCCTGGGGACAGGTATAGGACTTGGGTCTGCATTCTGGGGCAGTCCCTGGGCTCTGCACACCCCACCCCTTCACCCGCCAGCTTCTCCATCTATCTCCCCACCACCCGCACCCCACAGTTCGTGTCTCAGGCCCCTTCTGGACCAGGCATATGTCCTGCATTGTCACGCACAACACAGCAGCTTCTGCTTCCTCCCGCCTCCCCTCGGGGTGCCAGGGCTCCCAAGTGTGACAGGGCTGGGCAGCGAGGGGAGGCAGGGAGCTTTTCCAAGAATCCCTGGCTCTTGTGGGGCAGAGAGGGTGTGGCTCTTGGAGTGGCTTGGGAAAGGGCAGGGCTGCCCCTGGGAATGTGGGGTGGATAGCTGGGCCCCCTTAATGGATGAGGATAGGAACCAACACCCCAACTGGAGGAGACCTGAGTACACAGAAGCCACTGGGAACTTTTCCGCCTTCTAAATATTTAGACAGTGAGATGGATGGAGACTCGGGACCAGAGCAGGCCGGCCAGGCCACTGGTTATTTTGAGAGAACTATTCTTTCTGTGCTCCAGGATAAATGTTCCCTTTGTCTCTCACTCTCCTCCCTGAGCCCACATGGAGGAGCAATAGCAGCTGACAGCCCCCAGAGTTCAGGGCCAAGGTTCTGACATCTGCACCCATCAGCCATGTCGCTGGTTTTCTGGCTCCTGTTCCCTGAAGACAGGGCTGGAGATCACAGGGTCAGCTTAGGATGTCAGCAGAGGGAGCAGGCGACAGTGGCCTCTGCTTTGGATGGCGTTCCCACGGTGCTGCTGCTGGACCGCTGTTCGGGAGGCAAGGGTGTGGCCTGTCCCTCGCCCCAGGCTGACAAAGGCACCCAGCTCCCCTCCTTCCCCTCATGGGCAGAGGGGTCTCTTGGGTCCCTCCTCCCAGAGATGGGCTGCAAGAGGGAAGTCTGCATGTTGCCTCGGGTGGGCCCAGGACACAGGCAGCAGAACCAGAGCTTGAGTTGCTGGAAGACGGCCTTGCGGAAAAGGATGAAGACCCAGGGGTCCAGGATGGGGTTGAAGGCATTGAAGCGGAAGGCCAGGAGGTCCCCCATCTCACTGCTGTCGGGGCTGATGGCCTGGGTGAAGCTGCGGATCTGAGGGCGGGGCAGGGGGTGTCAGGGAGCACCCACGAGTCCTCTGCCTTGCCCCCCACCCTGGCTCCCACTTGCTCACCAGCAGGGATGAGGAAGGGGTGGATGTCAGAGAGGGAGGAAATAAGATAAGATGAAAATCAATCAGCAAGTGCATCCGGGGAGCAGAGGGACGGAAAGCCCCGGCAGAGGCCTAGAGGGAGAGAGACAGGGGCTGGGCTTGTGGGTCCCCCTGCCCTTTGCATCTGGGAGGACCCTTGGGCTCCACAGATTTTTGAGTCTGACGCCTCTGGGCCCCCTGACACTGCAGGCAGAGCTGTGGCTGTGCCCGTGCGTATTTGCTCACAGCTTCCAGTCTCTGAGCCATCATCAGCCCTGTAAGGGTTTAAGGACGCCCACATCCAGCCCAGCCCCTTGCATTTTCCAGAACGAGAAACCAAGGCCCAGAATAAAGGTGGCACGACCGGGTGTCACAGATGCTGGGTGGGAACCCGGGTCTGTGCTGCGCTGGTGGGGGAGGGGCAGGGCAGGAGCCCTAGCAGGAAATCGAGGCAAGGATGTGAGGGTGAGGCCCAGGCTGGGGAAGTGGGGAGCCCAGTGGGTGGGAGGTCAGGCTCTGGAATCAGAGTACCCAGGGCAGAGACCTGGCTTTTTGTGCCTTTCCTGCTAAAGGCTTGTGGGATGGGAGCACGTGGTCATTTGGAAGATGATCGGAGAAAGTATTTGTAAGCCACTAGGCATCTGCCGGCATACAGCAAGTGCTCAGAGAACAGTCGGCCTTGTTCTCATTCAGGGGCAGGGGAAAGACGGGGTGCGCTTGAGTAGGGGGGCTGGGGATGGTAATGGAGGAGACCAGGGGTCAGGAGGAGTGAAATGGGACAGAAGCAAATGAGGCGGGACTTGAGAAAGTCAGGCGGTTTTGACTGTGGACAAAGCCTCTGCCTGACCGCCTTTGAGTCTCAGCTTCCCCATCTGTGAAATGGGCACAACCCTCCTTCCCTCCCCTCCCGCCGACTCCAGAGGGGACTCACCGTGAGAGGCAGGGAGCACACGGCCATGATGCCCGTCATGAGGGCCAGCAGAATGAGATAGTCCACCTCGTCCTCGCCCGCCCGGAGGCCGGGCACCAGCGAGCCCTGGTGGCGCCTCTGCTGGCGGTACATGCGGCACAGGCTGAAGGTGACGGAGCCGTTGCAGAGGAAGATGGCGGTCACCAGCAGGGCCACGAGGCTGGCGTAGGCCAGCGAGAAGGCGCAGCCGCCGGGCTCGGCGGAGCGCAGGCGGACGAAGCACCAGCTGCCGGGGCAGTACTGCTGGTGCTGGCCCAGGCCCGCCAGGGGCAGCGCGCAGAAGAGCGCGCAGAAGGCGTAGATGGCGGGCAGCGCCAGGCGGGCGCAGCGCGGCGCGTCCAGCCGCGCGTACCGGTAGGGGTGGCTGAGCGCCAGGCAGCGCTCCACGGCCATGGCGAAGAGGATGAGCGTGGAGGCCAGGCCGAAGAAGGTCATGGCGAAGGCGAAGGCGTCGCACAGCACGGGCCCGCCCCGCGCCAGGCCCAGCAGCGAGCTGTTGCGGGCGTAGGCCACGAACACGGCCGGGCTCAGGAAGCACGTGCCCAGCAGGTCTGTCACCGCCAGCCCGGTGACCAGCACGGCGAAGGCCGACGGGCGGGACCGCCGCCGCCGCGCGCCCAGGATGCCCAGCGCCAGCCCGTTGCCCGCCACGCCCGCCACGAACATCAGGGTGCTGGTGGCCGGCCCCACCGAGCCCCGCACGTAAGTGAGGTTCCGGCACGAATCCGCCATCCCTGGCCTGGACAGGAGGGTCCCCAAGGGCGGGAGGCCGGGATCACGGCCAGCCAGGCCGTCCCCTGTGGCCAGCTCAGAGGCTCCCGGGCCACCGTCCCCGTGGCAGCTGGGGTCACCCAGCCAACCCCAATTCTCCTTGTCTCCTGGTGTGTGCCTGCGTTTCTCTCTGGTCTGTCTCTCTGTCCCTCTCTGTCTCTCTCTCTCCTTCCCTCCACTTATTTCTTTCTATCTCTATCTCTGTCTCTGTCCTTCCCTTTCTGGGCGTCCCTAGTTCCCCCTTTCTCTCTCTGTCTCTTGCTGTCTCCCTGTCTCTGACCCCTCCCTTGCCCTCTTCTTCCTTTCTCCCCCACCCTCAGCCCTCTGTCCTCTCCTTCCCTACACCTCTCTTTCCCAGGCCCTGCTCACCGGGAATCTGCAGTCTCTCAGTCTCTGCTCCTCTCAGCCCCTGGCTGCCCTGCCGGTGTCATTGTGTCTTTCGCTGTGTGTCAGTCTCTTGTGTCAGCTTCTCCTTCCCTCCCTCCCTCTCTCCCTACTCATCTTGCCGGCTCACCCCGCTTTTTCATTTCCTCTCTGTGCCCCGCCCTCCCTCCCCCAGCGATCTCCAGAGGCCCCCTGGGCTCCCTGCCACCTTCCCTGGCTACTCCCTGTACCCCCCCCAAGTAGTACATCCATCACCGCCTCTGCCCCTCTGCCTTTCCCTGCCCCCTCCTCCCCTCCCCTCCCCTCTCCTCCCCCTGTCCTCTCTCAACCTCCATCCCCAAGCCACCTGCCACCTCCCCACATATAGGTGTCTTCCTTTCTCTGGCCCAGGCGGAGATCCCCGAGTCACCGTCACTCACGTTTGGAGCCCACCAGGCAGGCCAAGAAGGACCTGAGGGGCACAAGTGACCAGTTTTGGAGAGGGTGGCCATGGCCTGGGCTGTCTCAGAGTGGCCTCTGGTGTCTATTCTGGGCTCCAGGCCCCAGGCTCAGGACGTTGCCCAGGGATTGAGAAATGACCAGGAAATTCCTCCCTGATGCAGTGTTTTCCAGACACTGCTGAGATTTCTGGTCCCTGTACACATTCACTCCTTCCAGAGGGCTGAGGAAGGAGGTGGCCTATCCAGAGGAAAAAAATGCCATCTCTCGAGAGCCTGTCCCTGGGTTCCCAGCTCCCCAGGCATTGCTCCGAGAAGGGAGCGTGGAGGAGCATATTTGGTGTCCACTTGAATGGGACAGGCCTGGGGGACATCCATGGCCCATTATCACAGGGACACACCCACCGCCCTCTTGCCTCTCAACACAGAACTCCCAGGCCCCAGGCCAAGCTCTGGTGACCTTGACCTCCAGGAATAATATTTAAGCCACAGAAAGCTGTCCAGGGCTCCAACGTCGCTGCCAGATCTCTCCCACCCTCCCCACGCACACCCCCAGCCGTCCCCGCAGCCTCACGCCCATGTGGCCAGCCCGTGTGTCC
Source organism: Cheirogaleus medius (assembly GCA_008086735.1). NCBI lineage: Eukaryota > Metazoa > Chordata > Mammalia > Primates > Cheirogaleidae > Cheirogaleus > Cheirogaleus medius. The sequence goes on from VBSM01003212.1 coordinate 7,554,484, forward strand.
CAGCTGCCAGCACAGCGGTCATGGGCCCCCTTCCCACGAAGTCTGCGGCATCCCAGGCAGCCTCCCGGACCACAAGGACCAGGGCGTCCTCTGAGACAGCCCTTGTTTTTCAGGGAGGCAGGTTAACAAACTCAGGGGCTCACATCCATTTGACATGGGTTCCTGTCCCGATCCAACTACCCTTTTTCTTGTTGTGTGACAATCCCAGGTGAGGACTGGAAGCTGGTATGCCTCAGTCTCCTCATCTGCACAGTGGGGTAGCACATGCCACACAGGCCCGGGGCCAGCCTTGGCCTGCAGCGTGTCCCAGGGTGCCCTTTGTAAGAAGAAGAGAGCTTACAGATGTCCCACGCCCAGGGCCAGTGGGGCTGCCATCTGTGCCCCCCACTGTGACCACAACTACCTTCCCCCATCTCCTTATCACCCATGCCCAGCTGGCACCCAGCTTCCGGCAGGATGGGTGCCCCAGTTCCAGCCCCACAGGGGCTCCCCGAGGGGCCGCACAGCCCCGCTCTGGGGGTGCCTTGTGTGCAGGTCCCAGGCCTCCCTGCCACGTGGTCCCACCTCATGCTGTCCGGTCCCCAGGCGCCCAGAGGGAACTCAGGAAGTTATATCATATTAATGAGGGATGACCCCTGGCTGTCTTGCGTCCAGTCTCGGCATCAGGGGAGTCATTGGGGGGACACCACGGTTCCCGGAGCCTCCCTCCCACTGGCTTCCTGTCCCCACCAGGACCATCAGCAGTCAGGAAGTCCCCTCTACTCTCATGCCCAGGGGGACCTTGGACTTGGCCCTGCCCCCCTCCAGGCCTCAGTTTCCCTGCCTATGCGTACAGGTGGCACTGACTGCGACACACTCCCAATGAGGGGACTGAGGGTCCCTGAATTCTCTGCCAGTGCAGGACGTGCCTCGCTCACCTTCCGGGGACACCAGGCCTCCTGCCCAGCTGTGGCCCCAGCCAGGGCCCATGGGCCGAGCCCACAGCAGGGGCCGCAGGGGCTTCCACTCCCGTCCAGGTGCCTTGGGTGCGGGTTCACCCCAGCTGCACTGTGGGAGGGGTGGCTTCCGGGGGGGGGGGGGGTGGGGGATAGCTCTGGAAGGAACTGCCCTGGGAGGGTGAGTCAGCAGCTCTCCTCTCGCCAGCCACCTCTAGGAACAGCACTTGGGCCTCCCTGGAGGGACCTCAGGCTGGCGGGCAGAAGAGGGAGGACAGCCCAGAGACCGCTGAGAATGGGGACTGACTCAAGGACACACAGCACCTCAGAGGGGACAGAGATGGGGACCAGGAGAAGGTGGTGTGCTGGGGACTGGGGATGTGTAAACTCGGTGTGTGAGTCTGTCTGTGTAGGATCAGTGGGGCCTATGTGACTTAAATGAGCATTTTTATCGGCATGGCTATTGGGACTCAGTGTGTGTGCATGGGCACAGCTGTGCTCGTGTATGTAGTGTCTGCTGCCGTGTACTGTGCATGGATGTAGCTGTATGTTTGTATGTGGAGTGGGTGCCTGGTACAGTGGAAAGAGAATGGGTTTTGTTTATTTGTTTGTTTGTTTGTTTGTTTTGAGACAGGCACTCTGTTGCCCAGGCTGGAGTACAGTGGTGCACTTATAGCTCACTGCAGCCTCAAACTCCTGGGCTCAAGTGATCTCCCACCTCCACCTCCTGAGCGGTTGGGACCACGTGAGCGTGCCACCATGCCCGGCTAATTTTTAAATTTTTTGTAGAGGTGGGGTCTTGCTCTTGCCCAGGCTGGTCTTGAACTCCTGGCCTCAAGTGATCCTCCTGCCTCGGCCTCCCAAAGTGCTGGGATTCCAGAAGTGAGCCACCCCCGCTCAGCCAAGAATGGGTTGTGAAGCTCATCTCCATCGCTCACCGTGTGACCCTGGGAAAATGACTCACCCTAGCAAAGCTTTGATGTGCTTCTTCATCAAATGGTCACCTTGACCTTGTTGTTGGGGTGCTGTGTGAAGTTAAGAGACAGTTCATCTTGCCTGTCTCCTGGGAAGCCCTCAAATAGCTGCTCGTGTTATTATTCATTCAACAAACCCCAATGAGGGGTTTACTGTGTGCCAAGGGATGGGGACACAGGGGGGCTCACAGGGCACCACCAGTGGGGGAGTGTTCTCAAACAGCTGCGTCCACCCAGTGTGCAGAGCCTGGGCAGGTGGGGCCCTCAGCCGAGTCATTCCACACCCTGCCAGGACTCCCATGTGGTGGGCGTCCTCAACAGGGCAACGCCAGGCAGCCCAGGAAATGAGGCCCCTCCCATACCGCCAGCCAGCGCCTGCCCAGCCGCAGACCTGAGACCCTGGGTTGCCCTGGCCCCGGCCTGTCCAGATTCCCTGGTTTCCGTCCTCCTGGCACCGGCCCTGGGCGGAGGCTGGCCTCATCTCCTGTTGCAGACACGAGACACCAGCTGCTCCCACCTGCAGTCCGCCTGTGCCCTGTCACTGCGGCGAGAAGCTGCTGTGTCAATCCAGACCCGTCCACCCTGGCAGGTCCCAGCACCTATAGCCAGAGGCCATTTTTCTCTGCCTGCTGCCCTCCCGCCGAAATGGGCCCTGCCTCCCTACCTGTCACTGCGTCCCGCCCTGCTCCTGGGGCTCCACCCAGCCTCCTGCCTGCCCAGCCTTCGCCTGGGCTGTGCCCCTCTCCTGGGGGTACCCTCACTTCCCAGCCTCCATGGCCCCTCTGGCCACCGCCTGAGCCTCTCCTCAACAGTCCTCCATGGGTTCCTCCCACTCCCACCTCAAGCCCCGACTCATGGGGTGACACCACCTCTCTGTGCCTGTTTTCTTTGTGTGTAAAGCGGGGATAAACAGAGTCCTGTTGGGGCTACTGTGAGCATTAAGTGAAATGGCGCTTGTGAGGTTCCTTTAGTAAGTGACAGCCAAGAGCATGGCTCTCTGTGACATGCCTGGCACTGCTCTGAGCCTTCGGTTGGGGTGCAGGGTGTGGTGTGCAGAAGGAAGGCAGCCTGGAATGGGGCGGCCGGAGCCCTCAGGCTGGGGGTGGGTGCAGAGAGGCATGGCTGGGAGCAAGCACTTTCCCCTGCGGCCACCTCTCCACCTCTTGGCCTGGCTCTGACCCCAGCCTGGGTCTGGCCCCAGAGTTGACTTCACCACTGGGGGTGGCAGGAAACAGCAGCTGGTGACAGAAGCTGGTGCAGATGCACAGTTGTAAGGCTAATAAGATTACTTGGGTCTGTGCTCGTGGAGGCTGGTCACCCAGGAACCTGTCTTGTCCTTCTGCCCTGTCCCATCTGGCTTCTCGTTTCTCCCATCCTCAGATTCCCACCCTCCCTCCCTCCTCCTCCTGGTCCCCTCTGCGGACAATTCCTCTTGGTCCCCTCTGCATCAGTCCTCCCTGCGCCCCACCCAGGTCCCATTCTGCCAGCCCAGTTTGCTCCTCCATAGTTTCTGTCCCCCGAGGGTAGCAAAGTGAAAGAGTAAGGATTTGCACTGCACGGCTCCGAGACTCCAGGGCTGGAAGGGTCTAAATCCCGACAGTCCAGGCTCATGAAGTCCTTATGCGGTGCTGAGCTCTAGAATCCCGGTCACATAGAGGGGCCGGGCCCCTCTGCAGGGTTGAAAGACTCCGGAATTCCAGCCCTCAGAGGTCCTGGATCCTAGAGTCCCTCACATCTCAGGTTCTAAGCTGCGAGGATGCCGGGTCTGTGAATTCCAGAGTCCTAGCTCCTTCCCTCACAGCATTCTCCCCACTTCCTCCACGCCCGGTTCATCCTTGGCTCACTCCTGTCCCCCGGTTCCCCCGGGGCTCCCACAGACATGATGCAACCAGGCTGGAGACAGCAGGGAGGTGGGAGGCAGGAGGGAGATGTAATTACAGCTGGTCCTGCCTCAATCCTACAGGAAGCTCAGAGTTGGGGCCCAGGGGACCCTAATCCAATGTGGATAATGGAGCACTTGCCAGACTCCTGCATGGCCCCTCTGGGGAGGAGAGCCCAGCAAGCCACCTCCAGCCAGGTCCAGGGGTCAGGAGTATCAGGTTTAGGGGAGGGGAGGAGGTGGCCCTCAGGCCAGCAGGGTAAAATAATGGTCCAAACCCACAGCTCGCCCAGTCTGCATGTCCCCCATTTTCAACGGAGACAGAACATTCCACTTTCTATTCCTCTATAAGAAGATCCCGCCACAGGCTCTGTGACAAATGGCAACTGGCCCTCTCGCTTCCTTAACCAGGAGACCATGGGGTATAGCAGGGACTCTGGCGAACTGGAAAACCCAGGCCCTGCCTCACAGCCTGTGGTCACCCTGTGGGTCACCGGAACTTATAATTCCAGAGAAGCCGGAACTAATGCACTTTCATGTGAACTATCTCTATTTTTCAATTTGGCAACCAAGTAAAGAACATCTTTAAACATGACAGAGGTCAAAAGTAGAGCGCCAATAAAATACTGCAAGCTTTGTAATGTCCTGTAGGCCACCAGTGTGCGAACTGGGAAACAGAGGGCAGGAGCCAGGGCTGTCACGGCCGCCTCTGTGTCTCCAGAACAAAAAATATATATATTTAGTTGAACAAAGGAATGTACTCAATAGTTTGTATCCTCTCCCTTCCTCTACCCACATTTCTGTCTTCTCCATGGCCTGGAGTTTCATTTCTACCACGTCCCAGCTCGGATGTCCCCTCCCCCAGGAAGCTCTCCCTGACCCTTAAGCTGAGTCAGGAGTTCCCTCTGACCTCCCCCCCCTACCCCAGCACTGCCTACTGGTCATCAACCTGTGGGAACAGATCTGTCTCTCCCACTGGACTCTGAGACACAGCCATGCCCCTAGCATTGCCCAGCACAGGGCTGGTCACAGAATAGGTTCTCAGGGAGTGTGTGGAAGGATGAAGGGAGAAAGGAATAGGGACAAGTTCAGTGCTTGAGGACAAGTGGGCCTGTGGTAGGGGGTAGCTGGATACGAAAAAAAGGAATCACTCAGGGGATGGGCACGGGAGTCCTGAGAGTCTCCAACCCAGGAGGGAGGAGAGGAGAGAGGCAGCTGAGGGGTTCAGGGAGCACTGAAGTCCACAGTCTAAATTCACCCCTTTATGTCCTAGCTATGTGACTTTGAGCAAGGGACTTCCTTTGGCTCAGTTTCCTCTTCTGTAAAATAGGTATCATGCACGTAGTCAGCTGCTTTCTGGGGCTGTTGGGACAATTAAATAAGTTCAGAATCGGATCTTGGAGCGCTCAGTCCAGGACAGCACCCAGCGTTCCTTACCTCTGAGGTTTTAGCGAACTTGTGCTCCTCCGCGTCCGCACACACCCGCCCACTCCAGACACACTCGGAAGAATGGGAACAGCCTCGGGTACCCCCGCATCGTGGCCCCAACCTCTCTGTGTGCCTCAGTTTCCCCGAAAGCACAGGTGCCGCCAGAGTCATCAAGTTTATTGGATTCATATTTTGGCAGGGGAGGGTAAGCTGTCGGGAGGGCTCAGAGCAGCACACAAAAGAGGCGCTTGTCGCGGAAGGGGTTCTCGGCAGCGGGTACCGGGGTCACTAGTGGGTCATCTTTGGCGTGCATCTCGCAGAAGGCCAGGAGCTCCGCCGCTGCCTGAGACACCTGAGGGCGCACAGATGGAGATGTTGCCGCCCCGCCCCACCCCGCCCCGCCCTCGCGGCTCCGCCCTCCAAGCCGCCCCTTAGGCCCCGCCCCGCCCTCGCGGCCCCGCCCCGCCCTCGCGGTCCCGCCTTGTCCTCGCGGCTCCGCCCTCCAAGCCGCCCTAGGCCCCGCCCGGCTCTCGCGGCCCCGCCCCTCCAGGCCGCCCCTA
>VBSM01003212.1:7563605-7574467 GCA_008086735.1 Cheirogaleus medius
AAAAAAAAAACCCACAATAAAGGAAATCCCTTTTCTGCTCAAAATTCTCCCATGACTCCCACCTCACTCAGAGTAAAATCTAAAAACCAAAATCCTCACCATGGCCTATGAGGCCACCACAATGTGGTGGTCCCTACCATCTCCCAATCTCACCTCTTTACTCCCAAAGCTCCAGCCATACTGGCCTCTTTTCTGTTTTGCCAACACATCAGGCGCAGTTCTGCCTCAGGGCCTTTGCACTGGCTGTACCCTCTATCTGGGATGATCTTCCCGGAGATAGCCACAGCCTCACCCTCCCACCTCCTGCATGTCTCTGTTCAAATGTCACCAATGAGACAATTCCCAAGCACTCTACTTAAAATTGCAAACTCCCTTTCTCCCCATCTCACCCAATTCCCTCTTACCTCTGCTCAGTTTTTCCCAATAGTCCTTACCAACTTTAACAAATTATAGAATTTATTTATTATGTTAATAAAAAGCCTCCCCGTCTTCCCTCCCTGTGACTAGTTACTTGTGTCATCCTTTTAGAGACAATGTATACAGCAAACAAGCTATGTGGGGCAGTGGCTAAGGGCATGAACTCTGGAGAGAGGCTGCCTGAATTTAAATCCTGGTTTTTGCCACTTATGAGCTTCAGATAATTATTTAACCTCGCTGTGCCTCTATTCCTCCATCTGTAAAATGGGCATAATACTAGTATCTCAGGAGGCAAGTCTGGCATGTAATAAGACCTCAATAAGTGTTCGCTATTATTTCTTGTAAGTAAGCTCTGAAATCTTAAAGGAAGGAAGGTCATCCGTGTTTACGTCAACGACTTTGACCGCTAAATGGCCTGTGTAGCCCTAGTCAAGTCCCTTCCCTTTTCTGGCTTCAGTTGCCCCTTGAAGGAATGGAGGTGGGTGGAGCAAATATTCCCAAGGGCCTGATAAGCAGTGGCTTTTCCTGGCAAACTTAAAAAATAACTTTTATTCATTGCTAAAAGAAACACAGATTTATCACCACCCACCCCTCAAGGAAGCTTCACAGGGCAAGACTCTCTGTTTTGTTCCCTGCTGTGTCCCCAGTGCCTGGCTGGGTGCTGGAGATGGCAGTGAACGGAGCAGGCCTGGTCCTTGCACTTTCAGAGTTCAAAGGGACAGAGGTGGACATACCCGTATAGATACAAGGGTCAAAGCAGCAGTAAATACCCATTCTTCTGGCTGGGGAATCAGGTGGGGGTTGGGTCCTAGCCCTGGCTTCCCCACTGCTGGGTGACCAGGACAAGTACCAGCCCCTTTCTAAGCCTCCATATACCCATCCATGAAATGAGTATAATTGTTGCCCAATAGAAAAATGGGCAAAGGGAACCGGGCGTGGTGGCTCACGCCTGTAATCCTAGCACTCTGGAGGCTGAGGCAGGAGGATTGCTCAAGGTCAGGAGTTCAAAACCAGCCTGAGCAAGAGCGAGACCCCGTCTCTACTAAAAATAGAAAGAAATTAATTGGTCAACTAAAAATATATAGAAAAAAAAATTAGCTGGGCATGGTGGCGCATGCCTGTAGTCCCAGCTACTCGGGAGGCTGAGGCAGAAGGATCGCTTGAGCCCAGGAGTTTGAGGTTGCTGTGAGCTAGACTGACACCACGACACTCTACTCTGGGCAACAGAGTAAGACTCTGTCTCAAAAAAAAAAAAAAAAGAAAAATGGGCAAAGGGGATGAAAGAGCAATAATGACCATTATGTCACCATAATGACCAAGCAACTCTATTTCTAGGAATGGACCCCACCAAAATATATACATGTGCACAAAGAGGCACATAAAAGGATATTACTGTAGCAAGATTCATAATATTAATGGCAAAATAATTGGAGAGCAGACAGGAGGGTTAGATTATGGGAGTCCCCACAATGGAACCTTATATGCAGCTATGAACAATCGCATAGTGATAGGAAAATGTTATCTAAATTTAGATGAAAGGGACAAATTCCTAGATGAAGATGGCTCAGCAAAGCTGACACAAGAAAAAATAGAAAAGCTAAATAGTACTGTAACTATCAAAAAAATTCAATCCTTTATTTAAGCCTTCCCCATAAAGAAATCTCCAAGGACAGGTGATTTCACATACACACAGACTGATAAACACTGCATACATATAGTCCAATATATGTAAATATAGGTTCACATATATATTATATATGTATGAATACTATATGCATATCCATACGTCATATATTTATATAGTCATTGAGATTTGTATATGTATGCAAACACATAAAGAAAAACATGGAAGGCTGCACATCAAACTGTTGATTACTATGACTTCTGAGAGAGGGAATTTAGGGGCTGTCCCTTTCCTATACTGTTTCTAGTTTTATGAAACCATATTTATGATCAAGCATAACCCAATCAAAGGTCAGGTTAATTGAAGTAAAATAGCCAATGTTAGGAAGATGACGTTGAGACCCACGCTGGGACCTGCCATCTGGTTCCAGACACTGTCATATCCAACGCAAACAAGTTGCTCCATAAATGTCAGTCCACAGGAAAAGGAGCGTTTCTCCCATTTCACCATCGAAGGAGAGGCCACCACGTATGTAACACTGTGCATTTATTTACAAAGAGGTTAAAGAAACACACAGAATCTGGCCCCCTTTGCACCGGGGAGTCACCATCGTCATAATAAATACAGTAATTTTAAAAAAGAAAAAAAAATACTAGATTGGAACAGCTGAGGGTCATTGAGCTTTCCCCCATTTTGTCACAGTGGGGGGCACCAGATAGAAACCATCTTCCTACCCCTCTTCTACCTCCCAGTCCTCCATAATTGTCCGGGGATAGAGGTGAAAGAGTCCTTCTTTCCAGGTATTATCAACTCCTACTTGACCCTCAAAACCCCCAAATCCGTGCTCCTTCCCTTCCCAAGGCACTCTGCAGGAACCACCTAAGTCAGACAGAGTCTCTGACCAGGGTGCCAAGGGGATATCTTAAGGGCCAGGGACGTGGAGGGGGCACTTTGTGAATGAGAGGGGGCCATATCTGGACAAGGACTGGAGCAACGAGAGGGCTCAGTGAGAGGAGTGAAGGGGGCGCAAACAGACTTAAGCTTCTAAACTAAAATGGGCCAATTCAGAGCGAATTACCCCTTTTGCATACATGGACACTTATTGAAAGATGAGATAAGTGAGCCCCAGAGACGGGGAACTTTCTTGCCCAAGTGTCTGGACGCCAGAAGCTGAACTGGGTCAAACAGGGCTCCTTCCCATCCCTCCCTGTGGGGGAGGGGGAGCCTCTTCAACCAAGACTGCTATGAATGGAGACACTGAGGAAGGTCTTTGGAAGCAGAGAAAACGATGGTCTTTGGAAGGTAGGTGTGGGTGGGTCAGTGATTGAAGCGTGGAGGTGCAGAGGCCATGAAGGGGGGGCCCAAGCAAATCCCCGAGCTCACACTGTAGTCATGACCTTGAGAGAACCCGAACGGAAACGCAGTATCTTTTTCTTGAGAGCGTGGGAAGCCTTGATCTTCACAAAGACTTTAGCGGGGCCCGCGGGCGTCCCTCCACCTGCACCACCCCCTGGCCCGGAGGCCGCGGTGGCCGCCACTAGCTGCTGCGGCCACACGAGGCCACCACTGCCGTCTGAGTCGCTGGATGCAGAGCTAAAGGCCGGTGACTCGCCCTCGCTGGCGCTCGATTCACTTTCTCCATACCCCCCGCCAACGCCACCTGTTGGCCCCCGGCGTCCGAGGGGCCCCAGGCGCCCGGCCGAGCACTCCGAGTCGCTGCCGGCGCAGCCGTAGAGCAGACGGCGCTGGGGAGCCGATGGGGACGGACCAGGCACCGGGCCTCGGGCCGCTGGGGCGCGGGGGCGACCGCGGCGCCCATCCGCAGCGTCGATCTCGGCCGTGGAGCGCCACCGGCGGCAGGACCCCGCGGCCTGAGCCGCGAGCGTGGGCGCGGGACCGCGGCGGGTCCGTGGCGGCTGCGGCTCTTCCCGCTCGGCCGTGGGGTACTTCGGGGGGCCGGGAGGAGCCGCGGCAGCTCGGCCCAGCAGGCTGGTCTCCGACTGGGAGCGCGCGGCCTTGCGAGCCCTGGGCGAGCCCCGGCGGCCCGAGGCCTCGGTCATGCGTCCGCGGCGGCCGGCGGCCCTGGGACGCTCCCGGGGTGGTGACTGCTCCACGCTGCGGCCACGGGTCAGTGGCGGCGGTTTGCGGCGCGCCGCGCGGCCAGGGAGCCCGCGGGTGGCGGCCTGCGCGCCTGGGATGTACTGCGCCTTCACCAGGCGGCCCTCGGCCGGGCTGTCAGGAGGCGAGGGGACAGCGGGCGGCGGGGCGGGCTCGGGCGCCGCCTCCGACTCCCACGGCGAGGCCCAGCCGCGGCTCAAGGCGGCGGGGCTGGTGGGCAGGCCCCCGACGCGCTCCACCGACGGCTCGGGCGCGGGCCGCGCGCCTCCGGGGGGCGGGGACGCGTCGGGCGGCCGCTGGCGCACGCTGTTCTGGCGCCGCGGGCCACCGTCCGCGCCCCCGGGGCTGGTCCGGGGCTGGCCCGCCCCCCGGCGGCGGCGCCTGCGCAGGAGCGCCGAGATGTAGCCGTCCAGGGGCCGCCCCGCGCCCCCCGCGTCGGGCGAGTCGGTCGCAGGGCGGCTGCAGGGCCGCGGGCTGCGCAGCGCCACCGCGTGCAGCGGGCTGGGCGTCAGGAAGGGCCCGGCGCGGGCCCGCCGCTCCGCCGAGGAACAGGCCTCCGGGCCCGCAGAGCCCGCTGCCGTCGGGTAGGGCGCTGAGAAGGACCGCGGCACCGGCGCCCGAGCGCCCACCATCTCCGGAGCGCTGGGACTGGCGTCTCCTAGGGAAGGGAGGCAAAAAGAAACCCAAAAAACAGGCGGGGTGGGGGGAGAGAGTCGAGGGGCCCTCAAAGTCCTTTCTCCTCCAGCCTAGAAGGGGCAGGGTGCCCCCCTCCCTCCCCACCCCTGCCTATCAAAAACCCTGTGCCCTCCCTTTCCCTCATGTAAGGTTCATAACACACTCTCCACAGGGGCCTGCGAGGCCTGCATGACTTGTCCCCGCCTCTTTCTCTCCAACTCTCATCTCTCGCCCCTGTCCTCTATATCCGCAGGTCTCCGCCACAGAGGCCTCCTGGAAGCACGGGCCAGTCATGCTCTGGCCTGGGGACCTTGGTGTTTGCCACTCCCACTTCCTGGAAACCCTCTTCCCCCGGGACAGGTGCTAGGCCCACAGTCTCAGGCCCTCCCCAAACTCTAAGGAACACTCCCTAGTACCTTTCCCTGGTTTATTTCTCCTCAGAGCACACGTCAATATCCAGTTCCCTAGATATTTTACTTATTTATCTTGTATATTATCTATTCCTCCAACTAGAGTGTCGATCGGATGAGGGCAGGGATTGGTCTGTTTTGTTCATTGCTATATCCCTCATTCCTAGGATGGTCCTAGGGTAGCACATAGGAGGGGCCCCAAAACTTACTTGTGTAAGTGAATAACTGCAGTTCCTGGTTACTGAGTGACTACCATGGGCCAAGTCCAATGCCTTAGGGCAGAGACTCACTGAATACTCAAAACATCCCTAAGAAGCAGGCACTGTTATCATCCCACTTTAACAGATAGAGAAACAGAGGCCCAGAAAGAAGAGACATGCTCAAAATCACAGGAAAAGGGAATGTCACAGCCCGAATGGGAATCCAGGTCTGGCTCAGGAGTTTATGCAGAAAACCATCCTCTCACTGTCCTCCCCCGGCCTTGGGGCCCACCCCCACACACCTTACCTAGGGACTTGGGCCTCTCGCTGGCATAGATGCCCCGGGGCTCAGAGGGACCCAGGCGTCCATAGGAGCCAGATCCGGAGAAGCCACTGTCCCCACAGAAGGTCGAGGGTGGTGAATCTGGACCTCCTGTGGAGCTCGGGTCTTCATAGAAGCCTGGATTCCCAGGAGAAGCAGAGAGACAGGGGGTTTGGGTGGCAAAACCAGGGGTGGGGAAAGAGGAGGTGGGGCAGGGAGAGACAGGGAGAGCCTGAGAGAGAGGGACAGTGTGAAAGAGCGAGATGTCCCAAGCAGACCCTACTCCTCCACCCATGCTCACCCGAGCTGCGCCCGCTCTCCTGTTCCAGGCCCCCAGACTCCAGGCTCAGGTCTCCCAGCTGCTGGCCCAGGTCCCAGATAAGCCCGGGCAGGGCCTCCTAAGGGAATGGGGAGAGCAACATGGTCAGAGGCCCCCAGTCTCCTGCTGGCTGGTCCTCTAGTCCATGAGCTCATGGACAGAGTTTAGCTTTGACAATGAGGCTCTGACTTCAAAAGGAGAAAAGCAGTACCTGAGTCCCAGGACACTCTCAAGATCTCTCTCTCTCTTCATCCCCATTAGAAAGTCCTTCTGGCTGTCTAACTCTGGTCCTGCATGCTGCAGTCTCATCTCTCTTATGTGTGTTGAGGCCTCAGGCAGCCTCATCTCTTGCCCCTTCCCCATCTGCTGTTCCCTCCTCTGTGCTCACCTAACCCCTATTAAAATGTCCCACTTTGAGCCTAACTTCAGGTCTTCTTTCTGGAAGGAAAATTCACTGCTAAAAGGTGGTGTCCAGGACCTAGCAGATCCCTGAGCCCTGAGTCTGCCTCCTCCCAGTCTTTCTTCTTTATCAGATGCCCCTACCTTGCCCCATTGCCCCTTATCACAACAGAAAGTCCTTTTGCAAGCGTTCCTTAAGTACCCCTGCTGCACACTGATTCTTTCCCTCTTATGGATAACACAGGGTGACCACAAGGCATATACCTCTTTGCTCTTCCCCTCGGAAAGGACCCCCAAGCCTCCTGGAAAGTCCTTCTGTGAGTCCTGCCTTAGTGGTACTGCAGCAGTCATGCCCAGCACGTTCCTTTTCCCCAGGGACCACATTCTTCTTCTCTTGCTCCATTCCCACCAAAAAGCCCCTGTGTCTTTCTACAGCTCCTTATCCCCATAAGAGATTTCTGAGTCTACCCTGGATCCTTCTTGCTGCAGGAAAAGATTGTTTCTTATCAGACATCAATAAATGAAGGTGAAAACCCTCTTAGGGGATTGACGGTGACAGTGGGTGGGGTAGGGGCTGAAACAACACACACTGGGTCTCTAAGACACTAGGACTTCACCCCATTTTGGAAAACTGAGGCCCAGAGCCAGGGAAAAGTCTCCAATGGGTCTGAGTGGCTGAGGTGACGGTTGACCCTCAGACAAAAGCGGCTTGTCTGGCCGGCAGGAGGAAGGGAAGGAGGGAGGAGGGGCTGGGAGGACAGGCACCCAGCCCTGCCTATTTAGGGCAGAAAGACTGGCCGGCTCCCTGCTCCTGCAGCCACAATGCCCGCCCCCCAGCTTCTGAATCCTGCCGCTGTCCACTCCCCTTCCCTGAGAACAGAAGCCCCCATCTGGGCATGTTTATGTGAGGAAGGTCAACAAATCACTCCAGTTTTGGGCTCCTGCCCTGGGTGCTTAGACATGCTCCTGGTGGACTCAGAACTCTACAAAGCAGCTGAAATTGTGCAGCATCAGGGAGTGGCTAAAAAAAAAATCACAAACTGCCCGGATGCCCCATGTCATGTCCCCCACAAATCTCTGGCTTGCTCACTCAGCTCTAGCCACGCTGGCCTTGTCACTGTCCCTCAAACATGCCATGCATGGTCCTGCCTTAGGAGAATGTTTCCCTCTCATGTCCTACTGGCTCACTCCCTTGCTTCATTCAGGTTTTTGGTTAAGTGATCTCTTCTCTGACACCTTTCCAAAATAATTCCCCTGTCATTCTGCACTCCGTTGCCCTGATTTGGGGATATATATATATATCAGTAATAATCTCTTGATTTAAAATTATATATCAGGCTGGGTGGGGTGGCTCACCACCTATAATCCTAGCACTCTGGGAGGCTGAAGCAGGAGGACTGCTTGAGCTCAGGAGTTTGAGACCAGCCTGAGCAAGAGCTTGAGACACCGTTTCTACTAAAAATACAAAAATTAGCCAGACATGGTGGTGCACCGCTGTAGTCCCAGCTACTCGGGAGGCTGAGGCAGGAGGATCACTTGAGCCCAGGAGTTTGAGGTTGCAGTGAGCTACGATGATGCCACTGCACTCTAGCCTGGGCAACAGAGGGAGACTCTTATCTCCATAAAAAAAAAAGGAAACTTAAAATTGAATAAACTCTCTTAAAAAAATAAATATAATTAGATATTGGTGCAACATGTCATTTGTTGACTCTTTCACCACAGCGTCGGCCCTAGGAGGGCAGAGATTTCTGTCTCTTCTGTTCACAGCTGTGCCCCCCACAGTACCTAGGACAATGCCTGACACAAAGTAGGTGCTCGAGAGATACTTGATGAAGGAATGAATGTACACAATGGAATACTACATGGCTGTTAAAATGGAACGAGGTAAATTTCTATATAGAACCATCACCAAGGTATAGCACTGAGTGGAAAGAAAAAAGTGTGGAATATATATGGCATGAGCAAGAATGAGTCTGAACTACCTGGAGGGCTTGTTAAAAACCGAACTACTGAGTCCCACTTCCAGAGCTTTCGATTTCAGTCTGGAATTGAGCTCAAGAATTTGCACGTCTAACAAGTTCTATGTGACATGCTGCTGCTGGGCCAGGGTCCACACTTTGAGAACCACTGGCATAGTCTCTGGGCCTTCACCCAAGAAACCAGAATTTGTAAAAAGCACACCTCTTACAAAAACTCTACATTTTTTTGGTCTGTAAACTGTTTCTGGGAGTAAATACATTGGAAAAGGTCTGGAAGGACTCACACCAAGGTGACGATAGTGACCTCAGAGGAGAGGCTGGATTTAGGGGGTCAAGGGAGGATTGGATGGTAGAGTGAAGTATTTATGAAGGCATGACTTGGGACCAAATTCCCAGGCATCAAACTCAGCTCTGCCACTTCCCAGCTGTGTGACCTTGGATGGGTGACTTCACCTCTCTGGGCCTCAGTTTCCTCATTTGTACCATGGGCATCATATGACCTCCATCTCTTATGGAATTGTTGCGAAGAGTAAATGAGCTAAAACAGCAGTTCCTTTTAACGCTTAATAAATGCTAGCTTGTATTATCACATGAAAGCTATGCATTTCTTACAAGGCAAATAGAAAATCATGTTTTACTTGCGTAATTAAAAATAAATGTAAAAGGGATGGGCGTGGTGGCTCACGCCTGTAATCCCAGCACTCTGAGAGGGGGAGGCTGGAGGATCACTTGAGGCCAGGAGTTCAAGACCAGCCTGGGCAATAGCAAGACCTCGACTTTACAAAGAATGAAAAAATTAGGTGTGGTGGCACGTGCCTGTGGTCCCAGCTACTCAGGAGGCTGAGGCAGCAGGATTGCTTGGGCCCAGGAATTTGAGGTTACAGCGAGCTATGATCATACCATTGCACACCAGCCTGGGTGACAGAGCTAGACCCTGTCTCTAAAAAAAAAGTAATAAATAAATAAATATAAAAGGATGGATTTTTTTGGTAAGTTCTGCAGGTCTATCTAATTTCAGTTCTTCCACTGAGAAGAGCAGCAGGGGTGAGGGGGGACAGACAGGAGAGGCCTCCTCCTCCCCAGGGCCCAGCCCCTCCCCTAATATCCCTCTCAGTCCACACCCTTCTATATGTGAGTCTGACCTCATTCCTTCCAGCTGCAAAAGGATGAATCTTTAAAAGATCAGAAGGTCCTTGGCCTGAATTGGGCTCCCTGCCTCCCCACAATACTCCTCATCCTTTTTCTGCAAGCCCTTCCACGAGTGGACCTACCAGCTCAGCCAGGCTTAGCAAGAGTGCGGTTAGGAACCGTGGGGACCCCTTTGCCCAAACTTCTCCCACCTTAGTCTATACCTCACATGTCTCTAGTGGGTGTCCAATGCCCTTTTATCTCTGTTAGGAAGTCCTTCTGCAAGTCTAACCTAAATCCTTCTTGCTGTAAGAAACCTTATCCCTTCTTGGGAGCAAGCAGGACCCAGGGAGCCCCTGTTCCCACCCAGGATTCTAGCCTCTCTTCTCTGTGACACCCCTAGTCTTTACCTGGCAGCTCCATCATCCCTATCAGAAAGTAATCAAGTCTAGCTTTAGTCTTTCTTGCTTCAAAGGGAGTGTATGCCTGAGTGGGGGTTGGGGGTGGGGGGTTAGTGTCATAAGGGCTCAGGGATCAGAGGAGGCCCCCACCCCCTCTCTTCAGAAGGACCCAGGAACCCCCAACGCTAGAGGAGTTTATATTTAGCGCTTCTCCACTCCTCCCTCAGTGCCGAGTGTCGCTGTCTCCCTCCCCCCGCCTGCCACCGCCTCCTCCCTGGTGCTGGGACGAGTTTTGCCTAGAGACTGGGGGGTGGGGGGAGCCTCTCCACTACCACCTCATGCCGGCAGGACCCAGGGCTGGCGGGAGGGGGCACAGAGGGGCAGAGATGGGGAGGGTGAAGGGCAGAGAGCGGGGAGGCCGAGGGGCAGTGGGAAGGACACAGCTAGCCTGTCCTCGTGCCTTCTTCTCCTCATCAGGAGGGGAGGCACCGTCAAAGCCCAGGCAGCTTGGGGTGGGGGGAGCCGGTGAGGGCCCCCACAATCCGTCTCTAACTTTGGGAGCGGGTGGGGCCTCCCACAGCTGTTTCTGTTTCCAGAGAAGAATGTGCGGGGTCCCACTCCTGAGAGGGGGAGGGGCTGGGCGTGCAGCCCCGGAGTCTGGCTTCAGTCCTCTCCCCCACTCCCATCTGGGGAGGGGCAGTCGAGGTCAGCAGCCGGGAGAGCCCCCTCCGCCGCCACCTCGGCTCAGGTTTCCCCAAACGGGAAGCGCTGGCCACACACAGGCTTGGGGATGGGAACTGCAAGTGGAGCTGGGGTCTGCGGGCTGGGGGGAGGGGAAGAGAGACTGGGACGTGGGGGCAGGAATGCAAG
>VBSM01003212.1:7596399-7621611 GCA_008086735.1 Cheirogaleus medius
CTCCCAGAGTGCTAGGATTACAGGCGTGAGCCACCGCGCCCGGCCCTCTTTCTTATTTTGTTATGAATATGTGTGTATACAAAATATGTTTTTCTTCCCTCTTTTATCCTCTAATCATCTAACACAAGATATATTAATAATAGTTAACTTTATATAATGGTAGTATTTAAGTTACAGGATATCAAAGGAGAGTGAACACCACTCATTCCTTTTATAAAAGGAAGAGATAGCAGAGATCACCGTCTCTCGGTGTGCCATGTGAGCACACACTGAGACGGTAACCCTCTGCAAGCCAAGACAGGTCTCGCCAGAAACCAAACCCAGCTGAACTTGATTTAAACTTTGGTTTAAGCCACCCAGCCTGTGCTATTTTGTTATGGCGACCCTGACAAACTAAGACAGGTGCTAGGTTGGTAAGGGGTGGACTCGGATGGTCAGCTTTAAGTGTCAGTTCGGCTAGGCTAGCGTCCACAGTTATTCCAACACGAAACTACGTGTCACTATCAGGTATTTTGTAGATGTGCTTAAAAGCCACAATCAATTGACTAAAAGTCAGGGAGATTATCCTGGTTTATCTGAGTGGGCCTAGTTCAATCAGTTGAAAGGTTTAAAGAGCAGAACTGAAACTTTGCAGATGAAGAAATTTCACCTGTGGATAGCCGCTCCAGCCTGTCCCTGAGAGTTCCAGCTCTGCGGATTTTGGAGTTGTCTAGCCAAGCCCCACAATCCTGCTGGCCAATTCCTTGCAAGAAATCTCTTAATACAGTCTCCGGCCATACCAGCCTGAACGCGCCCGATCTCGGAAGAAATCTCTTAATATATACCTCCTACTGGTTTTGTTTTCTCTGTTTGATCCCTGATACAGGCCCTGCCCTCTTCTCCAGCCACATGTCCTATCCCCCAAGCTCTGTCCCTGAGCCCCTACTTTTCCCTCCCAGCCCACCACCTAGGCTCCGCCCCCAGATCTCAGCCCCGCCCATTCCCTCCCAACCTCCGCCTCTGGGCCCTTACCCCTCCCTCCCGGCGTTACTTCCTAGGCTCCGCCCCCAGCTCTGAGCTCCGCCCCAGCCCCACCCCTCATTGGCTTCACTTCCAGCCCCGCCCCGTCTCCCCGAGCTCTGTCCCTCCGCCCCAGGCCCCGCCTCCAGCCCCACTGGCTCTCACCGTCGCATTTGAGGCCCTGGCGCACGAGGCCAAAGAGCATCTCCCCGCAGTGGTCGCAGAAAGCAGGCGCTCGGTAGGAGTGCACCGTGAGGGCGTGCGGGCGGATCTGGAAGTCCTCGAATGTGGCCGAGGCTGCAGGCAGCAGGGAAAAGCGGACGCTTGAGCAGGGGTGGTGGACCGAAGCTGTTCCAGCCCCCTATGTTCCCAGGTTTCTCACAGTCCTCCCAGCAGCAAGGTTTGATCTTTCCTTTCTTCATTCATTCACTCACATACTACATTCTGCCTGGGTTCAAAACAGTTGTGGAGATCGGCTGCACAACAGCGTGGATGTCCTTAACACTACTGAACAGTACAATTAGAAGTAACTTTTATGTTATGTATATTTTACCACAATTAAAAATGTTTAACTTGGCCGGGCGCGGTGGCTCACGCCTGTAATCCTAGCACTCTGGGAGGCCGAGGTGGGAGGATCGTGGGAGGATCGCTTAAGCTCAGGAGTTCAAGACCAGCCTGAGCAAGAGCGAGACTCCGTATCTACTAAAAAAAAAAAAAAAAATAGCTGGGGTTGGTGGCGAGTGCCTGTAGCCTGTAGTCTCAGCTGTGCAGGAAGAAGGATCACTTGAGCCCAGGAGTTTGAGGTTGCAGTGAACTATAATGACACCCCTGTGTTGCACTCTGCCCAGGGCAACAGAGCGAGACTCTGTCTCAAAAAAAAAAGAAAAAAAATTAAATTAAATTCGAAATACCAACCAACCAAACGAAAAAATCAGATGGATGACTGGGTCCCACCCTCTGAGTTTTTTATCTAATTGGTCTGGGGTAGTACCTGAGCATCAAGAAGGGGAACAAACACTATGTGCCTTAGTTTTCTCACCTTTAAAAAGGAAAACCACCAAAAACGTATTGAGCACTGTTCTGTGGTGCTAGGGACTCCACATAGAACAGGACAGACAAAATCCCTGCCTAGCCTCTGGTGACAGAGACAAACAAAATAAATAAAATAAATATTCTTATTTAACAATCACCCGATGTAGCAGTTACTCTGTGCCAGGCACTGCTCTAAGTACTTTACCATACTAAGCCCTCCCAAGAGCCCTGTGAGGTTGAGGTACACCCTATCATTATGCCCATTTTCAAGATGAGCTGCAGTACAGATAGGTTAAGCAACTTGCCCAAAGTCACACAGCTAGCAAGTCTTAGAACTCGGATTTGAACCCAGGCTACTCTGGCTCCAGAGTTCATACTCTTAGCATTGTACTTATTGTCTCTCAAAAATTGTACCTAATAAAATAGCAGTACAATTTTAAACAGATCGTCAGGGAAGGCCTCCTTGAGCATTTGACATTAAGGCAAAAGCCTGAAGGAGGTAAGGGTATAGGCTCTGCAGGTGTCTAGGAAAGAGCATGCCAAGCATCATAACACTCTCTTCTTATTGGTTCTTTTTGTTTGTTTTTGAGACAGGTTCTCGCTGTCACCCAGGCTGGAGTGCAGTGGCACGATCATAGCTCACTGCAGCCTCCAACTCCTGGGCTCAAGTGATCCTCCTGCCTCAGCCTCCCTAGTAGCTGGGACTACAGGCATGCACCACCACACCCAGGTAGTTTTAAAATTTTTTTGTAGAAATTGGGTCTTGCTATGTTGCTTATAGGCTGGTCTCCAACTCCTGGCCTCAAGCGATCCTCCCGCCTCAGCCTCCCAAAGTACTGGGATTACAGGCGTTGAGCCACCATGCCTGGCCCTTACAGATTCTATTTTAAGGGTTAAATGAATGAATATATGGAAACCTCTTACAACAGTGCCTGGCACGTAGAAAGTGCTCAATAAATGTCAGCTGTTATTTTAAAATAGTTTCATGTTTGGGCTAAGTCTCATTAATTCTTCCCCCCAAATTTTCAGTCTACCATTAAGCTATTTTTCTTAATATTATGTGACAGAAAGGGGACACTGTTCTACATGCCAGGCACTATTTACTCACTCAGGATAAAGCTATGAACAAGAAAGATTTACACTCTGATCTCAAGGAGATGACATTCTTTTGGGGAGACAAGAAAGATAAACATGTCAATAAACAAGGAAAGTTCAGACAATGCTAAATGCTCTGAAGACAATAAATAGGGGTGTGAGGGGGTCAGATTTCCAGGCAGAGAGAACAGTAGTGCAAAGGCCCTGAAGTGGGAAGGAGCTTGGTGTGTTCAAGGGACAGAGGGCAGGTATGCATGGGTGGCACAGAGAAAGTAAGGACACTGTTGAGATAAATTCCAGGAACCAGCAGGAGCCAAATCACAGATGACCTTGAGGCCAAGAAGGAAGGAGCTTGGTTTGTTCAAGGCCCAGAGGGCAGGCACGCAGGGGTGGAATTGAGAAAGGACAGTGCTGAGATAAATCCAGGGAACTAGCAGAGGCCAGGTCACAGATAGCCTTGAGGCCAGGCTGAGGAGTTTGCAGTTCATTCCGAGTGTACTGGGGAGCCATGGGAGGATTCTGAGCAGTGGAGTGTCATGATCTGACATACATGCTACTGCAATAGTCTAAGCAGGATATGGTGGGGGCTTGGATCAGTGGAGGTGAAAAGAAACAGATTCAAGACGTATGTTAAACATAGGGCCAGTTGGTTTGCTGATGGATCAAGTGAGTGAGCAAGAGAAAAAAAGGAGTCGAGGATGCCCCAAGGTTTGGCGCCCAAGCCCCCAACCCTTCACCGACAGGAAGACTGCAGGAAGAGCAGATTTACAAGCAGGAAATCAAAACTTCTGTTTTGGACAGGCCATATCTGAGATGCCTGTTAGATGTCAAATAAAACTGTCCGGGAGACAGTTACATAAACAAGGCTCAGGTTTAGGGGAGAGCGACAATGCAGATAAAAATTCAAGAAGGGCAGCTTATAAGAGCATATTTAAAGCCTGAATGAGTTCACCAAAAGTGTAAAACCAAGCTTCTGTCATTCATTCATCCAACAAATTTTACTGAGCATTGCAGCGAATGCAAGAGAGGCAGGGGGTGTGGCCCTGAGCATGGCAGATGCCCCACACTCGTGAGGAACCCAGGTGCTCACAGCTTGCCCAGTCTCTAAAATGGCAATGGCAGGTGGGTGGGCTAGACTCTGGCCGGACGGTAAATAATCACTTATAAAAGTACTGATGCCCAGGCCTCATCTCACCTTGCAGAGATTCTGATTTTATTTGGCATTTCAGTGGGAGGAGGCATGAGCATCAGAACATTTTTTAACTTTATATTAAAGTATAACATGTGTCCAGAAAAAGGCATACAAGTGCAAGGGCTCAGAGAATTTTCAAAGTGTGCAAATTGTCACTAGCATGAAAGTTAAACCAGTACCCAGAAATGCCCGAGGCATCACTCGGTCTCCATCTTCCCCGAAGGCACCCACTCTCCTGACTTCTAACACCTTAGAGTAATTGATCTATCTCTGTGCTTCATAAGTGGAAACAGACAGTATGTCATCTGGTGTCTAGCTCCTCTCTCTCAGTGTAATGTCTGTGGGATGCACCCATGTTGCTGCGTGTGGTTCATGCGCAGGGCTTCGTGAACTCCAGTGTGTAGGCAGCACAATACATTTATCCATTCGGGAGGGGTAGGTGGGAAAATCTCCCGATTCTAATTTGCAGCTCAGGACAAGAACCACTGGCCTTGAACTTTAAGAAAGACAGTTCTGGCCAGGCATGGTGGCTCGTGCCTGTAATCCTAGCACTTTGGGAGACCAGGTGGGAGGATCGCTTGAGGCCAGGAGTTGGAGAGCAACGTGGGTACTAGTGAGACCCTAACTACAAAACATTTAAAAAATTAGCCAGATGTCGTGGTGTGCGCCTGTAATCACAGCTACTCAGGAGGCTGAGGCAGGAGGATCGCTCAAGCTCGGAAGTTGGAGGCTGTAGAGAGCTATGATGACACCACTGTACTCCAGCATGGGTGACAGACTGAGACCTTGTCTCAAAAAAAAAAAAAAAGGACAGTTCTGAGCCCATTTCCCGCCCCCTCCCCTCATCCAGATGCCCAGCCCCCATCCGAGGCACCCTCCCTAAGCCAGCCGCTGCCTCTCACCGGAGAGCACCACCTCCACCAGGTCGCCCTCCTGGATATCTCCGGCGGAGCGCACCAGCTGCAGGAGGTTGGCCGATGTGGGGTCATGTTTGAAGAGGAGGATCTTGTCGTAAAGGCCATAGAAGCCACACTCAGGGAACTAGGGGGTGGGAGAGGAAGGTGGCGACGGAAAAGCTCAGAGCTGCCTTCAGTGGCGGACTGGCACCCTCCCAGGGCAGGGCTGTCTGTTTCCCCCGGAAACCCAGAGACCCCGCAGCCCCTCGCTTCCTGCCTGTCCCCTTCCAACCCCAGCTCGAGCTGGACAGGATGCCAGGGCCCCAGGTGTGTAGGGAGGGAGCGCCAGGGGGAGTTTGGTGGCTGCACTGGCGAGGGGGAGGGGAGTGGCTCCCGGAACGTGGACCCCTCGTGGACCCCTCTATTTTTCCGGAGCCTGGGGGTGGGGGGATGCTGAGTGAACACCCCCTCCCCTATCAGCCACCGCCCTGCTTCTGCCCCAGCTTCCTTCCTGGATCTATTGTTGTCACAGTTACCTGGCAGGAGGCCCAGCTTTGGGGCGGGGCGAGCTGGAAGGAGGGGATTTGGGGACTCCTGGGAACCGGGGTGGGGGGAGCTAGAGCAAGAGCGCTGGAAATAGGGAGGGTGTCCCCCACCCGAAGCTCAAAGAACCCAGGTGTCCAGGTCGTCAGCTTGGGGTTGGGGGGGGCAGGAAATGAAACCTGGTAGAACAGAAAGTGAAACTGCCCAGGTGGGGCCTCGGCAGGAAGGAAAGGGGCCCTAACACACCTGGACCCGGAGGACAGAAAAATAAAACTCTGGTGAGGCCTGAGGGGGGCAGGCTGGGGATTTGACCATTGGACAAAAAATTTCACGCAGGCGACAGTCTGCTCCACCACCCCCAGCTTCCCATGGAGCCAACTGAGTTGGGGGTAGGAGCTGGGCCTGCTAGATTTAGGCGTTGATGGGCAAAGCCCTGTTTTCGCTGGTGACACTGGGTCCACGGGAGACCAGGACTGCCTTGGCCCTGACCACCTGGGATGTCTTTCTCTAAGCTTCAGTTTCCTTGTCTGTAAAATGGGGGAGTTGGCCCCATGTTTCTCTGAAGCCCAAAGGACTCATTTCCAGCAGTCTGAGAAGATCCTGTAATTTGGCTATTTTGCAATTCCAACATGATCGCATTATAGAATTATACATTCCAGGTTCCCACATATTATCATTTTATGTTTTAGGATTTTGATCATCTAGATTAGCAATATTCTAATATTTTAGTGTTCTAGGAGTCTGACAAACTAGGATTCTAATATTTGAACTTCTTAACATTAAAGGATTTCAACAACCTAGCAGTCCAAAATTCAAACATTTTAACATTCTAGGATTCCAACAACCTAGGAATCTAATATTCCAACACTTTAACATTTTAGTATTTCAACAACCTAGGATTCTGATATTTGAACACTTTAATATCAGGGGAATTCAATGACCTGGGATGTATATTTCAACTATCTGTGATTCTGATATTCTGACAGTTTTACAGTCTGGTACTCCAACAGCATGGAAGCCCACTATTCTAACTTTTAACATTCTGGGATCCTGGCATCAAGTTCTACCTGTTTCCTCTTGTCATGACTCGAAGACTCCACCCTGGGGACCCTGGTGTCTAAAACTAAGGCTAGGGTGGGGCACTGTGATTAGGAGAGGGAACAGAGTCCCCAGGGCCTCTGGGGGGTGCAGAAATGGTACCTGGCCACCCCTCCACACACATCTTAGACCTGGGGGAGGGCAGGACTCTGAAACCTCACTTGCCCCTGGCACCTATAGGCACACGTGTCACCCGATCTCCATGGCCAGCCTGGGTTCAGTTTCTACTGTTTCCACCAAATGGGAGGCCCCGATGGGCATGAATGTGATGTCTCCACATCTGCCCCCACCTGTCCCTTCCTCCCCACTCGACACCTGGCCTGCCCCTCCCTTCCTACCTGCCAGCTGCAGAAAACAACATGCAGGGACAGGCAATTTGGGGAGGCCTCTGGGGCACCCCACCCCTGCCCAGTCCTTTCTAAATGGGTCGTGGGGTGAGGCAGCAATTGGGAGCCAATGCCCCCTCATCTTTCAGTCACCTAATGCTCAGATCCCCTCCCTCCCCTTCCCCCACGCCAGGCCTCTGCTAGCGCCCCCCTCCTCAGACCGCTCCACGAGCTGGATGGGGGAGCCTCGCGCCCTCACCTTCTGGTCCACGATGGAACACGCCAGCTGCTTCACATGGGCCAGCTCCGAGGCGGCGGGCAACAGCACGAACTCGCGGGTCAGCCCGATCTGGATGTGGAAGGAGACCCCAGTGCCCGGGGCCGGGATCTGGGGCAGCAGCGGTGGTGGCGACTGCAGCTCCAAGCCGCCGGGGGGCGGAGGAGACCCCGGCCCGGGAGATCCCGGGAGCCCCGCGGGATAGGACGGGGCGGCGGCCATGGGGGGAGGCCCCGGACCGGCCGCCCGGCGCCCACCCGGGATCCGGCTGGGGAAACCCGGGTTCTAGATCCGAGGGATCTTGTGAGCTGGTGCTAAGAGCGCGGGCCCAGAGACGGGAAATCTAGCAGGTTGAGGGGACCTGAGGATGGCAGGGTCCTGGGAAATGAGAGAAAAGGACGCCTGGAATCCAGGGATCACAGAAGCCAAGAAAGGAACAAAGGAGTGGTTCGGGGGACCCAGCGATTAAGAGATTCTAAGAAACCAGAGAGGAAAATCTAGTAGGTCGGGGTAGATCACAGGGATCAGGAGAGCCCGCGACCCAAAAGGTCCCTTGCAGAGAGGGGGGTTGAGAAGGGAGCTGGGGGGATCCCAGGATCTGTGGCTCTAAGAAGAGAGTTCCAGTAAGAAGGCGGCCCGAGGGAGCCACAGACCTGGGGAGTGGAAACCAGGAGTCTCGGAGTCGGGGGTCGAGCGGACCCCAGGGACCCGATCGGCACGGGGATGGGCAGAGGGGTCCTGAGGGCTGGGGTGGGAAGGAGGGAATCTCACGGGTGGCGGAAGTTGGAGAAAAGTTCGGTCGGGAGCCGTGGGGAAGACGGCGTTACCGGCGGCGGGGTAGGGGACGGGGGTAAGGGAGGGTCGCCGGGCGCGGGTGGCTCTTTTTTCCCCTCCAAAGTTTAAGTCCGCGGCGGCAGCGCAGGAGGAAGTGTCCGGAGCGACGGCGCAGTCGGCCAATCGGCGCGGGCCTCGGTGACGTCACGGAGGGGCGGGGCCTGCCTGGGGGCCGGGGGCGGAAGGGGAGGGCGGGCCCGGCGCCTCTAGTTGGGGGCTGGAGCTCCCGTGCCCGATGCCGGGGCCTGGGATGGGGTGGGAGCTGGGGGGCTGGCGGGCAGGACTGCTTCCTCCCCTCAACACACGCGAGTCTGGGAAGTTAACTTTTCCCTCAGCTGAGCAGGGAGGGGCGAGCCACCTTCACCCGGCCACCCCAGGTCGCGGGGACCCGACTGGGAGGCGACTGGCCCTTTAAGGAGGGAAGCCTTCTTGGCTGGCCGGTATCCGGCGCCCACCGCGGGAGAAGGGATGAGAAATAGGGTGTCGGGTCGGGCCAGGGCCAGCTCTCTGTCTTCTCAGAGCGTCGCCCATACCCCAGCCGCGCCCGGCACACTCAACCGCAGCTCACTGGACAGATGGGAAGATCAGGCCTCCAGATGTCTCCAGAGACCTGGGGCAAGGGGCACGGGGCTAACTGGAAGACAGGTGCGAAGGGTCAGTGCCCCCTGCCCTCAGGATGCTGCCTGGGGGGGGCCTGGGAGGGAGGACGACACACCCACACCACTTCACAAGCGGTGAACCGACAAGCTCCTGGGGACATGTGCCTGTGTCTTTCTGTATGACTTTAAGTGGGTGACTTCCCTTCTGTGAGCCTCAATCTCTCCATCTGTTAAATGGGACTGTAATAGGACTGAGTCCAGAGGGGATTGTGGGATGGAGATGGTATACAGGTGGCTGGGACACAGCAAAAGTTCAGTAAATGGTGGCTGTTGCTAACAACATGCAGAGGTAAAGGGGGAGGGACCTCGAGCACTTGGGCATTCATGGGTGGGTATGTCCATTAGTCAGTCACCCAGCAAATACCTGTTGAAACCCACTGCGTTGCCCCTTTGGGAGCAATCAGACTTGATTTCTCCTCCCCAGCTAATAATCAAGTGGTGGCTACCGTTTAGTGCACACATAGGACGCTGAAGCCTCAGAGGAGCAAAGTGACTTGTCCAAGATCACCAAGTGAAGTTGTCCCACCCATCTCCTTCATGGACAGGTCGCAGCCTAGGTTTGAGCCCCAAAGACATCCCAGAGCTGGGCCACCAGGACTGGCTGGGGATGGGAGCTGCCCACAGAGCCCCTTTCTGGTGCAGGGCCAAGGAGGGTAGCTGAGGTCCATACAGTATCACTCCGTCACCACGTCCGGAGGCTGGGGCTGGGGAAGGAAGGAAGTCTGAGGCTGGAAGGAAAACCAAACCACCTGGGAACTGCACAGAGCCCAGGATGACGGGGGAACAAGGCCACGAGGAGTCCACAGTAGGCTCCTGTCGTGTCACCTAAGGGCCTCTGTACCCGTTTTCCAGAGGGGCAGATGACTATCACAGTGAAATGCTAACACGTCCCGAGTGTGCAGTTCACAGGCCTCAACCCAGGAGGTGGGCACGAGTGTCATGTTCTGGAGGTGCTGGGACTTGCCCAAGGACACCGGCTGGTAGGCGATGAAGGCCTCATAGCAAAGGGAGATGGGATTGAACGCAAAATCTGATGACCTGCCAGAGACCCAGAGCAACCCCTGTCCTGTGTTCTGTACCATGTGGATGGTGATGGTCCCTCCCGTCAGAGGGCTCAGCACAGCAAACATCGGCCACTGAGAAAGGAAAGGAGGGACCATCAGGGGGCCCGCAGCTCTTTTCTAAGGAGCCCCCAGCATGGCAGAGCCTGCAGCTGGCGACACCAAGGCCAGTCATTCTATGCTGACGGGCCCCCGGCTTCCCTGCCTGCTGCACGTGGGCCCAGGCACAGGGCAGGGAGGGGAGGGAGGCCCAGGCACAGGGCAGGGAGGGGAGGGAGGTCTGAATCCTCTGGGCGCCAGCCTTCCCCTCACACCCATCACACATGGCGGGGGGAGGCTTTAGCTGAACCGTTGTCACCTCACAGCCTCTGCTTGTCGGGCTCTGCCCCTGGGGAGGGAGTGCTTAGGAACAGAAAGAAGGGGCGCAAGGAGATCCGGTCCAGTGCCCCCATTTCCGCCCTCCACCCACACCCCACCCAAGCTCCGGGCCCCTCCCCAGCCCCCCTTGCCCTACCACAAAACCCCAACCATCACATCCCCTCTCTCCAAACTCCACCCAGCCCAGGCAGAGCCAGCCACTCCTCCCCCAAAGTCCCCAGGCCCCTCCACAGACAGCACTGTCACCCATCTTACTCCAAAGGGTTTATTGAGACAAGTTTTCACATACAAGATAGGGGCAGAGGGGACAGGGCTTATAAACAGGAACCCGGGAGGGGGACCAAGGGCACAGGGTGGAACCAAAGAGAGTGAAATAAATAGAGGGAAAGAGTGGAGGGCCAGGATGGAGACTGACCAAGACTATCACACAGTGATAACACGGGGGGGGGGGGGGCATTAAAATCCTGTTATTTATACAGATATACAGGGAGTTAAGGGGGCCCAGGGCACCCTACTCCACCCTCCATGCCCCGGAGGCGGGGGCATGAGAAGGCCATCTCTCCCCATGGGCGACCCCGTGCAGGCTGGGAGGGCTGCCCGGGGAGGAGTGGTGGGCAGTTCCTGGCCTGGAGGCCTTGGTTAGTGTCTGGAAAGCAGTGGAGAGGGGACGGGGGAGGGGCCGGGCCCAGGGCTCAACTCTGCGGCTCCGGCCCACCCAGGAGGGGCATCTGTCCGGGATTCCTCCCAGCGCAGCCCCCACCAGGTCTGGGAGATGGAGAGGAAGGGGGCAGGAGCTCAAGGGGAGAACCTGGCACCTTCTGGCATCTTGGAAAAACTGATCCTCAAAAACACCCAGCCCTGGCTGCGCTGCCTGCAGAAGGCAGTTCTGATACCAGGAGCAGGTGTCAGGGCCCAGGGAGAAACCCCCAGGGACCGTCCTTGAGGGGTGATTCCTGAAAGGGGCGCGTCCCCAAGCCAGATGCTGGGGGAGAGGGCCGTGGGGGAGGGGATTCCTGGGGAAAGGGCCGCTAGCACCACCGGGCTCCACTGCAGCCGGGAAGAGGCCAGGCCTCTGCGCCTCTGGAGTGAAGCTGAGTGTCACCTGCGGGAGACAGAGGAAGGGGACACTAGACCATGGCCTCTAGGGCACAGCTCCTTCAATACCCTGCCCTCTATACCCAGGGGCTGCCTCTGTGATTCTCACAGGGTGGCCCCACCCTGGAGTGCCAGGCAACGGGGTGTGAGGGCCAGCAGGGCTGAGGACACAGGCAGCCTCCACCCTCCTGCCCAGAATACAGAGGGGCCCAGGCCCTCACCTCAGCCCCACTGCCTGGCCCTGCTCCGCAGCCCTCATGTGGCCGGGGCGGGGCCAGGCGGGCATCATACGAAGACCTTGGCCAGGGCGTCGGCGCCGGCGCTGGCGATGAGCGCCTTGCTGGGGTGGCAGGCGACGGCGTGGATGGCCTCCTCGTGCTTCTTGCGGTGGGCCGTGATCTCCTGCACGCAGGTTTTGTTGTCCAGGCTCCACAGACGCAGGGAGCAGTCGTGGCCTGCGCAGGGGTGGAGAGACAGGGCTGTCACCGAGCTCCTCACGCAAATACCTGGCCTGGGGGTCAGGTGCGATTCAACCCTCTTCCCTGACATGCCCCTGCACAGTCACCCCTGCCACCGGCCCAGAGGAGAAAGCTTTTGTTCCATCCTGTCATCCATCCATCTAGTCACCAAGTACTACTGAGCGCCTTCTGTGTACAGGCCCTGGGGGTGCAGGGAGCACACGGGCAGCTCTCCCTGCCCTCTGGCACAACACTGCAGGGCGGGAGGCAACGGGCAGGGGAACAGAAATCAGCCTGTGGCCAGCATGAGGACAGCATGGCCCGAGGACGAAGGAGGGGAGGACATGAAGGCAGAGCCCAGCCGTGACCCCACCGCGCCCACTCACGCCCACTACCGCCACTGCTCGTACGCCTGTGCGCTCCACATGCGCGTGCTCACAGCAGCTGGCAGGGGTCTCCCCAGGGTCTGA
The DNA here is from genome assembly GCA_008086735.1 of Cheirogaleus medius. Taxonomy (NCBI): domain Eukaryota; kingdom Metazoa; phylum Chordata; class Mammalia; order Primates; family Cheirogaleidae; genus Cheirogaleus; species Cheirogaleus medius. The sequence goes on from VBSM01003212.1 coordinate 7,608,813, forward strand.
CGCCGACAGCCCTGAGGCAGGCCTTCATCGGCCCACGGTCCAGCCCATCCCCTCTGGGCACAGCCCCACAGCCATGGCCTCAGTGCCCTCACGCAGAAAGAGCAGCCTGGGACCCAGTGCTCAAAGTCCCCATGGGGTTTCGTTAGATAGACCTGGACTTTCATTCCCGTAGCCCACTGGGCTGTGACCAAGTAGCAAGACTTAGCTCTGAGTGTCAGGTCCCACATCTGTAAAATGGGGACAAAGTACCTAGCACACAGGGTTGCTTAGATTTTTTTTTTGTTTGAGACAGAGTCTCACTCTGTTGCCCAGGCTAGAGTGCCGTGGCATCAGCCTAGCTCACAGCAACCTCAAACTCCTGGGCTCAAGCGATCCTCCTGCCTCAGCCTCCAGAGTAGTTGGGACTACAGACATGCGCCACCATGCCCAGCTAAGTTTTTCTATATATTTTTAGTTGGCCAATTAATTCCTTTCTATTTTTAGTAGAGACAGGATCTCTCTCTTGCTCAGGCTGGTCTCGAACTCCTGACCTCGAGCAATCCTACCACCTCGGCCTCCCAGAGTGCTAGGATTACAGGTGTGAGCCACCGCGCCCGGCCAGATTAGAAGATTAACTGAGATGCCACAGGTACCAGTGCTGCCGGTGGGCTCTGACCCTGTGCTTCATTGCCATGTCCTATTATGTCACCATAACCACGGTCACTCCTGCCCAGACTAGCTTCCCCCCAGTCCCCAGCCCCAGGAGTCTCCGTGCACTCGCCTAGGGCCAGTGCCCAGGTCTCTCTTCTTCTCCCCAACCTCGGTGGGTCCAGCAAGCTGCACCCCTGCTGCGGAAAGGACAGATAAGAGGGTCTCAACTTACTTCCTGACATCAGGAATACGCCGTTGGGGTCCACCGCTAGGCAGGTGACCGCGTCCAGGTGGGCAACCATGGAGTGCACGGATTTACCTGAGGGGAGACGGGTGGTGGCAGGGTCCTCGCCCATTCTGGGCCTCACCTGGGAAGGTGAGGGGGCTGGAGGAGATGCCCTGAGAGCCTCCGACGGGGACATGAGGACTTCTGCTGTGTCTGGGCCACCCCACACCACACAAGCGGGAGTGGGGCCAGCCAGAGGCTGGGCCTCACCTGTCCGATTGTCCAGGAAGCGGATGCCCCTGTCGTCGTGGGCGGTGATGGTGAGGGGCCGGTTTGGATGACTCACTACTTGGTTGATCTGGGTTGGGCCTGGAAGGAAGACGGGGAGAAGGAAGGACATCAAGGGGACAATCAGGGAGCCAGGACAGAGGCAAGAGAGGAGTCTTGCTGACCCCACAGCCCACCCCAGTGTCAAGGTTGGGGACCCACAGGCCACTCCTTTCCCGGCCTCAGTGCTGTTTCTACAGAATGAGCCCTGGGCTGTTTGGGGGTTGGGGAGCAGTGATAAGGGACATGAAAACGTGCATCTGCTCCACCAAGAGGGCCAACGGGGTGTCCATGACCTGCTCTCCCCTCGGCCCCCAAGAGCCCGAGCTGTGAGTGCGGCAGGGCTGCTCCCTCCACCGGACCTTATTTCCTTCCTGTCAGGGCCCCTGAGGGCGCAGGGCAGTCATCTCGCTGACTGACAAGCAGGTCACCAAAGCCACAAGAGGAACTGGGGCCTTAGAGGCATGCAGACCCCAGTCCCGCAGCCTGGCCCAGCCAGGGGCTCTGGGGTGGTCCCTTACCGCTGCTCCCCCGGGACTCCAGTGTGAGGAGGGCACTGCCAGCCTCCAGATCATACAGGACAGTGTCGCCAGAGCGGAAGGAGGCCACGATGTGGGCAGGCTCGGTGCTGGTGAAGGCCACTGAGGTGGGGATCCCGTGTTCTGTGGGCACAGGGGACAGAAGGCTGCCTGATGCCCAGTCCTGCCCTGGGGTCGGGGGCTGCAGGGCAGGAGGCCTGGGCCCTCCTCAGGAGCCACCCTGATGGCCTCTAGCCGGTCCCCCACTCACCACTGGCTGTGGGGAAGGTACAGAGGCAGCTCGGGCTGCTGCTGCTGGGGTCCCAGATGCGGACGGTGCCGTCAGCGGAGCAGGAGGCCAGGCGCTGGGAGGTGGGACTGAAGGCCAGGCCCCACACCGCGTCCCCGTGGCCCTCCAGGACGTGGCTCAGCACGCTTGGGTCTGGGATTAAAGGGGCCACATCAGGTCTGCCAGCCCCACTCCAGACAGTCTAGAGCTCCGGCTCGGCCACGCCCTGGGCAGCTGGGCTCGAGCCGTCCGTTCATCCCGCTTCCTGCCCAGAGCCCCGGCTCCCTTGGAGCTGCCCAGCACTGGGACAGGCCAGCGGCTGCACAGTGACCGCTAGCTCTTTGGGGAAGATTCTAGGGCTCCAGAAGGCAGGGATATCCCTCTGTTCATGGCTGTCTCCCCAGGGTCCAGAAACCAGTGCTCAATACGTAATTTTTAGGACTCAGTTAAGGAAAGAAGGAACAGTGGAGATTCTGCAGCCCCCAAGGGTTGGCACACAGCCTCTGCCCACCGCACGGGGCCCACCCTTGGCCTGAGACTGGCTTTGCCCAGTTTCTCTAAAGCTCTCTGTCATTCAAAGCTCCCACCATGGCTTTCCTGGTCACTGGGATCCACACAGGTGACTCTGGCCTGAGCCCTACCGACGTGGCTGGGGCTGGCCCTTGACCTCTCGTAGGTGGGAATGCTCTCTGAAATCGGTGTATGTTCCTCTAGGAGAGACACAGCCCTCTTAACTCTGCCACGATGAGATTAGCACAGAGCTATGTGAATGATCAAAAGAGGTGTCAGAGAGCAAGTGGACAGACGCTGAACAGAAGCGACAGTCTGGTCATGTCTCTGCTTAACTCTTTTTTTTTTTTTTTTGAGAGAGAGAGTCTTGTTCTGTTGCCCGGGCTAGAGTGCCGTGGCATCAGCCTAGCTCACAGCAACCTCCAACTCCTGGACTCAAGCGATCCTCCTGCCTCAGCCTCCTGAGTGGCTGGGACTACAGGCACGTGCCACCATGCCCGGTCAATTTTTTCTATATACTTTTAGCTGTCCAGCTAATTTCTTTCTATTTTTAGTAGAGACAGGGTCTCACTCTTGCTCAGGCTGGTCTTGAACTCCTGACCTTGAGCGATCCTCCCGCCTGCCTCCCAGAGTGCTAGGATTACAGGCGTGAGCCACTGCAACCTGCCTCCACTTAACTCTTAAGTGCCCCAGCTCCCTACACCCTGGCCTGGCTAAGTCCACCTTCTTCACTCGCTCCTCACACACTCCCTGCACTCGGTCACGCAGACATCCCAGCAAGAGGTGGACGCTGAGCATGATCGGAAGGAACGACCAGGCCCCAGTGGACGGCGGGTGGAGGAAGGGAAGGCGGGGAGCTACCCTCACCGTAGCCATCATAGGGGTCCATGTTGAGGTCTGGAATCTTCCAGCTGTGGATGCAGGCATCCGCCCCGCCACTGTAACAGTATTCGCTGTTGCTGCCCATGGCGACTGCCAGCACAGGGCCCCTGGAGGGTACAAAGATGGGTGAAGGGAGATGAGACAAGCAGCTCAAAACCTTCCTTGGCCACAGGACCTTCAAGTTCCCTACTAGCATCTTTCATGGATGGCCAAAAAGAATTCAGCCACTGGGGCTCTGGCCGTGCCACCCGGGCCAGTTGCCTTGTGCCCTGCCTTCTCCCAGCCCCCGCCTCCGTGTCCTCCCCTGAGAACCAGCCACCAGGGGCACATGAAAGTTGGCACAGAGCCCCAGAGCCAGGGCATGCATGGGCTGAGGGTTCCACTGTGCAGGACAGGAGAGGTGTCAGGACTCAGCCTTCCTGCTGCCCTGCCTGCTGCCATCGTCCTGCCGCGGTGGCAGTGAGCAGGTCAGGGATCAGACAGCTAGGTTTCTAGCAGGCTCAGGGCCGCCTCCCTACCTGTGCGCCCGGAAGGCGTGGATAGGTTCCACATCTAGCGCAGCATTCCTGTGGGGAGACAGAGGAGCCCGATGTCACTGAGACCCCTGTCATCCTACGCCCTGGGCCCGGGTGCCCCCACGCCCCCACTCTGGGGTTGCTGCCCTCACTTCTTGGCCGTGACCGCCTTCTGCAGGTTCCAGAGCTTGAGCGTGCCGTCTTCGGAGGCGGTGAGCAGCGCCGCCTGGCTGCGGTGGAAGGCCAGGGAGCGGATGCCGTCGTAGTGTGAGCGCAGGGTGAACTTCGGGTTCCAGGTCTTCTTGAAGGCATCTTTGCTGTCAGACAGCTGAGGGGGTGGGAGCTGCCTCAGTGGCCCCTCATCCATCCCAGCAGTCATGCAGACACTGCCACCTCTAACACGGCTTCGGTACCCCTCCCTTCCCCACGCAGATCCCCCGGCAAGAGGAGCGAGTAAAGAGCCGCCGGCCATGGCAGGAGGCTGAGCCTTCTCTCCTGAGTCCCAACGCCCTAGCAGCCCAGGGTGCTCGCCCCTTCCTCTTTGCTGGGCAGAGTCCCCTCACTCACTAGGCAAGTTCCTGCAGTATGACAGGTCTGGAGAGACAAGGCTGAGCCTGACCCCTTGGAGTCTCCCGGCTCAGAGGGATGGGGACCAGGGCGGACAATCAGACCATCCCACAAGTGCACAGAACTATGAGCTACACGCAGTGCAATGAATTAAAAACGCACAAGGAGGAGATAACAGACGGCCTGGCCGCCTCCATGGGGTCGGTAAGGCCTTCCTGAGGAAGAGGCAATCGAGCAGGACTTGACCACACAAGGGAAGCGGGATAGGGAGGGGAAATGGCATGTGCAAAGGCCCTGAGGCAGGAGGCAGCAAGGGTGGGCCCGGGCCAGAGAGGCCTGCGCAGCTCGGGTTCAGATGATGAGGAGAGCGGCAGATAAGGCCAGGAAGGTGGCAGGAGCCAGAGTGGGGAGCCCTGTCAGAATCTGCATTTCATCCTTGGAAAAAAGCCGCAGAGAACTGGGGATCGGGGGAAGGATTTAGAGTAGGGGAATGACATGGCTTTCTCTGGCCACCCCATGGAAGGCTCAGATGAGGGGCAGGTAAGAGTAGCTGCAGAGAGAGAGGTTAAGAGGATACGATGTCCCAGGGAGAGATGCGGGCATTTAGACCGGAAACTTGACCATGGAGGTGGAGGCAAGGACATGCATAGGGAGGCACTGAGAGCAGAATCAATAGGCCTGTTAGGGACACTGCACACGCCCTGATGGAAAGTAGAGCCACCGGCCAAGCAGGGGACCCAGAAAGGCCGGGCTTGGGAAAGGAGATTGCCAGGTGAGCCTCGGGACCCTGACCCAAGATGGGCTTCACATCTGAAGAACCCTCTGCCTGGGCTCAGTCCATCCCCGAGGTCCCCACCCTAGCTGTCACTTAGGCCACCGTTCTCTTTAGAGCCACAGTATCAGCTATCGTGTAGTTCCTCTGTCCCCTCCTCCAGCATGGGCGACATCCTGAAGAGCCCCAAGGCACACTCCAAGGCTCCCTTCCATGTCCCACAGCAGTGCCCCAACCTCACTGGGATCTACACCTGAGGTCCCGCCCCGCCACAGGAAACACACACATATCCAGGCCAGAGGTTCCCCAATGGCCAGAGGCCCGTCTGGGTCTCAGGCTCAGAACACTTCATTCCAGCCCACTGGCCCCTAAGGCTAGTCACACCAGACTAGCCTTATTTGGGGGGGCTTTGGCTCGAGGCCATCTTCCCGCACCCCAAAACGCCAGGGGCAGGAGGGAGCACTGAGTGAAGGAACCTGGCACAGTGATCAAGACCCAGGCTCCAGAATCTTCCAGGCCCTGCTCCTCAGCGACCACAGTCAAGCCCCTCCACCTGCCTGCACCCGCACCCCTCTGTGAGACAGGCGAGCAGAAGCCACCTCCCAGGGCCGGGGGTGATCTCACACGGTCCTCACGTGGAAGGGCCTGAGCACAGCAAAGGCTGGCCCTGGGTATGACGGCCATGGGGGACTGGGCTGGGGCACCTGGAGAACTTACATCACAGCTGAGGTCGTTGTCGTTGGTGACGGTGAGATCTGCCAAGTCCCCCAGGCTCACCTCCCCGCCCCCGATAGTGTCCATGATGAAAACGTCTGAGGAGAAGCCAAAGGAACCTGGTAGGGGGAGGGGAGGGAGGGGCAGAGAGGGCCGGGGAGAGAGAGGACGAGAGAGAGAGAGGCAGAGAGAGATAAGGAACAGGAGAGACAGGGAGAGGACGAGACCAAGAATCACAGCTGAAAAGGAGGGGACAGAGACAGACAGGGCAGGACAGACAAAAAGAGAGGGAGACAGAGACAGACAGACAAACTTTTGGGACAGGGAGGCTGCAGGCTGGAGGCTGGGCCTCGACCCTGAGGATACAGAAGCCCTTGGCTTAGCTCTGCAGCCTCCCTCTGCTGTAGGCCCACAGGACCAGGCTGGGGACGCAGTGGGTCTCTTACCTTCGTGTGGTCGGGGCTGCGGCGTGCCAGGAGGCGGGCCGGTCACTTTGGGGGGCAGCCCATCCACATCCCGAAGGTCAGCCAGGATGCCCTGGAGCTTGACCCGCCGGCTTTCTGCAGGGGTGAGGCACGGGGAGGAGTGGCCCACCAGTCCCCAACCCAGCCTCACTCGGGAGATGCCTTCCCCACCACCGGGGGCCTCCCTGTGACTGTGGGTGGGTGGCTAGGAAGCTCTGGGCCCAGGTGGCAGACTAGTAGAGGAAACAGAGGCTGAACACAACCCTCTGTGGGGCAGTAGGCAGGTCACTGCCTTTGCCTGGGCCTCAGTCCCCAGCCATTCACCCCGAGTGACCCCCCCCCCCAGGCCCTCTTAGCCAGGAGGCACAAGACAGGGAGGAAGACGCAGCCCTGCCCCACCTGCCTCTCCCCCACTGGGTCCTCATCCTGTTCCCTCCTTGAGGCCAGCCAGAACTGGATGTGGGCCGGCCCGTGTCCATAGGGGGATTTTCCAGGGAAGGGGTGAGGGGCCTGGCTGCTATGGCTCGGGCCTCCGGCTCGCCTTGGCCACTATCCTCTCTCAGGAAGTGTATCCGTCCGGTGGCGACCCTGGGGCAGGAAGCAGCTGCAGGCGGCTGTGTGTGGAAGGGGCAGGACCCAGGGGCTGGCCCTACCACCACTGTCATGGCCAGAGAATCCCCAACTCACCCAGCTCGTGGGGGCTCCCATCTGCGGTGCAACGCCGAGGGTCTGGAGACCCCTCCCCGTCATCTCCAGAGCCCAGGAAATCAAACTCATTGATGGCGTCCTCGGAGTCATCTTCCTCATCCTCATCTTCCATTTCAGGCACCAGGGCCTTGGAGGGGAGCTGGGGCATGGAGAAGCAGACAGGTCAGGGCGCTCCTGTCCAGAGACTAACCTCCCCCAGTGAGCAGGAAAAGATGAGCCAGGGTTCCCAGCCTTCTGCCTGTCCCTTCAGAAGGGACCGCCTCCGCGCCAACTGCTGCCTACGCTGCCTGCCCACTACGCGCTCCCCCTGCCGAGGCCTTCAGCCACTGCCTGTCCCGCCCCGCAGCCAGGCTTTGGAGGCCCCTTCCCGGCCCCTCACACTCCCGCAGCCCCTCCTCCTGGCCTGTGCTGGGGTGGCCCCTGTCCCACAGAGCAGTGCCTCTAGGGAAGAGAAGTCAGGCTCAAGACAACGGGCTTGCCGGGAGAGCGGCACGGACCCGTGTCCGCATGCGAGTGAACGAGGGGCACGGTCATGGTCACGGTGTGGACGAACGGCCCCAGCACTTTAACCACGGGTCCAGCAGAATGATAAGTAAACACCAAACACTGCCCCAGCTGCTGTGCGCACACGAGAACAAGTCACCTGCCCTGAACAGGCACTGAATAAGCTTCGCATAGTAAGTGGCTTCAATTAACCCCCAACCCTGTGAACTGTGATTGTTGTAATTATTATTCCCATATCACGGGCAAGGAAACTGAGGCCGAGCAGAACGAAGCTGCTTGTCCCAGGTCGCCAAGTCCGACCTCTGCCCATGCCCTGGGCAGCCTCAGCCAACTGTGGACGCCGCCAGGGTGCGGCTGACCCTCTACCAAGCCGGGTCAGGCACGCATGAGGAGCCAGTCTCTGGCTTGCGTGGGGGATGCAGAGGGATGGGACGTGGTGACCTAGGTTGGAGGTGTGGACAGCAGGCCCGGAGAGGCAGCAGCCAGGGTCTGGACTCTATGGAAGCCTGGAACCATTGCAGTCGCTCTGAAGGGTGCACAAGAACAGGGTCCTGTCACCCACACTCTTCCAATGGTGCCCAGGACCGTGAGAGCTACACCGCTGCTCACTCCCACAGATGCTACCAGCCATCAACGACACCCACTGAGCACGCAGTGGGGCCGGCCGCCATGGAGCTGAGGGCTTTCTGTGCATTGGCCCATTTGAATTAAATCCTCAACAACCAGAGACCGGGACTCTCAGCCCTGTTTTATGAGTTCAAAAACTGAAGCTAAGGCCGGGCGCGGTGGCTCACGCCTGTAATCCTAGCATTCTGGGAGGCCGAGGCGGGTGGATAGCTCAAGGTCAGGAGTTCGATACCAGCCTGAGCAAGAGCAAGACCCCGTCTCTACTAAAAATAGAAAGAAATTAATTGGCCAACTAATATATAGAAAAAATTAGCCGGGCATGGTGGCGCATGCCTGTAGTCCCAGCTACTTGGGAGGCGGAGGCAGAAGGATTGCTTGAGCCCAGGAGCTTGAGGTTGCTGTGAGCTAGGCTGACGCCACGGCACTCACTCTAGCCTGGGCAACAAAGTGAGACTCTGTCTCAAAAAAAAAAAAACAAAAAGAAACTGAAGCTAAGACAAAGAGAAGCACATGCCCAAGGTCACACAGTCAGGCCAGTGGCCAATCAGGGAGTCACAACAGGGCTTAAGGGTCACAGTGAGGCTTCAAGCTGAGCCTCCTTGAAGGTCTGCTGTGTGGACAGAGAGCCCTGCACGACATGCCAGCCCGGAGGTGGAACGAGTGTGGTGACAGATGTGAAGGCCACAGGAGTATAAAAATTCAGGGATGATTTCTGATGGGAGAAGCAGAGAGGAGCCTCACCCAGGCAGAACCCCGGACCCAGCCACACTCGTTCGATGCACAAGTATTTACTGAGAGCCTGTGTTCTAGACCCTTTTCAGGGCCCAGGGATGGAGCAGCAAAAAGACAAAAATCCCGGCCTGGTGGAGTTCACGATCTACTGCAGGACACGAAGCGAATGGCCACACCAAACACACAGCATCGGAACTGGTGGGGCTGCCCGCGGGGGAGCGCCGTGAGCGCTGACCTGGTCTACGGGGCTCAGGCAGGCCTCTAAGGGACATCTGGGATGAAGCAGCAGGACAGAGGGTTACGGCGGTGCAAGTGGGAAACGGGGCAGCACAGGCGAAGGCCCTGATGACAAACACCCAGGCACCTCTGCAGGGTACTGAGGCACACCCCTGTCGCAAAGAGAACTGGGACTCGGAGAAGGGCTGTGATCGGGCCGCACCCAGACCAGGATGCAGGGCATGTGGCGGGGAGGCGCTCACCTTCACACGCTGCTTCTTGTGCTGTACGCTGTCCAGCTCGTCGTCCTCGTCACTGTCTTCATCCTCGCAGTTCTGCAGGAAGGGGATCTGCTCCAGCACCGAGCCGCCCAGGCGCTCCTTGCTGTCTTTGCCCGCTGCGTTCCTGCCCATGACAAGGGGGCAGAGGGGGTTTCAGTCCTGCCGGGTGTCAAAGCTCAGAAGGGAAGGTGCCTGCCCACGCGTGGTGGCCGGAGCCTGGACCCAGCTAAGCCCTTTAGCCCCAAGTAGCCTTGACTCTAATCACACACAGGGCCCTGACTCCAGCCTCTGCCCCACGCATGCCCATGCCAACCGGAACCTCATTCCACCCAGACCGAGCCCCGACCCCCCAACCCTGACCAAACAGCTCCCGCATGTGCTGAGTCAGAGGGACGCTGGAGAGAGTGGCACTCACTCGGCAGCCCCCGTTCCCGTGCCCGGGTCAGATCACAAGGGCAGGTCAGGCAAGGCGCAGACGCCCCCAGCAGGAAAGAGGAACCAGCCACTCTGCAAATGCTCCAACAGCTACAGCCAGCTTGGCTGAAAACAGCAGGGGCACCGGCGCCCCTGCTCCTGAGGAGCCTGAACCATCCCCAGCGACAGATGGCACTCCTACTTCTATCTCCCGGCCTCCAACATGATGACAAGTTTTAGCAGGGGAGGAGATGTTTACCAAACCTGACTCAGCTGTAAAGGCAGGGGGGAATTCAAAGTTCAGATCAATGTAATCCTTTTTGCCATCAGGTTGCGGCTCTAGAGAGTTCTTGTCGACTGCCCAGGTGTACAGTTACCACTCGGTAGAGAGATCACTGCAGACTTCCCCTCGCTAGCCTCCAGGCTGCCACGCCCAGAATTCACTTGGGCCAGGACACCACTCTCATCCTCACTCCCAGCCTTCCTCCACCGCCTGGCTGCCAGCTCAGCCTCCTCCTGGCTTCCTCCCCTGCTCCAGCCTGAGCTCAGCAGGTCCCCAAGGCTCTGGCCTTGGATCTCTTCCCTGCACTGTCTACACTCAGTCCCTCAGTCCCTGAGCTGGCCCATGTGCTGTGACTCCCGGGACTGCAGCCTCTCCACAGCCACAGCCCTGAGCTCACGCCCCGCAGCAACGAGGGCCGGAAACTTCCCGCCTCAGGCCCTTTGCGTTTGCCCTTCCCTCTGCCCAGAACATTCTCCTCCCAGCCACTGTGTGCCTTACCCTCCATTTCATGCAGTTTTCTGCCCAAATGTCACAGGACAGAGATGCCCCAATGACCAGAGGTCTTCCCTGCCGCACCTCCATCCAAAGTAGCATGATTTCTCTTCTCGATCTTATTACCTTTCCTATTCTCCATAGCACTTAGCAACACCTACATGACCTTATTTATTGTGATGAATTAATAATTAATGAGATTAGAGAATGAACAAGTAAGAGCTCCCCATTGCAGCAACCGTGTGTTTTGCTCCCCACTGGAAGCCACCCAGGGCGCGCTTCAGTAGGTGCTGGACATTGCTAAGGAGTGCGCAGGCATGAGACCCAGGAGAGGGGCAGCCTAGAGACAAGGCCGTGGAGAGAGTGTAGAGGGACACAGCATCCAGGGGATCCCAGCAATGAAGGGGCAGGGGGTTCTGGAACAAACAATCCCACGATATGTTCCAGAAGGAGAAGGGCCGCCAGTGCGTGCAGGAACGCCGGCTTTCTGACACTGTCCCGCCTCAGGTGGGAGGACGGAGGGATACACCTGCCAAGCCCAAGGGCTCACCTCTTTATCTGCTCCTCGATCTGCTTCACCAGCAGTGACTCACCACCACTGAGCCCACCAGGGCCCGGTGTGGCCCTGGGGCCCCCTTCACTAGGCTCTGCAGCCCCGTTGAGCTCCAACGAGCGGCCCAACAGGGAACGGACGCGCTTGGACCGCATGTCGAGGATGGTGTCTGTGTAGCCTACCTCTTCCAGGTACCTGCAGGGGTACAGAGCCAGTGCGGGTCAGATGTCCCCTGGGCTTCTTCATATACTTCAGGGACCAACACAAACTGGGACACCCTGGTGCAGGGCAACTGAAGGGTATACTTAAGAGTCTACACCAAAATTTGACATAAGCATACCCCCGATGCAGCAGTTTCTCTTTCGAGACTCCTTCTAGTGGAAGCCCTTACACCCATGCACAATGTTATCGCACAAGGACGGTCCCTGCAATGTCGTATGGGGGAGTCCGAAGTGCAGGGACCAACCTCAACATCCACTGACAGGGACCGTGTCAGATTACTGATAGGAATGCTAGGCAGAAAATAAACACAGCAGTGTCAAGGAAAGCTGGCCACGATAAACAGCACAGTGAAAACAGTAAATTACATGTTCCTTACGAGGTCAGTGTTTGTGTAAAGAAAAAAAGCATTAATATGTGTGTAAGTTTACATAACACGGAAACACACCTTTGTATTATCCCCCAACCAAGAGGCCTAGAAAGATACATGTGAAACTTAATAGCAGTGACCTCTACAGAGTGGGATGAAGGACGTAAGAGGAACATTTGCAACTTACTTCTACAAATGAGCATGTATTACTTCTACAATTTAAAAAGAAAAAAAAAAGAACAAAAATCAATTATGGGTATCTGTGGCTTCAAAAGACAGGAGACAAAGTCCCTTGCTAGTCCTCAAGAGGCTGCTTGGCCAGGAAGCCTTTTCTGTTCCCTGTGCCTTTGAAGCCTTGACCCTGCCCCTCACATATGTCGTCTCTTAAGTGCCCGTTGTCTCCGAGGCTCCCGTGTCCCCACCAGCAGAGGCAGGGAAGCACAGCGGTTTAGCAGTTGGGCTCCGGGCTCGGACTGCCTGAGACCCCATCCCAGCAACCACACGACCTTGTGCAAACACATCACCTCTCTGCACCTCAGTTCTGCCATCTGTGAAAATGAGGGGAATGCTAGCAGCTATACCATAACAGGGACTTACGTCAGGAATCGACGTGAGGAAAATGTTTAGCCAAGTGCCATGCACAGAATAAGTACTTGGTTAAGTGTGGCCTGTTATTATTACTATTATCATTTTGGGGTTATTGTTTGTGCACATTTTAAGCCAGCAATTGCACATCCAGATATTTAGCTTAACGACATCAAGGATATGCACAAATATCTTCCTGATGGTTGTCACATTGTCTATAATACTAAAATATTAAAAGCAACCTCAACAAAATACATAAGAAGGAACTGACTATAGACACTTATGGTTATCCATATGACTGATGATTACACAGTTCTGTAATGCCAGCACATTAGGATGCTGAGGCGGGAGGATTGCTTGAGGCCAGGAGTTCAAGACCAGCTTGGGCAACATAGTGAAAC
>VBSM01003212.1:7630795-7645301 GCA_008086735.1 Cheirogaleus medius
TTTGTGGGTAAGATGAAACTGTGCTCTATTACACAGAATTGGCTGATTCGGGGTCTTCTGGTTCTTTCCTCAGCAGTGCAACTGAGCTGGGCTGGAACTGCCCTCCTGGAACTCCTCCAGCCTGTAACCTAGGAGGTAAGAAGTCCCTTGGTGTCATCAACACTCATGTGGAAACTGCCCTTTCCTTATTCCCAAAGACTTTCTCACATATCTCCCATTTTTTTCTTCCTGTCACATTCCCATTCTCCAGACGCAGGGGCTGAGGCTCAGGCTTGAAGAGAGTCTGGCCACTTACATTGTTTTGTGGGGAACGAGAGACAATAAGGTCTCAGCTTAGCTGAGTCCCCTGTTTTCTCTCATGCCCCTGCTGCCTTCCTGCCGTACCTGTAGGTTGTGTGTTTGGATTTTATCTTCTGGATGGCCAACCCGATGACTGCCTTGTTCATCCTGTGAGAACACTCCATAAATATGTTTGTTGCGTTAATAGATTGAATTAATTAATTAACGTGCTGTATTTAGCTTTGAAAGCACCTGCCAATTTCGGGCTGGGGAAGGCTCACCAAAGATGGTCTGAGAGTTGGGCCTTCTGCGTGTACCCAAGAGAGACAGCAGAGTATATATTGGTTTAAAGCACAACTCTGGAGCCAGCTTCTTAGATCAAATCCTGGGTCTACCACTTCCCAGCCATGTGACCTTGAGCAAGCGGCGTCACTTCTCTGTGCCTCAGTTTCCTCATCTTTAATTGTGATCATAACATGAAGAATAAATGAGGATTAAATGAGTGAATGTACACAAAGTACTTAGAACAGGACCTGGCCCCGGGTGAGCCAATAGAATTGTTAGTATTATTTCTCCCGATTCAGAAAAGTATACAACATTCAGACCTTCAAAATCATTATTTCATCTACCTTGCCCCAATGAAGGGGTTTGTAGTCCTTATAGTTCCTACATTACATTTGGTGAAGCCAGGACTAACCTTGTCAGGGTACTAGATAATTCCTTTCTCTTTCTAAGTTTCCCTAACACCCCCATCAGCAGGTGGCATCTCTTCATCTGGCCATCAAACCCACTAGTATCTGAGTGCCTGGTTTCTGTCCTCTGCCCTCCTGGCCCAGAGTCAGCCAGACAGTGTGGCGAGAGCCAGGGCCTTAGAAGTGGACACCTGGGTTCTGGTCCCTGTGTCCTTCCCATCTCTAAGCCCAGGTTCCCTATGTTAACAGTTCAAGTCCCTCATTCATTCAACACGTATTTATTAAGCACCTGCTATATGCCAGGTGCTGGGCTGTGCTCTGGGGATGCAGCAGGAAACAGAGCTGACAAAACAGATCCCCACCTTCCGTGGGGACTCTGACAGTAACCAAGACAAGTAAAACCCACATGATAATTTCTAGGGGAGAAAAAGAATGCAGGGATCAGGGACAGGAAGTATGGGGTGACAGGGAGATGCAGTTTTAAATAGGATGGCCAAAGGAAGGGCTCACTGTCACTGGAAGGTGACATTTGAGCAAAGATCTGCAGGCCGTGGGGGAGGAGCCACTCGGATACCTGGGGGAAGAGGAGCATCCTGCCCTTTTTTTTTTGCCAAGTGTATTCTTAGCGCTGGGGGCATAGCGCTGATCAAGAAAGCCCTGGGTCTGCCCTCCTAGGGCTCACACAGCCTAGCAGGCAGACACATCTATCCCCATCTGAGGGACCAAAATGGGCAGGGCTGGGGGAGCCTAGAGGGGTTCAGGGAGGGCTTCCTGGAGGGGGTGTGTGAGCTGAGGCCTCACGCATAAGTAGGTGTTCTCCAGGAGAAGAAGTATGGAGAGAAAGCGTCCTTAAGAAGAGACTCTTCTAGACAGAAGGAACAGAACGTGCAATCACTTAGAAATAAGTGACCTGTCTGAGAGAAAGTGCAGGGTGACTTAGGCATAGAGTTTGAGGAAGGCATGACAAAAGATGGGCTCAAACGGTGGGCAGGCAAGTGGAATGTTGTAAGAAACTTAAACTTTTCCCCAGGCACTGGGGAGCCATGGCAAGATCTGAGCAGGGAAGGGAGAGGTCATATTTGTGCTTTAGGAGGACCCCTCTGGCTACCATGAAGAGGGTACTCGGGCTGGAGACGAGGGGGAGGTTGGGCAGGAACCTGGGTGGACCTGGGTTGAAGGGGGAGCTGTAGAAATGGGGAGGAGGGGTCAGAAGTATTTAGGAGGTAGGAAGATTAGCTGGATGTCCTCTCTCAGAGAAGGGCAGAAACCTATAAAAATCCTTAATGGGGAAACTTTGAGTACCTGCTGGGAACCACCTGTTCTGGAGACAAGCTAAGTCTTCAAAGCCTGTGATGGGGACAGGGAGACAGCGCCATCTGGGGCTTGCTTGGGAGTGTGGCCAATGAATGGACAGGGAGTGGGTACCTTAAAGCTGGCAGGCAGTATCTAGAAGGTCGCATTCCACTTAAAAAGTTTTTTTTAATTGTAACAAAATACATATTACATAAAATGTATCATCTTAACTATTTTTAAGTACACAGTTCCGTAGTGTCAGGTGCATTAAAATTGTGCAAATAAACCTCCAGAACTTTTTCATCTTGCAAAACTGATCTTCAGTACCCATCAAACAGCTCCCCATTCCCCCTACCCACAGCCCCTGGCACCCACCATTCTACTTGCTGTTTCTATGAGTTTGACCCACTTCATTTTTAAAAAATAAATTGAATCAGTGGCCAACATTTAAAAATTGGCCAGCCTGGGCAATAGCAAGACCCCATCTCTACAAAAAAATTTAAAAATTAGCCGGGCATGGTGGTGTGCCCCTGTAGTCCCAGCTACTCAGGAGGCTGAGACAGGAGGATTGCTTGAGCCCAGGAGTTGGAGGTTGCAGTGAGCTATGATCACGCCACTGCACTCCAGCCAGGGTCAGGGAGATGACAAGATGGCACAGGGTTTGAGGATGTCAGAAGGAGGCAGCAGAGGAGAGGTTTGGGGGTAATGCTTGGGGGCTGCAGCATCAGCCTCACCCTGGAGCCAGGGCCAGGGTGAGGGAGTGAAGGGAGGGAGACAGGGAGAGTTCAGGGGGGCTTCCTGGAGGAGGGAATGGTAGAGAGGAAGTTGCAAGCTAGGTTGGGAATGGAGTTAGGGTATTTATAACTGAGCTGGCATCTGAATGGCAAGTTGACAGAGAAGGGTGGGACAACATGGAAGGGAAGGTGATTCAATTGAAAAAAAACTTATCGAGCACCTAATGCATATCTGGCTCTGTGCTTCGTGGGCATTGAGGAGCCAGCAAGGGACCAAGACTGGCTCATGGGTCTCACACTCAGCGATGACTTAGAGTAGTCAGGCTGGAGTGGGGGGACCCAGGGAGCCGAGAAAGCCCAGAGGGGCTGCATGACCCAGCCTGGGAGGTCAGGGAAGACTTCCTGGAGGAGGGGAAATCCGAGTTGATACCAAATAGGGAAAAGAAGGGGAACTGAGAAGGAACTAGGGAAACGGCAAGGCTGGGTCGGGCAAGAGAGGTGGTTCTGACAACCAGCTCCAGCTTTGCTCTCATCCCTCTTCCCCAGGATGCCTCGGAGGCCCAGCTAGGGCCTGACCCGGGCCCCATGCGGCTCACCCGCTGCCAGGCTGCCCTGGCAGCCGCCATCACACTCAACCTGCTGGTCCTCTTCTATGTCTCGTGGCTGCAGCACCAGCCCCGGCACTCCCGCGCCCGGGCCCCTCGCCGTTCATCTGCCGCTGGGCCCCGTGTCACCATCCTAGTACGGGAGTTCGAGGCATTTGACAACGCTGTGCCCGAACTAGTGGACTCCTTCCTGCAGCAGGACCCAGCCCAGCCCGTGGTGGTGGTGGCCGATGCGCTCCCCTACCCGCCCCTGGCCCTGCCCGGCATCCCCAATGTTCGCCTGGCGCTGCTCCAGCCCGCCCTGGACCGGCCCGCTGCAGCCTCACGCCCGGAGACCTACGTGGCCACTGAGTTCGTGGCCCTGGTGCCTGATGGGGCGCGGGCCGAGGCACCGGGCCAGCTGGACCGCATGGTGGAGGCGCTGCGAGCAGGAAGCACACGCCTGGTGGCCGCCCCCGTGGCCACAGCCAACCCTGCCAGGTGCCTGGCCCTGAACGTCAGCGTGCGAGAATGGACCGCCCGCTATGGTCAGGTAACCACTGCATCCCGCTGCGACGCCCTGGACGGGGACGCTGTGGTGCTCCTGCGCGCACGCGACCTCTTCAACCTCTCGGCGCCGCTGGCCCGGCCGGTGGGCGCTAGCCTGTTCCTGCAGACCGCCCTTCGCGGCTGGCCGGTGCAGCTGCTGGACCTGCCCTTCGCCGCGGCGCGCCAGCCCCCGCTGGCCACGGCCCACGCGCGCTGGAAGGCGGAGCGCGAGGGGCGCACTCGGCGGGCGGCGCTGCTCCACGCGCTGGGCATCCGCCTGGTGAGCTGGGAGGGCGGGCGGCTGGAGTGGTTCGGCTGCAGCAAGGAGACCACGCGCTGCTTCGGCACAGTGGTGGGCGACACCCCGGCCTACCTGTACGAAGAGCGTTGGACGCCCCCCTGCTGCCTGCGCGCGCTGCGGGAGACCGCCCGTTACGTGGTGGGGGTGCTGGAGGCGGCGGGTGTGCGCTACTGGCTGGAGGGCGGCTCGCTGCTGGGGGCGGCCCGCCACGGGGACATCATCCCGTGGGACTACGACGTGGATCTGGGCATCTACTTGGAGGACGTGGGCAACTGCGAGCAGCTGCGGGGAGCAGAGGCCGGCTCGGTGGTGGACGAGCGCGGCTTCGTGTGGGAGAAGGCCGTGGAGGGGGACTTTTTCCGCGTGCAGTACAGCGAGAGCAACCACCTACATGTGGACCTGTGGCCCTTCTACCCCCGCAACGGGGTCATGACCAAGGACACGTGGCTAGACCACCGGCAAGACGTCGAGTTCCCGGAGCACTTCCTACAGCCCCTGGTGCCTCTGCCCTTTGCTGGCTTCGTGGCGCAGGCGCCTAACAACTACCGTCGCTTCCTGGAGCTCAAGTTTGGCCCTGGGGTCATCGAGAACCCCGAGTACCCCAACCCGGCACTCCTGAGTTTGACGGGAAGCGGCTGAAGTCCTGCTGCCCTCGCCTGGGGACCAGGGGACATTCCTGTGTTTTGGGGGAGTCTGGATGTGGAGCAGCTTCGTGTGGGCGATGGGGGGTGAGGGGGATGTCGTGCGGAGGGTTGGGGAAGGACGGCGAGAGAGAAAGAAATTAGAGGAGGCGCGCGACGAAGCTTGGCTTTGGCAGGAGGGAAGCTGGCCAAAGGTGGTGGGAAGCGCCACCCAGAGCTTCTCCAGCCTGCCCGCCGTGAGCGATGGATGTGTGCACGCGTCCTGGTAATTGAAGGAGCCAGCGATGCCAGGCCGTCCTGCAAGGCCCAGCATAGTCCCAGGCCACAAAGGACCCTGCCCAAGATTCCAAGTGCCCTGCGCTCTGGAGCTAGGGCAGAGTTTTGGAAAGCAAGAAGGGTGTAGGCTCTGGGGCCAGACTGGCGAGATTGAAACCCTGGCTCCACCCCTTACTAGTTAGGTGGGTCTGGGGCGGTGTCCCAGTTCACTGTGCTCACTTGGTGGCCTCCGGGATTCTGCGAGTGCCCTCCGTGTCTAGCACCGAATGAGCCCCCGGGACCTTTGGCTGCTGGAATCCCTTCCGCCACTAGAGGGCGCGTCTGCTCCGCTCCTGATGGCGTGCTGTTGGTGCCAGGGTGACGGTAACCGCAGCGCCATCGCGTCTCTTGAGCCTTTGGACTTCAGTCCCCCGTGGGAGGCGGGACAGTGATATCTCCTCTTCTTCCGGAAGGCGACCTCCTTCCCTCCTGGGAGAGCCCTGTGAGGTGCGTGCTGCTCTTAACTCGCCTTGCAGAGGAGAAAACTGGCTCAACTCTGAGGTGCGATCTGGTCACAGACGGGTCGTGGATCCGGGCTCCACTCCTTGTTATTACCTCATTATTTCAGCTCCGCACCTGCTTCTCGGCCTGCACGGCAGGGTACACCGTAACCATAGTTCATGTTTACTGAGCACTTCTGGGTACCAGGCGTCCTTCTCGGCGTTTCACGTGGGTTGACTGGCTTATCCCTCCGAAGTGACGGTTGCTATCATTCCCATTTTACAGATGAGGAAACGGAGGCCAGAATGGTAAAGTCACTCGCCCAAAGTCAGACGGCTTAGGAAGTGGCAGACTGGGGACTGGAACCCAGGTGGTCAGGCTCCGGAGCGCACACTGGACTCACCCACTGTGCCCTCTCTAGCGATGGCACCCAGGACGGGGTCTGGGGAGCCGTGCTACTTAGCACGTGGAAGCATTGGCAGCCTGCCTTTTTTGATCATGCACCTGAGTAAATAGTATTTGGGTATGTGCTCCCAATATGTGTATATTTATTTATAAATTATGTACGGGTATTGCTATCCGTCTGTATATCAGTAATAACACTTAAATTATTCCATTTTAAATAGTAAATAGGAATAGAAGTTTTTATGTTTTGTCACCTCATCCCAATGACTTTTTGCACACACCCTTAGGGGTGTACATCTATTTTTAGAGACAACAGGTTAAAGAAAAGTGCAGGCTCTGTGGTGAGAGAGAACGGGGTTCCAACCGCAGCACTGCCGCTTCTCCCAGTCTGAATGTGGGCCTCCAGTGACGGCGTCTCTGCACCCCTGCTTTGCATCTGGGAAATGGGGCGGTGAGATCCTTTATTCCGTGGGAGTGCGTTTGCGGCAAAGGAGTCAAGAGTCAGGCTGGGTTTGAATCCGGGCTTGGCCCTTTACTTTTTTTGCAGTCTTAGGCAAGTTGCTGCCTCTCTGAACCCTTAAACTGAGGGGTTGGCAGTATTGCAGAATTGTACACTTCTTGGAGGAGGAGGCTTCAAACCTAATTTGCTGAAGCTCCGACATCCAAAGACTGATTTCTTATAACCCAGCCTCTGCTTTTAACCACTGAACCCGCAAATGGGTCACAAAAAGACTGTCAGCTCCCCAGAGAACATTCTGGAAGTGTATGGGGACGGTTTGGGTTATCACCGTGAGAGGACAGTGCTCCTGGCTCTTGGAAGGTGGGTCCCAGGGATGTGGATGCCTAACGTACAGGCACCTCCACACAATAAAGCCAGTCACTTGTCACATGCCGTTTCCTGTTAGACATTCATGGAGGAAAGATGATATTCAAAATATTTTGCAACCGGTATGATAATATAAATTAATATTTCTCAATATATGCATCAAATTTTAAAATATTCCTTTTCTCTAATCCAAGTGATCTTACCTTTATATACATATTTCTTCAGATTGTTTACCAAGAATATAAGTTGAAACTCAATCCATCCTCAAATTGTTTTACCGAGTTTGCTTTCTTTAGAAATTGTTTTGTTTTTTTAGACAAAGTCTTGGTTGGTTATCCCGACTAGAGTGCAGCAGTGGTGTGCTCAGAGCTCACTGCAGCCTCAAATGCCTGGGCTCAAGCGATCCTCCTGCCTCAGCCTCCTGAGGAGCTGGGACTACCAGGGGCGGCCACCACGCCCGGCTAATTTTTTTATATTTTGTGGAAGCAGAGTCTCACTATGTTGCCCAGGCTGGTTTGGAGGCCCAGTGGGCCTTAAGGAATCTTCTTGCCTTGGCCTCCCAAAGTGCTGGGATTATAGGTGTGAGCCACCACGCCTGGCCATTGTTTAGAAATTGTTGATGTGATTTCCTTCTTTTTTTATATAATTATTTCAAAATGTTAAGGGGTTACAAATGTTTTTGTTACCTGGATACACTCTACGATGCTGAAGTCAGGGCTTTCAGCATGCCCGCCACCAGGCCAGTGTTTATGGTACCGGATAGGTAAATTTTCATTCCTCATCTCCCTCCCATGCTCTGCCTGATGTGATTTCTTGATTGATGGTCGCTATCTATAGTAACAGTGATCCTGCCTTCTCTATGTTTTGATACAGGGAATCATCTCAGATGGTTCCAGCAGCTTCCCACTAAATTGAGAATCGGGTGACTTGAAATCTCAATAGATTAGGAAAGTCTCCTCTACGGCCATACCAGCCTGAATGCACCTGATCTCGTGAAGCTAAGCAGGGTCGGGCCTGGTTAGTACTTGGATGGGAGAGATTCTCTTCGGATTAACCATAGAGTTTTGGGGTTTTCTCCTTTCCTCACTGTTCTGAGTTAACAGCAAATACATTAAAAACTTTTCTACCGGCCAGGCTTGGTGGCTCACACCTGTAATCCTAGCACTCTGGGAGACCAAGGTGGGAGGATCACTTGAGGTCAGGAGTTTGAGACTGGTCTGAGCAAGAGCGAGACCCGTCTCTACTCAAAATTAGCCGGGCATGGTTGTGCGCACCTGTAGTCCCAGCTACTTGGGAGGCTGAGGCAGGAGGATCGCTTGAGCCCAGGAGTCTGAGGTTGCTGTGAGCTAGGCTGACGCCACGGCACTCTAGCCCGGGCAACAGAGTGAGACTCTGTCTCAAAAAAAAAACAAAAAACAAACCAACTTTTCTAGCCCCTGTAATACTGTCTGATGGTTTTATATATTCGATATCTTTGTTATCAACTAAGTTATATACGTCAAAAAACCTGTCACAATAATTAACTTGAACTAGCAAGTTCATATTAGAATATGTATTGAATTTTACTGTTTTCTCAACTACTCTTGTACTATTAAACACCCAGAATAGAAATATTTCAATATTTTAAATAGCATATCCATGCTAGTGCAGTCCAACTAAAATTTAGCCTTAGTTGGAGGTGAAATCCCTGGTAGTAATTATCTGAGCCCAGAGCCGACACTCTCTGGTAGACACAAAGTCCTTTTTATTTGAAACAGCCTCTGAATCTTCCAGGAAGTGCAACTACCGTGCAAAATGAAGGAAGTTTGTATTGTGTTCTGTCAGAAACTTGGCCAGTGATCATCCACCGTGTCAGAAAATCACGTTGCTCCCGGCTCTTGGTAATTAGACACCAATGCCATGTGTTCCCAGCGCTTTGAGAGGTGTAAACAGTGAGGCTGCCTCCTTGGGTTCTAGTGAGGTGGCCCCCCACATTTGTATGTTGAAATGCATTCGTCAATTACTATACTCTTATTCCTCCTTTTCTTGACAGTTAGGGCAATAAAGGATTGTCTTTAAAATCTTGTGCAGGTGAATTATATTCATATTATCTATAAACTTCAGGAGAGCAGAGAAAACTTTCCCAGAGCTGACATTCAAGCCAGCACATGCCCTGGGATGGTCGTGCTGGTGGTTAAAAAACAAAAACATATTACGGATTATTTACCCTTTGGTCAGTGGTCATTCCATGAGCCCCCAGACCACTAGTATACTCCTGGGGAGCCCCCAGACCTCCTTCTGACCCAGCAGCCAAGGGGTTAACACTTGGCACAGTGGGAGGGAAGGGAGATCCCTGTCCCGGATGTTGTCTGATGGGCCACTGCTTTTGCCAAGCAGTAAATATTTTGTGTGTCACCTCTGGATGTTACACAATATTTGCTCTGAAAAGTGAGTGGTACATTAAGATCTGTCCACAAATGCACCTTTATGCACAATTGCTCCAACCTGGAAACCACTCCGTCAACAAGTGAGTGGATAAACAAACTGTGGTACATCCAGACAATAGAACACTCCTCAGTGGTTAAAGGAAAAAAAAGAGTAAACCACTGATACGTGCAAAAACATGAATAAATCCCCAAAGCATTATGTTACATAAAAGCAGCCAGATACAAAAAGCTACGTGGTCTATGATTCCACCAACGTAATATTCTAGAAGGGAAAAAACTAATTCATGGTGACCAGAAGCAGATCAGTGGTTGCCTAGGCCTGGGGGTAGAGGGAAGGGCAGACTGCAAAGAGGCACAGGGAAATTTGGGGGTGATGGGAATATCCTGTCTCTTGATTGTGGGGGTGTTTTTTCACGGTGTATGCATCTGTCAAAACTCATCCCATGGGCAACTTTAATGGCTGCAATTTATTGTGTGTAATAATGTCAATAGGCTGACCGCTAAAAAAGGAGATGGAGAGGGAGTCCAACAGGCCTGGAAACATTGGCCTGTCGCTGGGAGAGACAAACCCAAGCCTTCACCCTCTGCCTGTCCCCTGCCTCCCTGGCCCCAGTACTGCCACTCCAAGCCTAGAACTCGGGGCCAAGCCCAATGCAGGGTCAGCCACGGCCCTCCCTCCCAAGCCGGGCTCCTAAGAAGAGGCAAGAGGGGTGGATGGGGAAATAGAGACAGAGGGAGCTGGGAGCTGGGGCTCCCCCCAGGGAGTGGCCATCCAGGTGTGTTTCTTCTGCTCTTATGTAACCTTCACCAGCAGGCTTTGGGCGAGGCATTAACAGAGCCATTGTCACCAGTGGGTGAGGCCCCGACGTGCTCACCCAAGGTCACATAGCCGGCAGCTGGCAGCTGGCAGAAGCAGGACTGCACCAGCCTCTCACAGCCAGGCAGCTCTGTGGTGGAGCCTGACCCATTCATCCACCCCGTGAGTATTCACTGAACCCTGCTATGCCTGCGCGTCAGGCCCTGTGCTGGGCTCGGAGCATACAGT
Source organism: Cheirogaleus medius (assembly GCA_008086735.1). Lineage (NCBI taxonomy): Eukaryota > Metazoa > Chordata > Mammalia > Primates > Cheirogaleidae > Cheirogaleus > Cheirogaleus medius. The sequence continues at coordinate 7,641,327 of VBSM01003212.1, forward strand.
AGTGACAAGACAGAGAGAGCTCCCCCAGGGACGCACTTCCTAGTGAGGACAGGCAGCAAACCACCGAACATAATAAACAAGCGATGTTATATAGGTATGTAAGTATGTTAGGAGGTGATAATGGTTATTAAAGTAGAACAGGCCGGGCGTGGTGGCTCACACCTGTAATCCCAGCACTTTGGGAGGCTGAGGCAGAAGGATCGCTGGAGCCCAGGAGTTTGAGGCTGCAGTAGGTTATGATTGTGCCACTGCACTCCAGCCTGGGTGACAGAGCAAGACCCTGTCTCTTTAAAAAAAACAAAGTAGAACAGGGTAAGGGTTCGGTGAATGGGTGCGAGTGGGGAACAGGGAAAGGGGGTTGTCGGATTAAATAAGGTGGTCAGAGAAGGCCTCACTCAGGAGACATTTGAACAAAGATGAGGAGGAACGGAAGGAGCCAGGTGGAGATCCAGGGGAAGCATGTCCAGTCAGAGGATCAGCTAGTGCAAAGGCCCTGAGCAGGCCTGGTCTGTTCAAGGAATAGCCAAGAGGCCAGCGTGGCTGGAGTGACTGGGCGAGCGGGAGAGTGGGAAGAGGCGACGTCAGTGAGCAAGGGGGATCCTGCAGGGGCCTTGTGGGGCATGGCAAGCCCTTAAGCTTTTTCCCTGGGTGAGGCAGGAGCTTGGGAGTGGTCAGAGCAGAGGAGGGACGGGAGCTGCCTTAGATGGGGAGTGCTGCCCTCTGGCGGCTATGCGAGGAACAGAAGAAAGAGGCGAGGGCAGAGAGAGGGAGTCGGTGGGAAGCTGGTGGTAAGTTGGGGTGGACCATGGTGGCAACCAGATCAGGGTGGTACCCAGCGTGGGAGTAGTGGAAGGAGCAAGATTTGGGGTTTCTTTTGAGGGCAGAGAAAATAGGATTGCTAATAGCTTGAAAGTGGAGCGTAAAGGGCAAAAGGAGGGCATAGCAGGGGAGGGAAATAAGTGGCCCCTTGTACCAGCCCCAGCTCCTGCACCCCTCGGCAGCCCCTGGGCCCCCAACACCAGGCCCGAGCCAACCCGGGGGAGCCAGAAGTCCCCAAACTCTCCGGAGACCGTGGCTCTCCCCTTAGTGTGTGTCACCACAGGCCAGGCTGTCTGGCTTTGTCTGCCTGCAAAGCGCTGGGGGCCACATTGATGGGCTCCAGACTCTGAGTCCCGGTATTTGGAGAAGGTGGCAGAGGGGGGCCACACCCCGGCCCTTTCATTCAAAGCTGCCATTTTCACCTTTCACCTGGCACTTGCACAGATCTCATTCCATGACAGTTCACTGGTTTTAAAAAACGTTTAACATCACTGATCTTAAATTGTCTTCTAGCCCTAACATTGGAATATTCTATAATAACTCCCAAGTCAAAAAGGCGTGATGGACACGGGTGGGCCTGGTGGCAGGTAAGAACATGAGCTAGACAGTCCTCGCACCGAGTCTGCATCTCTGCTCTGCCCTGACCTTGGAAAAGCTTCTTAACTTCAGCAAACCTCAGTTTCCCAGACTGTAAAATGGGAACAATTATAGTGCCCACTTCACAGGGCTGCTGTGACAATTCAGAGGGATCCTGCCTGGGAAGCTTCTAGCACAGACTCAGGCACATAGACATTGCTCTGTAAAGGGCAGGTGGTTTTATCATTATTTCTAGAGAAGCAGGATAACATGGTGTTTAAGTGCATGCTGGAGGAATCTAAATCCCAGCTCTGCTACTTCCTGGCTGGGTGACTTTAGGATAGGGACCTCCTTCTCTGGGCCTCCTTTCCCCCTCTTTCAAATGGAGAACAAAATAATTGGAACCAACTCAGAGCTCTGTTTAGAAAAATATATATGTGCAAAATCTTCATAACAGTAAGAATAATCATTCAGTAAATATTGACTGAATATTAACAGAGCTTAAAGAAAAGGTCTGGAGGCTACTTAAGCTTCTTTCCACACTGAGGAGGTTCTAGATGACTCTAGTTTTTCTACATGGCCTAAATCAGCATTTTAAGCAAAAATAGTGATACGTGCCTAGCAAATTTTAAAAATAGACTAGAGAGCCAGGTGCAGTGACTCATGTCTGTAATCCCAGCACTTTGGGAGGCCAAGATGGGAGGATCACTTGAACCCAGGAGTTTGAGACCAGTCTGGGCAACATAGTGAGACCTTGTCTCTACAAAAAAAATTTTTTAATTAGCTGGGCATGGTGGCACACGCCTATAGTCCCAGCTACTTGGGAGGCTGAGTCAGGAGGATTTTTTGAGCTCAGGAGTTTGAGCTTGCTGTGAGCTAGGATCCAGTCACTACACTCCAGCTTGGGGGACAGAGCAAGACTCTGTCTCAAAAAAAAAAAAAAATTATACTGTTTGAAGCAGACTGAGGACAAAAAAAAGACAAAAAAGAAAAAAATATATATATAAAATAAAAATGGAATAGAAAAAAGTACCATTTGGCAAAACTTGTTTCAGTTACATGTTTTTGTATGTAAACATACTGTACACAGATCATATATGCAATGTGTATAGGTATAAAGAGGCATCCCTCAGAATCTACACCTAATCCATTTTTGAAAAGTGTTAAATGGTAAAATGTTTTTTGATAAACCACTATTTTAAATAGGGAAAATAATGCACTTCCAGCTCCATCCAAAAATCTCAACCAATTCCCCAAAATATCATTAAACACCTATATAAACAACCCACCAAGGATTATGGCATAATAGCACTTAAAACACCAATTACCTAATTATTCAACACTTAAACTAATTAGTGACCATATTTGTGTGCAATCCACAACTATTCTGCACAGAATCAGATATGAACTATATTTCCCTTTCACACTGCAAGGAGCCTTGGGGTGCAACTAAACCAAAAAAAGACACTAGAGATACTCAAGCTACCATCTGCAATTGGACCCAGGCCAGTGGTGCCTCCAGGCGCCTGAGAGAAGTTACCACCAGGACGTCCTCAGAAGGAGATCATTTCAACAATGCCTAACACACTTCAGTAACACACAAGATCCTGTTAGAATAGCTGAGATACAATGGCAATACAGTCCATATTCTATACTCACACAGGACTTAAAACACTTGCACAGGTTTTTTTATTCAAATAGCAAATCTGAGGTCTCAAAAAAAGAATAAGTCATTATTAGGACTATGTGGATAGTGAGGGTTCAGATATAAAGGGACACCAGCAAGCCTATGTAGGTGAATACAATGGAGAATGAATTTCTAGAATACCACAAGTGGTACAAAAATCTTAACTGGAATATATATAGGGCAAAAATACACACAATTCTGCATTTACCCACATCTGCCTAAAACATTTTTTGGTTTTTTTTTTTTGAGACAGAGTCTCACTTTGTTGTCCAGGTTAGAGTGAGTGCCATGGCGTCAGCCTAGCTCACAGCAACCTCAATCTCCTGGGCTCAAGCGATCCTTCTGCCTCAGCCTCCCGAGTAGCTGGGACTACAGGCACGCGCCACCATGCCCGGCTAATTTTTTTCCTATATATTTTAGTTGGCCAATTCATTTCTTTCTATTTTTAGTAGAGACGGGGTCTTACTCTTGCTCAGGCTGGTTTCGAACTCCTGACCTTGAGTGATCCTCCCGCCTCGGCCTCCCAGAGTGCTAGGATTACAGGCGTGAGCCACCACGCCTGGCCACATCTGCCTAAAAAATTTAAGTGCAAAAGTTCATCAATCTTTCCAAATGTGGACATAATTTGCATACTTTCTAATGGAATATGAAAGACACTGAAATGTAAGATATAGGAAAATCTAAGTGTAGAATCTCTTTGTGGTTGACTTTTAACATTGTTGTGATGCATGAGGTAGGTGTTCAGAGGAATGTTCTTCTGCCTTATATTAGTAACAGAAACATTTTGAATTTTAGAATTGTTTTACCAATTGCACATTAAGATAATAAGACACAGTGAAGTCGGGTGCGGTGGCTCACGCCTGTAATCCTAGCACTCTGGGAGGCCGAGGCGG
>VBSM01003212.1:7654464-7665153 GCA_008086735.1 Cheirogaleus medius
GCTCCTTAGCTGGACGCCCGCGTTCCTTAGGACTGGGAGTCGAGTAACAGCACCCGGAGGCTGGAACTTTGAAGGGCCCCTTCGAGTTTTGAGTTCACAGCGCGAAGATCCTTGGCTCTTGGAAGCGCGAGTGTCTAATTTCCCGAGGGGGAGCGCGGGGCTCCTCTGCTCTTCCCGGTTATGCCAGATGCCCGAAAACTAGGAGCTGAGGTCCCCAGGAGTTCGGAATACAGGTGTTTCTCAGCTGGGACGCGAGGCTGGGCTCCGGGGGGTTGAGTGCACCCAGGTGGCGGAGGTTTGCGGCAGGTCCCGGTGGTGCAGGTCCAGGACGCCCGGATCCGGGGAACCCGGGGTGTCCGGGCCCTGGGAATGGAGGGCCGGGAGGGGGATCCCGTCCCCTGGGTACTGAAGGCGGTGGCACGGAAGGCCAAGAGGTAGCAGTTACTACCTGAAATAGGACCTCCCTGGGGCGCGCCGCGTGGCTCTGAGACTGCTTGGCCGAAGCCGCCAGGATTAAAGACGGAGGGCGGAGCTTGAGAAGGCGGGGACCGATCCGCGGACGCCGATTGGCTGCGGTGCGTTGGAGTCCTGCGAGCGAGGGCGGGGCTGAGACCGAGAGGGGCGGGGCCACCCGTAGAAGGCCGAATAGCAACGCCTGCACTCAGGGGCGGGGCCCCAGATAATGGGGCGGGGCGGGGGCGGGGCGTTGAGAGCGTCCTTTTTCCCCGCCAAAGGAATTGGGCTTTGGGTTGGATCCCTTAAGCTACAGCGGTTCCCTGGCCTGAGGATTCCTAGAAAGTGCAGGTGATCCTCAGGTGGTTCATTTGCAAATCAACTTCAGCTTGGCACTCTTCCTCAGACCTGAATTCTGTCTTTTGTCGCCTCTGGGAACTTCAGTTTCTGATGATAAAAAAGGTCATCATCCCTCAAATGAGATGGAGTTATTTATTTAATGATGTTTATAATTTCCAAAATAAATGTTTCCAGGTCAGAGCCTGACATTTTTCAATTAACACGCAGTTATTGTATCAGGATTGTAGACTTCATTTCCTCCTAGGTGCTTTCAAAAGACAAAATTACAACACATTTCTAAGATCTTAATTTGCTTTATTTGCAATTCTAGAATCAGGCCACACTTAATTCCATAAAACAGAATAAGTGTTCTAATGAGTTGAGCCAAGGGAGCTGGTTTTATATAGGAACAGAAGGGGCTGAAGAAAGAAGAAACAAAGTTACTTTCCTTATAAGGCAGGGACAGGAATTGGAACTAACATCAGGCTACTTCAGGTTAACTCTTTGTGTAAAGATTAAAGCAGAGGGAATTTTCAATATTCTGTGGATTGAAAATTGAAGCTGGCCTGTTGGGGAGATGGGATATTACACTCTCCTCTCTCTCAGGTAGACCCTTAGCATTGGTGACTACATTTTGATTTTTAGTCTGGTCGGTTGGGGCCTCGTGCAGGTGCTTAGTTCGAAACAATGTCCTGGTATGGTTTTTATCGAACAGTACACAATTTGCAATTCATCCATTAAAAATTATAGTTCAATTTAATGACTGTGCTAATGCTTTTATGAACAGTTTTGCCAAATATTTTCCCCATATTTTATTATGAAAAATTTCAAACACACAGAAAAGTTGAAAGGGTTTTACAGTGAGTGCCCATATACACCTACTGCGTAGCACTTGTAATCATTTTGCCATACTGCTACATCATGTTTCTTTCTTTTTTTTTGGAGACAGAGTCTCGCTCTGTTGCCTCGGCTAGAGTGCCGTGGCATCAGCCTCGCTCACAGCAACCTCAAACTCCTGGGCTCAGGCAATCCTTCTGCCTCAGCCTCCCGAGTAGCTGGGACTACAGGCATGCGCCACCACGCCCGGCTAATTTTTTTCTATATATTTTTAGTTGTCCAGCTAATTTCTTTCTATTTTTAGTAGAAACGGGGGTCTCGCTCTTGTTCAGGCTGGTCTCCAACTCCTGACCTCAAGCAATCCTCCCACCTCGGCCTCCCAGAGTGCTAGGATTACAGGCCTGAGCCACCGCGCCCGGCCTACATCATGTTTCTATCCATTTATCTATCTCTCTATCCATCCATTCACCTTTTTCTGATGATGCCAAACTAAGTTACAGACATCAGTGCATTTTTCCTTCTAAATACTTCAGCATGTATATTATTAATCAGAATTCAATATTTGTGTGCCTTTTTTTTTTCTTTTTCGAGACAGGGTCTCACTCTGTTGCCAGGCCCCGAGCCATCCTCCAGCCTCTTCTTTTTTCTTTTCAGGTAAAATTTGTATACAATGAAATGCTCAGATCTTAAGTGCCAGTAGCTGATTTTTGACAATTGCATATGCCGCATGTCACTGGAATCGGCATAACTGCTTGGTGAGGTGGCCCCACTATTAGGCCTGTTCTCCAGATGGGCAAAATTGAGGATTATGGCCAGAGGAAGTCTCTTGCATTGAGGACACACCTGGGGAAGCTGAGACTTGCATGCCTGCCTCCCAAGCACTAACCACACCCTCTCTGCTGCCTCCCCAAATTCCGTTTTGGGCAACAGACATTCGAGTGATTAACAGTGAATGACCATGATTCCTCATTCCACCTGGCAGTGTTGAAATCCTAATTCCTTCCTCACCTATCCTGTTCTCTGATAACAGTTCAGGTTTTCACACTTGCTCAAAGGCTATATATAGTGTTAACTTCAGAAGCTTCCTCCTACAGCAGCTGTGGGGGCCTTAGGTAAGTGGCAATCTCTATAAGGCTCAGTCTCCACATCTGTAAAATGGGAAGAATAATAATAGGTCATACCTTCTTGGGTGGTGCAAGGATCAGATGAGATAATATGTGCAAAACATTTAGACAGGGTACACGTTAGCCCTTAATAAAAGTTAAATACTGGCCGGGCTCAGTGGCTCACGCCTGTAATCCTAGCACTCTGGGAGGCCGAGGCGGGAGGATTGCTTGAGCTCAGGAGTTCGAGAGCAGCCTGAGCAAGAGTGAGACCCTGTCTCTACTATAAATAGAAAGAAATTAGCCAAACAACTAAAAATAGAAAAACAAAATTAGCCGGGCATGGTGGCGCATGCCTGTAGTCCCAGTTACTCGGGAGGCTGAGGCAGGAGGATCACTTGAGCCCAGGAGTTTGAGGTTGCTGTGAGCTAGGCTGATGCCATGGCACTCTAGCCCGGGCAACACAGTGAGACTCTGTCTCCAAAAAAAAAAAAAAAAGGTTAAATACTACCAGTACTGTTATTGTTGTTGTTGTTATTGTTAAAGAGCATGGTTTGGTCCCTGGCAGCCCATACATTGCTGGGCCCTAGTGGTGAACTTTGCCTTCTGGTCACTGCGTGGGAAGGAGTTTGGAGAGTCTAAGGTTAAATCCTGCAGGGTCTGAAGCATTGGGACCAGGCTGAGCTGAGCATATGCCCAGGCTCTGACGGCCCCACCCCTGGGCTTGTGTGGCCTCCTGGACCTGCTTCCTGTTTCTCCGGGACATGCTTCCTTCCCAAATCCTCATATCCTCAACACTACCTACTTGAGAAAGCCTCCAGCCCCCGCCCCACCTTCCTGGTTTGAAGTCACATTCATTCAACAAACTCCTCGGTTGCACTTGGTTCTAGTGTGGACACTGAAGTCATGCAGACATGGGTTCAAGTCCTTACTCCGCCACTTACCAGTGAGTGTCAGTTTCCCCATTTGTCCTAGTGTCCATGTGAGCCTAAACATGACCGTGCACATAGGGGACAGTTCCCGAGCATGCCACTCGTTCAACAAATTCCTTGAGAATCTACAGGGCCAAGGGCTGTTCAAGATGCTGGGGATTTAGCAGGAAGAGAGACAAACAAACAAACAAACAAAACAAACAAACAAACCAGACAAAACTCCCTGCCTGCTAGAGCTGGCATTCTAGTGATGGAAGATAAAGAAATAAACTTGGACTATCAGATGGGGATGTGTTGGGAGAAAGCGAACAGGACTGTGTGAGAGTGAAGGGATAGTCAGGACAGCCACTGGAAGGAGGTGACATTTGCACTGACATCGATAAGAAGGCAGCGCTCACTTGCATAATTTGGGAACGTTCCAGGGACAGGGATAGACGGACACAAAGCCCTGAGGCAGCAGGAGGAGAGACTTTCTGCTCTGGCTGAAGTGCTGTCAGACTTTATTTTATCTGCAGATAAGGGTAATGAGGTTTGTTTGGGCCCAAACACAGCAGAGGAGGGGATTCGAACTCAGATGTTTCCGATCCCGGTCTGCATCCCCTATGGAACACCATAGCTACCCCTGCACTCAGCTCCTCCTGAAGCAGAGACATTTCCTACAATGGACATTTATTCTGGGCACCACCTGAGATGGGCGTTCATAGGGACCCAGCAGTGATCAAGACAGTCCTGGCTCTGTGGACAGACCTGGCTCTGTTCTCCTGGGACTCAAAGTCCAGTTGAGGAGACAGACCCATGCCCAGACAGCGATGACAGAGTGGGCAGGGCTGCCATGGGGGAGCCCAGAAGGGATGCTTGGCCAGACTTGGGGGACAAGGAGGGCTTCCTGGAGGAGGAGGCATTGGAACTGGCATATAAAGGAGTTGGACTAAGACCAGGGAAAAGAATATTCCAGACAAACAGTATTCCATGCAAAGCCCCGGAGTTGAGAAGAATCTGGAACGTCCCAAAGCACAGATCTAACCTAGTCACCCCCACCCTCTGAGAGGCCCCAGTGGCCACCCCAAACTCTTCAGCTGCGCATCTGTCCATTCAGTAATGCATTCCTTCAGTCATTCAACAAACCATACCCGCAGAAACGGAGAGACAGCCAATAGAAGGAGACAGATACCCACACACTGACACGGAGCTGTCTGCAAGGATTCATCCAACCAGTATTTACCAAGCACCGAGAATGGCTGGCCACATAGCCATGAGCAAAACAGATGAAAATCTCTCCTCTGCTGGCACCGATAATCTAGCAGCCGGGAGACTGTCAAAAAATACTAACTGTAAATAAACAAGTAGGTCAAGTGGGTTATCTCGCTTGCAACTTATCTCTACAAAGCAGTGAGTGCCGAGGGGGAAAATATGTTTGTCTACATGGACATAAGTGCGCATGAGGGTGAGTGAGGAGTTAGGAGGAGGGCAGGCTGCAATAATAAATCAGGTGGTCAGAAATATTTGTAAGGGGGAAACAGCAAGGTGCAGTGCAGGAGAATGTGTACGGATGGGGCACCGTAGCATCTGCAGGGAAAAACAAATGTACATACAACGGCGTTGGTTTTAAATGCATTGCCTGTGCAAGAATTCACAGAAACTGCTCAAAGTGATCGCTTTCAGGAAGGAAAGCGGTGGCTTTGTGGTTCAGCACAGAGTCGGAGAAATCTGTCTTCTCAGCTCTGAATATCCCTGCATAGCAGCTGAATGACCTTGGGTAAGCTACGCGACTCTCCGGCCTCAGTTTGCTGGGCTGTAAAATAGGGGTGCTTGTAGCTTCTGCCTTTGAGGTCATGGAGAAGTGAGTTGAGTTCATACATGAGTATATAAAGTACTTTGGTTGGTGCCTGGTAACCCACAGCCTCATAATATTTTAAGCTATGATGACCTTTTGCAGATACAGATTATATATAAGGAAAAAGGAGAAAAGAGCTCTTCCATTGGGTTCCCTGGGGCCCAGACTCATAAGATGGGTGCTTTCCCCCAGGACTGTAGAAGATCCAGGGAGCACTGGGTGAAGGGAGGCCTGAGAGGCCGCAGACGGGAGCCAGTAGCTGGATTTCAGGCACTGCCGCAGCAGGTGGCTGGGCTGGGGGTGGGGAAGCTTCTGGCAGCCCTCCAGGTAATCTGAGCCCCAGGGGATGGAGAAGGGGCCCAAGCCAGTTGCGCAACATGAGCACAGGCCAGGCTCAGCCTGGTCCCTGCCCACCCACTCCAAGGGTAGGGGTGCCAGACAGGGAGGCAGGTCGAGGGAAGAGGGTTTGGTCCAGGATTGGCTGAGAGGGTCCCGCCCCTGCCCTTCTCCTGCTTGGACAGTGAAATTCACCAGCTGGTCTCAGCCAGCTTTCTTCCCACACAGCCCAGCCTCCTACCCAGATTCCAATTTCATCATCGGGAAGAAAGGCCTGGGACTCCAGGAAGGGGGGTGAGGAGGCCCAGGAGGAGGCTGGACTGGTCTTGGTTTGCCACCTGGGAAATGGGTATTATTCGGAATGGTGTAGAAGCCTGGTGTCTGCCAGCAGGAGGGATTGAGTAACTCCAGAGAGCCAGCCTCCTCCATCAGACCCATGCTCAGGAGTCCCCAGAGAGGCCTCTGTCCTCTCTCAGATCCGCATTTGAGTCTCCCCGATGAGCTTGCAAGGAAATAGCTCAGCTCTCCTTGAATGAGTATCTCACATCTCAGAGTGCCAATCTAGTGTTTAAAGATACTTATTGTTTTTTTACAACTTTGCCCCTAAACACAAGTTAACTGCTTCAACTGGTGCTTGACCAAAGATAAAGACAAATGTGCCCACCCTTTGGGAAAACTGGTCCCGTTTGACTTAACAAGAGAAATCATGCTTATTTTCCCATGGGGGCATTTTGATTCCGGTGTATGTTTCTCCTTCTTTGCTGCTACAGTCAGTACAGGCTTGGTTCTGCCGCAAGGACAAACAGTCCCCACCTGCCAGTGGCTTGCAGTAACAAAGGTTTGTTTCTTGCCCATGCTACAGTTCCAACTGGGGTTAATCCAGGACTCTATGAAGCTGAGAGAGCAACCTCTGTCTGCAACTGATAATGTGATGGATTTTACGCCGGCTTTCAAAGGCGTCCAGCCAGAAGTAACACATCACTTCTCTGACATTTTATTGGCCAAAGCAAGTTGCCTGGTGAAGCCTAACTTCAAAAGGGAGGGAAGGGCTGGGCGCGATGGCTCATGCCTGTAATCTTAGCGTTCTGGGAGGCGGAGGTAGGAGGATCGCTCCAGGTCAGGAGTTCTAGACCAGCCCGGGCAATAGCAAGACTCTGTCTCTACAAAGAATGAAAAAGTTAGCCAAGTGTGGTGTCGCATGCCTGTAGTCCCAGCTACTCAGGAGGGTGAGGCAGGAGGATCGCTTGAGCCCAGGAGTTTGAGGTTGCTGTGAGCTAGGCTGATGCCACGGCACTCTACCCAGGATGACAGAGTGAGACTGTCTCAAAACAAAAACGAAAAGGCAGGGAAGTAAAATCCTGCCATGTGTTGAGAAGGAGAGGAAAATGAGAATATCCAGGAACAGCTCTAAAGACTATCACACTTGCTGATTCTAGAATTCTCCTTTCATTGAACTTCAGGGGTTCTTAGCGTGGTCTACACATCAATATTTTCAAAACTCTTTTGTGATCTTGCTCCTTTTCTGAAAAAGAGAACAAAAAAAACCACCTTAGGTATCAACCTATTAATTAGGTGTGAAATAAATTAATGAATCTCAACCAAACAGTTAAATTTTTTAAAATATTAAATATCAAGCTGAGGACAGCAGCTCATGCTTGTAATCCCAGCAGTCTGGGAGGCCAAGTTGGGAGGATAGCACGGTGGCATGCGCCTCTAGTCCCAGCTACTTGGGAGGCTGAGGTGGGAGGATCACTTGAGCCCAGGAGTTCAAGGCTGCAGTGAGCTATGACCTGGCCTGGGCCACAGAGCAAGACCCCATCTCAAAAACAAAAACAAACAAACAAAACTAAATATCAGAGTGTATTGTAAAAGTAATAATTGTTTCATGAAGGTTTAATTTATATGTGTGTGCACATTGTATTGCAAGTAGAGCACACACCCTGCTCTGTATCATGTTTTTAATTCAAAAGCATTTGAAAAACACTGGTCTACCAAGTGCTTCACGTCCACCTGCCTTCTCGGCCTCACCTCATCAGCCCCTTTTCTCCCCTTGTTCTTCACTGAGCCAGCATCTTCAGATTGCAACTCAGGGTCCCCCTGTATCCTCCACACCCCTAGGCTGGGGCAGGTGTCCCTCCGGTTTCCTCCAGACCCCTGGCCTCCCCATCCCAGCCTTTCCCTCCCCGGGTGGCCAGTGTCTGGGGATGGGTCTGTCCCCTCCATTGGACTGAGGGTGGGGGCTGTCTCCACCTCCACTGTGTCCCCTGTGTGGCCCTGCACAGGGCTGGGCACACAGCAGGGACTCCAGGAATAGAGGCTGACTCTTACAGAAACGGGAAGAAAAGGGGGAGGCAGAACCCTTGGCACATCTGAGCTTAGAGGCGGGGGAGAGTCACCCATTCCGGCCTGGGGAACTGGAGGCTGGCCCTGTCTTGCCCTTCTTACCTTCCTGATTATTTATTCAAGAGCCTCACCCCCACCCCCAGCCCCCAGCTGCAGGCTGTCTGGCCCAGGTGGCTTGCGGTGCAACAGTAACTCGGGTCTCTGAGCCTTGAGGCCCAGAACTGGGGTGCCAGGTGCCACCCTCCCCATGTCCCCTCAGAACCAGCCCAGGCCAGGGGGCTGTTGCCTTGCTGCCAAGCTAGGCCCTAGCCATCCCAGGGCTCAGGTGACCTGGATAGAAACACATTCGATGCTTCCGAGGAGGCAGGATAGGATGATGGTTGAGGGTGTACCCCAGAAGAAGCAGGAGGACAAAACAAAACCATGTGCAAAAGCCCTCAGCATAGGCCTTGCGCAGTGCCATAGGCGATCCATATAGTGGAAGGGCTTTTGTTACGGTGATTATGAACTTCTCGCTTTAGACAGCCCTGGTTAGAAGTGAGTCAGGGCCGGGGACGGGGCTTACACCTGTAATGCCAGCCTTTGGGAGGCCGAGATGGGAGGATCGCTTGAGGCCAGGAGTTCAAGATCAGCTCTGAGCAAGAGTGAGACCCCGTCTCTACTGAAAATAGAAAGAAATTAATTTGCCAACCAAAAATATATATAGAAAAAATTAGCCGGGCATGGTGGCACATGCCTGTAGTCCCAGCTACTCGGGAGGCTGGGGCAGGAGGATCACTTGAGCCCAGGAGTTTGAGGTTGCTGTGAGCTAGGCTGACGCCACGGCACTCTAGCCCAGACAACAGAGTGAGACCCTGTCTCAAAAAAAAACAAAAGTAAAACTAAACAGGCAAAATTAATTTTAATAACACATTCTATCCCAGATATCTAAAATATTATAATTACAACATGAAATCATAATGCAAAAATTATTAATGAGCTATCTTACCTTCTTTGTTTCATACTAAGTTTTTAGAATCTGGAGTGTACAGCACATCTCAATTTGGATGCTAAATTTGCATTAGAAGCATTTGACCTGGGGTGGGCATGGTGGCTCACGCCTGTAATCCTAGCACTCTGGGAGGCCAAGGCCAGAGGATCGCTCAAGATCGAGATTCAAAAGCAGCCTGAGCAAGAGTGAGACCCCGTCTCTACTAAAAATAGAAAGAAATGAATTGGCCAACTAAAAATATATAGAAAAAATTAGTCGGGCATGGTGGCACATGCCTGTAGTCCCAGCTACTCAGGAGGCTGAGGCAGGAGGATCGCTTGAGCCCAGGAGTTTGAGGTTGCTGTGAGCTGTGATGACACCACTGCACTCCAGCCCCGGCAGCATAGAGAAACCCTGTCTCACACACACAAAAAAGAAGCACGTCAGGCCATACTCTGGGCCCTCTTGGGGGACACAGGGTGTCGGAGGGAGGAGAGGTTAAGGAGGAATAGCCCTCCTCTTGGAGTCTGGGGGGACACGGCCTGTCAGAAGCCAATTCTGGGAGTAGCAAATGGACCGTTCACAGCGACTATGTGGGTGTCATCCCTGAGGGTGGCTGGCCTGAAGGACCAGGACGTTTTTGAGTCTGGTAGTCATTGCTGTGTCAGACCGCCTGGGGCTAGAGGAGCCCTTGAGTCAGTTCACCTCCCTGTGTGAGGCTGGCTGGACTCCAGGCAAAAGGTCCAAAGACTCATTCCCTGCTTTCCTTTCGGAGACAAGTGAGAGGCCTCAAGCCTGGATTTGAGAGGTGTTAGAATTTGCTAGAATTTGCACTTAGGCACAGGGAGCAGTCTCAGTACTGATTAACCGGCCCCAGGCAAAGTCCTCCCAGAGCTGGGCAAAGAGCTCCAGCCTTTAGGGGTGGGAAGGGTCGGGCGAAAGGGGGTTCTCGCCCTAGGTTCGAGCAAGGCCTGGGCCTATGAAATTTGAAAGCACATTAGAAACCAGTGGATCCAGTCCCAGAAACTGAGTCCTCATGTCCCACAGCAAACGAATGAAAGAGCCAGGGGAGAAGCCATGAGCTCGGAAGGCTTCATGCTTCCAACCGCCAAAGCCGTGACGGTGGCTGTGGGGGGGACATCCGGTGGAAGGGCACAGACCACGCAGAACAATGGAGAGGCCACGAGCCTCACACAGCCTGAAAAGGACATTGACACACATTCCACCCATTCCAAGTTTTTTTCAAAGTGCCAATTGAAAAAAAAATGTCTTTTTGAGAGTGAAATCCACATACAATAAAATTCGTCATTGTAAAGTGTACAATTCAGTGGCATTTAGTGCATTCACAATGGTGTACAACCACCATCTTTATCTAGGTTCCAAATCATTTTCATCACCCCAAAAAGAAACCCCAAACCCACTAAGCAGTCACTCCCTACCTCCCCACCCCCTGGCAACCACCAATTTACTTCCTGTCTCTATAGATTTGCCTGCTCCGGACACTTCATATATTGGAATCATACGATAGGTGGTCTTCTGTGT
>VBSM01003212.1:7721528-7759883 GCA_008086735.1 Cheirogaleus medius
CCTCGGCCTCCCAGAGTGCTAGGATTACAGGCATGAGCCACCGCACCTGGCCTGGAAAAGTTTTTAGAACTAACAATGGACCAGCAAAAAATGGTCAAGTATTTATCTGTTAGGCATTATTGTCAAAGGAAGTATGAAAATGACAACACCTGATGACCCATTTTCATCAGCCTGGAAATCAGCAAGAGTCAAGCTGCTATGTGCACTCTTCGGGGTTTTCGTTTTCTCTGAGGTGTCTGTTTCGTGAAGCATTTTTTGTTAATGGAAAATTGGGTTAGCAAATAAAGTGATGAAGGGCCACAGGTGTGGTTTTAGTAATTGTTAACCCCTGAAGTTAATGGGTTTTATTTAGCCTTTTTGTTTGTTTTTTATAACCTCCAACGTGCTTTATCCTTATCTTGGTTTAATATAGTACCTGCAAATGAATTTTAGTTAAGACTTAGAAATGTCTAAGAGATCTCTGGGCAGGTAAAAACACAGGTTTTCAGGAGCCAGGGGATTAGAATCTGCTCCAGATTGACTCAGTTCTTCATCTTTCCAATAAAGGTAAACTGTGTTCTGAGCAGGTTTTTGTAATGGGGTTTTCAGGTTAGATCTTTAACCAGAAAACAGAGGCCCTTAGAAATGTAGAGACAGCCTTTACAGGTTCAAGGATGGCTTCAGCAAGGAGGCGGCAAAAATCCCTGCCCCATATGCCAATTCAACTCCTTTGCCTTCTCTCACTAGTGGCTGCATTTCAGGACTGAAATAGCTTTGGAATCCTTTGCTGAGTGCTTTGGATGAGCTTTGTTTTCAAGTTGCCTTTTAGAATTAGAGTGATTATTTGCTTGGCTTTTTCACTCCAGTCTCTGTGAATTCCAAAGCGCAATAACAGTCATCAGGCAGATACCAGATACCTAAGAAGTACCTACTGTGTGTAATGTTGAGGGGAAATAGACAAGAAAACACATAGAAGCATTCACCTGATTCTGCAGAAACTTGATTTAGTCAAAGAGATATGCTTACTTTTAAATATAAAGCTAAACTAGCATCTTAATTTTTAGAACTCAAAAATTATGTTGGAATATACCTAGGGAGAAATTTTCTGGGATTTCATTTTATGGGATTTTTTTTTTTTTTTAAATTGAGTCCTCATTCTTTTACCATTTTACTTTTTCCTGGGAGTGTAGAATCTTTTATCATTTTATATTTCATTTTCCATCTTAGTTAATATTGTTGTTTTTATTTCCTCATTCTCTGCTATTGACTTAGTTATTGTCCAATCAGGAAAGTTAGAAACCACTCTGAATAGTTAAAGTAGAAAGAGATTTAAATGCAAGGGATTTGTTACAGAGGTGTTAGAAGGGCTAAAGGAGCAACAGGGAGAAGAGTGGTTACTTAAAGATCATAAAACTGCCAATGGAGGAGCCCAGGAGCCAGCATTCACCCACAGTTGCTGACTTGCTGCTGCCACGCTGCTGCCACTACTGTAAGGGCCACATGTTGCTACAGTTCAGCAGGAACCCAGAAGCCAGTTCTCCACTGATGCCACTGGGGCCTGTGCACAGTTGCCTGCATTCCTCCATGGTTGCTCACTGCTTTTCTGCTGCTAGTGCTGGAGACAGACCAGAAGCAGCAAAAAAGTGGCGTATCCCTCCTATCATCCGTTCTCCAGTCATTGAGAACCTAACTGGAAGCCAGCTGGCAAAGGAGTTTGGGAAATGTAGTTTCTAGGCTTTCAGTTCTGAAAATATAGAAAGGCAAGTGTGGCTAAATGAATGCTGTGGTTGCTTGGGGGTCATGAATTTGTCATAGTGGGGATGGGCAGAGGAGGCATTATTTTATACTGGCAATACTCAGAGAGCTGGGAAAGAGGTACAGGGCATTCCAGATGAGAGGTGTAGTGGGTGTGGAAGCAGGAGTGCACTAGGCATGTTCAGGGAACAGCTTAGCTAGGACATGATATTCTTGTTGAAGGATAATTGGAAATAGGTTGGAAAGGGAAGTTGGTGTCAAATCGGGGTGGGATTATTATAATAAAAACTATTTTAAGATTAACCCAGAGCACTATACACAACGATTTGACCTGGGACAGACCAACGAGGAGACTCTCATGACAGTTCAAGCTTTGGGAGCAGAATTAAGGCTACAGTAGTAGAGTTGGAAAGGAACATTCCATTCAAGGAAGCTTTTAACTTGTGTACCTGTCAGTGGGTTGGGGAAAATAATTGGAATTAATGACTTCTGATTTTCTATGTCAATTGAATTTGTTCATTACTTAATGTCCTTGGAAAGTTCTCTATATTTTATGCTTTTACCTCTCTCTGGGAAAATGCCTTGGTGAGTAAGACTCATCATAATATTTTTAGGATGTCTCTTGAAGTGGCATTAAGTTCACTTTGGTCCTAAACTTTATTAGTCAATTTGAAACCTGTGTAATCTCTGCAAGGGCCTTCACAACTTGAGGTAATAACACTTTTATTTTTGGGGATAGCATTTTGGTTTTTCCTTTTGACACTAATTCACATATTCCACTTAGCAGGTATTTGTTGAGTCAGGTACTATGTGCAGTGCTGAGGTCAGATGGGGAGCAGAATAGATAAGACATTAGGTCCCCATCTTCTCGGAGTGAACAATTTAACGAGAAGCAGACATTAAAACAGAAAACATTACTAAGCCTTAGGGCCTTGCAGTTGCTGGTCACTCTGCCTGGAACACTCTCCCCCCGCCCCCATTCCCCAGATTCCTACATTATTAACTCCCTCGCCTTCTACCTGACTTTGCTGTCATGACCCCTTCTCAGTGGGACCTCCCTGATCATCTTTTGTGATATTGCACACACCCTCTCTGCCACCCTTGGAAGCTCTAACTTTGCTTTACCTTTTCCCCATACTATTTATCTCCTAACCTGAGTTTATCTGTTTTGTAATTATCTGTTTCCCTCTGCTAGAAGGAAGTAAGTTCTGTGAGGCAGACATCTTTTTCTCTTTTGTTCATTGCTGTATCCCCAGTGCTTAGTACAGTGCCTGGCACAATATTAGGTGCTGCTCAGTAATTTTATCTTGAATGATTGAATGGATGAATGAGAATAAATAAATGAGCGCATCCAGGGAACCAAAGGAAGGCCACAGTGGTTAGAGCCTAATGAGGAAAAAAACAGAATGGTGGAGATGAGATCACATAGGGACTTATAGGCCATGTTAAGAATTTGGGGGCTGGGTGCGGTGGCTCACGCCTGTAATCCTAGCACTCTGGGAGGCTGAGGCCAGAGGATTGAGTTTGAGACCAGCCTGAGCAAGAGTGAGACTCCGTCTCTACTCAAAAACAATAGAAAAATTAGCCAGGCGCAGTGGTGCATGCCTATAGTCCCAGCTACTCTGGAGGCTGAGGCTGGGGGATCACTTGAGCCCAGGAGTTTGAGGTTGCAGTGAGCTATGATGATGCCACTGCATTCTACCCAGGGCAACAGAGTAAGACTCTGTCTCAAAAAAAAAAAAAAAAAAAGAATTTGGGGTTTTAATATAAGAGCAGTGGAAGGCTTAGAGCTACTGGAAGCAGGGGATTGACAAGATCAGATCTCTTCTTTAAAAAGATAACTTGCTGCTCTACAGAGTATGAATTGCAGAGAGCAAAAAATATACATGGGAAGAAACACGTGATGCTGTGAGGATCCATGTGACCTAGCTTGCCTGGCAGCAGATATGTTGCCTTTCTCAGTGTTGAATTTGTGTGTCCATTCCAAGGGTAGGGATTGATTGTTATCAGTCTGATTATAATGGCATGCACTCAGGTTATCATTAGCCCCAAGAGACCTACCTGTCTCCTTGAAGAACATCATTGTCCAGTGATCCTGCTGACGGATGAAAGCTGTCAAGATAGCTTGGCTGTGAGATGCCATTTAACTAGTTTTTATCTGTGTGTGCCTTCCCTCCTCTTGCAAGCTTTAATGACCTAGCTAGGAGAGAGTCCAGGCCTCTTGGCTACTCTCCAGGTGTTCTACAACTAAAATGTTGATATTACCTTTCTCAGTTCTTCTGAATCATTTGCTGGCACTATAAATGGCTCTTTAAACTTTGTTTTTGCCAGTTTTGAGACTGTTTGTATTAGTACTTTTTGCTAGAGGAATTTGAGTGGCTTTGGTTACTTGAAGAAGGCCTCTTCATTTGCCTTTGCTTTTTAAAGTTGAGTACCCTGTGATAGGTAGGAATGTTTCTACTTCTTGACATGTTAGTTGGCAAAGTAGAGGCAGCCTTTAATAAAGGTCACTTTGGAAGAATATTAGTTGGGAAATTAGCATTCTTGACATTCTTGTGGAATGATATAGATTTATGGCCTTTTTATTAAGTTCTTAAAAATAAAATAGTCTTTAATTAGAAGCAAGCACATATAAAACGTTGTGCCTGCAGACACCACCAGCTTACTGTATGAGATTATAGAGCAGGGTTTGCGCCTGCAGGAATAGGGTTTGGGTTGCAGGAGTGGAGAAAGGGGTGTGAGAGGGTCAATACTGAACACATTCTAGCCCAGCCCATGCCATCAGCTCCCTGCAGTCTTACCAGTATGGAATGTAGACATACAACTTTCGAGCCCAATTGACTTTTGAGTGCACCTGACTTGGCTTTTAGCTCTCATGATTCAACTGGTTGAGTTGAGCTTTCTGTTAAACAGTCAGTAAGGAAAATGTAGTTGAGTAACTAACCTAAGTTTTTTGAACTCATAATAATGAGGCTTGATAAGCCGTGATATATGTACTTTATTCGCCGTTTTTGAAACGGCCTCCTCTAATGTTTTAAATAATACATTGGCATGGTGTCCTTAATGAACACTGAAGGGGTAGTGTGTTTGATGTCGCCTGCATTTTGGTGTGAACAAGTTATATGCATTTACATGCCCACACCTGTGCTCTTGAAGAGAGTTAATAGCTAGAGGTGATAGTGGTGTTGTGGACAGCAAAATTAAGCCTCTGATAGGCTTTCGTACATGGTGGGTTTTCTGAACAGAAAGTAGAAATAACAGATGGATTCTGGGGCAGGATAGTGGTCTAAGGAGTTGGGGAGATACATACAGGCATGAAGGAGCTGGGTCGAGACACCTGCTCGTCTCTAATCTTCTCTTCATTCTGCAGACAGTAGTAGCACATTAGCCATGCTGCAAGTTTTCATTTAAGATTTTAACATAGGCGATGCTATGAGTAGTCAAAGTTAGTCTACTGATAAGGTTTTTATAATGGTGATGTACTTTTCTATTTCATTTTTGCTAGTGTGAATTAGAAATCAGCAGTAGCTATTTGTTGTATATTGATCTTAAGATATTCAAAAGAAAGTAGCTGCTGTGTTCTCCCAGGGCCATTTGTAACCTGGGGAGTGGGAAGTGAGGTCACTGAGGGAAATACTCAGTGGGGCTGCTGGGCAGAAACAGTATAGGCATTCTGTGCATATGTAACTGAGAAGGCATATGTTGTTACCTAATGTGAGTATGTTTTTTAATTTGGACCAAGAGACATGGTGTTCTAAATAGCAGCCAAATATATGAGGTCAAGGTGATTTCCTCTAGCAGGTAGGGCAGTTGTGGAAGAGTAGGGTGGACCTGTTTTCCTTCTTAAGTCTGAGGGCAAAAGCAGTGATAAGGAGATGACTCATTGATCTTCATGAAATTACTGGCCAAGCACTTTCTAAGGAATGGTGGTTGATAAGGAAGGAAGAAGTTACTATTCTAGTCTGTTATTGAAAGGAAAATCATGAAACTAGCATTTTATAGAAAGTGCCATCTATTAAATTCCTTATATGATCACAAGTGTCTTATTGGTTATTTTTGGGTTCCCTAACAGGACATGTTACTTTTATAGTTGGAAATTTATCTTGAAGTGTTGAGTGGTGGATAGGAGCTATATAGAACATACAAGCAGAATCTCATAAACACATACATATGGCGAGGGGCAGAGATTGTTGATATAATAAATCATACTGGCCAAACATCACTCTTTTTTGCCCCTTTCCCAGTCATTTGGATTCTAGGATCTCGGTTAATCTTATCATCTCTGCGGAGTGGTGTGGAGAGACAGCTCTGGGATGGGGGTGGCAAGTGGGAGCGAGACCCTTAGCGCACAGGCCTGATGGCAGCTTGGGGACTGCCTCCCGTCCCCCGCTTCAGCTTCCACATCTGATACCTGAAGAGCTGGCTGCCAGCTCTGCCCAGCTCTGCCTGCCTTCCAGGGGCTTTCATTTGGAGAGACAACAGATCACGTTCATCTAAAATTCCTCTTAGTGTCAATCTCAGGAAGAATCTTAGGAATTTTTATCAAATCAGCCAGTTTTTGTCAGATTTTGCTTCTTATTTGTCTGCCCTTTCCCCTTGGCTGACTTCCTTGACAGTGCGACACAAGGTCATCGGTTTCAGTATGGGAAGGAAATTATGGCCTTGAGCACAGTCAGAAGGAATCTGGCTCCCGGGCGCTTCCTGTGAGCCACCGCTAAATTACAAAGACTGGGCTCTGCCACGGCTTTTCAAAGGAGCATCTCACACCACCACTATGTCAGCATTTCCACGTTTCCGTCCTAAGCAGTTGTTTTTCATGGTGCTGATTCTGACCAGGTTAGAATTGGTCTTTACGTGGGAAGTGTTTTCCCAGTGGAGTGGGGGTAAAATAGCAGGACAGAGAGAGGGAGGGAAGGAGGAGAGAGTGCACAGCTCGCTTTCAGAATTACCCTTTCTGACCCAGACCTCACCGTGCCACTTTTACTCAGAAGCCTGTGGGGCCTCAGAGGATGAAGTCCAGACTCTCTTTAGTGAATCAGGGCCTTTCACAAACTTGGCCCCAGCCTCCCCATCCCACCGTAGGTGCCGATGCTCGGCGTTCTTGTTCTTTAGCCAGGACAGTGTGGTAGCGCAGGAAGATGAGACCTGGGTGGCAGGAGACCTGGGTTCTGCACCGGGCTCCACGTCCAGCTAGCTGAGTTCTTTCCTTTCTCTGTGTCTCAGTAGTCTTACCCAGTGAGAGGAGAAGAAAGGGTTTGGGGGACAGATTACAAGGCTCTTTTTCACTTTTGTCTCTTGGCAAAAGCTTGAGAATTAGATCACCAGATGTCTGAGCATTAAATGATTTTTTGAACCATGAAATTTTTTGAACTTTTTAAAAAAACTGTAGAATTTTAAAAAATTTCATGTGGGACCACAACATATATAAAACAGATCAAGTTGGACTTGCTCTCTTGAGGCTAAAAGGTCTGACGTGCCACCTGTTGAGCCTTCTTAGTAGCCCTGAAGACCTGCCAGTTACATCCAGGCTCCCCAGGGCGCTGGCTGCTTCTCCGCATTTCTGCTCACTTACTACAGCGGGGATTAGAGTCCCCTGTTTGCCATGACTCCAGGCAGGGGCCTAGTGTAGAAGGGGGAGAGTGCAGTGGGTGAGAGAACGGGCTGGGGTCAAATCCTAGCTCTACTTGCTAGCTGTGTGAACTTGAGCTTCTGAGTTTCTCTGAATTGTATCCTTTTAAAAAACTGTATAAAGCATGTATAGTGTGAACATTTATGAAGTGAATACCTATGTAACTACCACTCAAGTCAAGAAATAGAAGCTCCACTGTATCCTTTTTCTGTCCTACCTCCTTTCCTAGTTTCCAAGCAGAAACCTGAAATAGGCTTTTCAGATATTGAGGTGATAAAAATTTGAATAAGAAATAATAGTATTTTTCATAATAATTTTTTGTTAATAGTGCCTAGATGCAACAGCTTTTTATTCATGAAATTAATTTTATACATATTAACTCATATACTTCTAGAAGAAGATAGGGACAAACAACCTCAATTTAGCAGATTTTCAAATAAAGTTAATAGGATTAATTGTGAGCAAGAGCAAGACCCCGTCTCTACTAAAAATAGAAAGAAATTAATTGGCCAACTAAAAATATATGGAAGAAATTAGCTGGGCATGGTGGCGCATGCCTGTAGTCCCAGCTACTCGGGAGGCTGAGGCAGGAGGATTGCTTGAGCCCAGGAGTTGAAGGTTGCTGTGAGCTAGGCTGACGCCACGGCACTCTAGCCCAGGCAACAGAGTGAGACTCTGTCTCAAAAAAAAAAAAAAAAAAAAGATTAATTGAGCCTAAGGCATAATTTTGTGTTGATTCTAGGACCCTCTTTATAGTCTGTCTTATAAGTGTTAATTTTTTCATTTTTCTCATACCTCTGTTTTAAACTTCATTTTAAACAAGGCAAGCACATAAGTAAATTTGGAGGCTGGAAAACAGAAGGGATGAATATGAGTATTGATTTTTGTAGTGTGAATCTTAAATTAGTTCTTTAATCTATAAATCTAAATTGTTCTCTGCTAAAAAAATTGCTTCATTTAGAAGTTGGCTCTCTGTGTTCTGTTTCTTTGTGACCAACCATTCTTTTGTAAAAAGGTTATACATGTTGTATAACTTTTTATTACTTGCAGTAGCCTGTTTTGGGACTGGCAGTTTATAGAATAATGCAAATGAGTAGTGAGGAATACTTAGAAATAATGGGCCGAAATCCTCATCTTAAAATGCCATCAGGAGAATAGTGAGGCTTACTGTTGGACTTGAGAATAAGCTGACCCATTTTTCCCAGTTGACAGAAATGCCTGTTTTTTCAGCACTGTCCTGTGTTGACAAGGCACGTTTAGCTGGACGGTGTCTCCACTCTTTTTGCATATTCAGAGACATTTTTATGGAGAATGTTCTTTCAAAAAGAACTTTTTTCCTACTGAGAAGTTTAAAAACCTGAATAGATCATAAGTGCTCCAAAGCAACTGCTGGAATAATTTTATAGGTTTTATTTACCATTTCAAAAATCAGTGTAGAATTGGTCTTTTAAGACCAGGAAATTCAAAGGTAAGATTAAGCTGTTTTTTTACGTCTCGGGTTGGTAAGAATCTCAGCTCACTGTGGTAATAGTAATATGCTGTGATACTTAGGCTCATTGGAGTGCCTCCAGTTTTGAATTTGCCTTGGTTTTGCATTTTCTTTGTTGTGGAATATTTTTACAGCTTATCAGAAATCTTGGTTTTTGTTGTTGTTTTTCTTCATATAGGTAAACCAAAGAAATTGTGCTATATCAGTGAGAAAGATTTCTCAGCTTTTGATTTTGTCTTTGTTTATATTTAATACTTTGATCGGCTGGCTTGATTAGGATTACATAGCTACCTGGTAGAAAGCTGCTGAGGATAAAATTTAAGGAAGTACTTTTGCTAAAAGCAGCCTCCTTCATTCAGCAGGGGAATTTGGTTTCAGCCCGTGAACAACTTGGCTTAGAAATTTTGTTTCTTTGGTACCAGTTTGTAGAGTTCTGCAGGCCTGGAAGCATGAGAACCGCGACAGGGTGGAAATGGGCTGCTTGATGTTATTTGGTGTGAGCCAGCTATTACAGAATGGTAGGATAGTAGCATAGTTGTTTTTCTACCTTGGATTTCAGAAGTACCCTTACCAGGGCTTGGGGGGAAAATGAATCAGGAGAGGCAGGAAGGGGACGTTTGTAAAAATTCTGTTGCTTAAGATTATATGTTTCAACACTTGATCTTAGCCAAAAGGCCGAGAAGCAATAGGATTATATGTTTCAAGACCAGATGGATAAACACTTAAATCAGTCTTTAGAGATCCAGATGACCCATTTCAGAGATTTCCTGTACCCAGAGCCCTGGGGATATAGTGGGATTCTGTGGCTATGAGGAAATCCTCCCGCCCACACTAGACAGGAGTGGTGTGTGTAGCCTCTACTAGTGGGAACAACCACCAATAGTATTCTGGGCAAATATCATTTGCCCTTTTTTCCCTTTGTAAATCCATGATTTTGCAATACCCCTCCCCATGTTATTATTTTATTTAATTTTTAATTTTTGAGAGACAGGGTCTCGCCATGTCACCCAGGCTGAGGTGCAGGGACTATTTATTCATAGACATGATCATTGCACACTGCACCCTTGAACTTCTTGGTTCAAACATGCTCAAACTTTCACCCCCACCCCCACCCTGTAGCTGGGACTACAGGCCCTCTGCGCCTGGCCCAATGTTATTATTTTAATTTACATTGGACTGAAAGGTAGAAATATAATTGCCGTATTCAAGTGGAGTTTCTTTTATGTAAGATGATTAACTCCTTAGACTGTTATTTTGTTGGGTGAGTGTTGAGATAGCAGTATTAGAACAATAAATAACATTGATGGGATAAAAGATTATCTTCATATTAAATTCTCACAAGTAAATATACAGTCTACTCACAGTCTGAGCCCTGACTGCCCTTCTCATCTTCTGTCTCCCACGCATGAAAACTCTTTTCCGGTCTGTCCCAAAGTGTATCTATCTAATGTGTTCCCATTATTCATGCCCTTTTGCGTCTTTAGAATGCCTGGACCACCTCTCCAAATCCTACCAATCCTGTTAAGTACCAGTTCAAATTTTGCTTCTGCCTGGACACCCTCCCCAACCACGCCAGATCTGAATGACCTTCCCTTCTCTGGATCCCACTCTGTACCATTTATTGTCCTGTGGTTTGTGTATTTTTTAAGTATAAATATTGTATCTCAAGTAAATTATAAGATCTTCATCAGCAAGGACAGTGCCCCACTCTGATTTGTTTCATCACATCATCTTTGCTTTGTAAGTATGTGTTTGATTTGGTTGACAGTTCAATTCTCAGTTGGGAAGATGAAAGTAATACAAAAATGATTAGCCTGAAATATGAAGGAGGGAGGGAATTTAGCTGCCATATAACTGGATCCATCAAGTGGGACCTTTCTCTTCTATTCAATTTTAGAGGCTGAATTGAGCTTGTTGAGTTTGATGTAGTCGTTTCCTAAGATAGTCCTTATGTGGTAAACAGCTTATTGCTTTAGATTCTGACAGAAATCATACACAGAAAATGAAGACACCCTTTGTATCTCATTCAGGTTTAAAAAGATTAGAATTCCTATTTACACCCAAATGCCCTGACACATCATTTTTGCTTTTCACTAACTAAGGTTCTCTAAATTCATGGATTTCACAGATGAATAAATTAGATGAATAAGGAACTTGGACTCCACTTTTCTTCTCTGATTTACCTTTTATTCAGAAGGGAAAACAAACACCTTAAGAAAATTTACTTTAACATTTAATATGAAAATGGAAGCACTTAATAAAAATGTTTTATTAAAATTCGGTTGTTCAGTAGACCAGAGAACAGTGTTCTCTACTTCCTGGAGCTTTTCTACCTCATCCTTCCCAGCCCATTTGGAAAGTAAGTTCCTCTGGAAAACTCTCCTTTAGGAGTCTATCTTACACAGATCTATTCCCTCCCCCCAAGTCTTATCATATATCTACTAAATGTAAATCAGCTGCTTGATTTTTGCGTCTTTAGAATGCCTGGACCACTTCTCCAAATCCTACCAATCCTGTTAAGTACCAGTTCAAATTTTACTTCTGCCCGGACACCCTCCCCAACCACGCCAGATCTGAATGACCTTCCCTTCTCTAGCTTTGAAAACTCAGAAATTTAAGGTGTTGAGAAATAGGTATTAAGGAGGTTTAGAAAATGCCTTTTCCTTTCTGTTAGTTACAATGTGTATTTCTGTTCCTTTAGCCTATTGAAATTAAGGAAAATTATGATAACAGGTATTTTACTTCCTTTGCTAGTAGCTCCCTATGAAATTATTTCTTTACAGTATTATTAGTTGGTAGTGTTCTATATATGATTGTTTGAAACCAGATATGTTTTCAAAAGTTGTTGAAATTCTCATAGGTGGAGATGGTAATTTTGGCTATGGATAATGGTGGTAGACTCATGTTTTATGGGGCATTCTAGTTCACTGAGTCCAGACACATTTCCTATTGCTGCTCAGAGGCAGGGATGAGGTGGCTGGGTTGCACTCCCAGGCATATTCTGATAAGCTGTTGACAGTATGAACCTTAGTAGTTATAGTAATGCTGAGATCACAGGGGCATTTCTGGGTCCTATGAAATATGTGCTATCTTGGGAATGTTACCACTTCTTGCCTGGGTGTTTTGTAGAGGTGTTAACAAAGAAAACACCCTCCTTTTACCTTTCACTCTGGTGGGGATCTGGTATCTTGGTTAAACAAATCACGAACAACTCTGGATGCTTGGTGACAAGTTTGAAAATGGCACACAGATGTTTGCATTATGTTTTATGACAGAATTTTTTTTTTTTAAATGGAATCTTGTTTTGCCACCCTGGGTAGAGTGCAGTGGCATCATTGTGGCTCACTGCAACCTCAAACTCTTGAGCTCAAGGGATCCTCCTGCCTCAGCTGGGACTACAGGCATGGCCACAATACCCAGCTAATTTTTCTATTTTTAGTAGAGATGGGGTCTCTTGTTTAGGCTAGTCTTGAACTCCTGAGCTCCAGTGCTCCTCCTGCCTCAGCCTCCCAGAGTGCTAGGATTGCAGGCATGAGCCACTGTTCCCAGCCTCCCAGCAGACAGAATTATTATGTAAATACTCCTGAAATATTTTCTCTCTGAAGTAGTTGACTCATGGCATAAAATGGGAAAGTGCTAGGTTCTGTGTTTTTATTTTTCTGATATAAGGAGCTCTGTAAAGCTCAAAGATAAAAACAGTTACCAGTTTAAAGGATACTTTTTTTCCCTGTTGTAACTATTCAGTTTTAAAAGAATTAGTATTGCAAAATTATTTGCTGTGTGAGTATCATAGCTGCTCACTAAGAACTCTGGTTCTCATCAGATTTAAACTTTAAAGACACTGCAGCCTTGGACATGCCCTGTCTCCTACTTTCTCTTTCTTTGTGGCCTTCAGATCATTAAATTTAGTGACTCAGCTAATTTTTTTTTCACCTGCCTCTTAGAGAAGTTGAACGTGTTTGTGACCAAGCACTTAAAGTTATTTCCTTTAAACCAAGTGTTGGAGACATTTTTTAGATTTATAACAGTCTTTGTTTACCACGTAATTCAGTCCAATTGAGGAACTAATAAAACTGCATTATGCAGACATCAAAGCTAAGAAGAGTGTACTTACACCAAGGAACTTATTAAGTTTCTAACAAGTGGAAAGTTACCAGGTGTCCAAGAATTAACCACTTCCATGCCAGTGAATTCTCACTTTTATTTTTTTTGAGACAGAGTCTCACTGTGTTGCCCAGGCTAGAGTGAGTGCCATGGCATCAGCTTAGCTCACACCAACCTCGAACTTTTGGGCTCAAGCAATCCTCCTGCCTCAGCCTCCCTAGTAGCTGGGACTACAGGCATGCGCCACCATGCCTGGCTAATTTTTTCTATATATTTTTAGTTGGCCAATTAATTTCTTTCTATTTTTTTTAGTAGAGACGGGGTCTCACTCTTGCTCAGGCTGGTTTCGAACTCCTGACCTTGAGCAGTCAGCCTGCCTCGGCCTCCCAGAGTGCTAGGATTACAGGCGTGAGCCACCACGCCCGTCCTGAATTCTCACTTTTTTAGTAGCTTTTTTAGTTGTTAGCATTCTGGGTTTAAAATATCGATTGCTACATTCCTTAGAATTGAATATTGCTTTCTTGTCTTTTTTTTTTTTTTCTTTTTTTTTATTTCAGCATATTACAGGGGTTTAGGTTAGGTATATTGCCATTGCCCCACTCAAGTCAGGCTGATGTTTTGTTGTTTTCCCTGAGATATCTGTAAAGGGTTAAATTATTAGACCCACTTTACACAGAATAATTTAGTCATGGACAAAGGATGATTTGCTAGCTGCATATTGCAATCAATTGAAGTAGGACCGGTTTCACCAAGTTGCATTTCAAGGTTGGTCAAGTCGGTGACCTTGAGACCTGCCAGACCCTGGGATGAGGAATTGATAGAGAAGGACTCTGCTAGGTGAGCACCCTTGACTTCTTTAACCTTCACCAACAGTACTGAGGCTCGGTTAAACCTTAATGTCCTCATGGGTTGAAACAAAATTGTCTGTGCATACTACAGAGTAATTGATTTTGTACAGATCTTTCCTGTTCATGTATTTCAGAGGATGTGTGTAAACATGTTGTCGATATTCATAAGCATCTTATAATTTGTTTAGTAAGCAATCACCTAGAGAAGGAGAGGGTGGGGAAGGTTTGTTTGTCCTCTTTCCCGTGGATACCTTGTTTGTTCCTGCTGAGGTCGGGCCTTGGCTTCTCTAGGAGCAGGCCATTCGTTTTCTGAAGGCTCTTGCCTACAGTAATTGGGATTTCTTTTTAAAATGGTCAGGCCATTTTCACATACCGCATCTACTCACATTTTGTTTCTGTGAAGGGTTTTGGCTTTCTGGATTTCCACAGGAAGCTGTGGATGTTGGAGGAAGGTCTGTGACCTGTTGAAGTTATCTTCACAGGGGCAATTGTGCTCCCATTGTTGCCCTTTGTGTCAGTCAGAACAAGGTGTGTCAGTCAGAACAAGGTCTGACTTCTAGTGGCATTTCTTCTGAAATGGGCTTACAAAAACATACTGATGTTGTGGAAATGCTAGGTACCTACCGGATGTAAATGCGATACAAAAGAAAATGACTCTGTTTGTTTCAAATTCTCCTCTTTGTAATTGTCCCAGGAGACTGTCGCTCAGTCATGTTTGCGTGTGTGAGTAAATAGCAGTCAGTGCAGGGTAGACAGTAAGTAGCCAGAAGACTGCTTATATCCAAACAGCCCAAAACTACTTATTTTACTTATTTCAGCTAGAAAGTTGCCAAAGACTTTATAAGACATCATAATAACATTTTGTTTCTTCAACTGTTAAAACTTTAGGTCCTTTAAGGCTGTTGTCCCCAACCCCGCCCCCGGCTGTGACCGGTACCGCTTGTCGTCACTGGCATCACCGCCTCAGCTCCACCTCCTGTCACATCAGCAGCGCCAACCCTACTGTAAACTGTGCACGCGAGGGATCTAGGCTGCTCTCTCCTTATGAGAATCTAATGCCTGATGATCTGATGTGGAGCTGAGGCGGTGATGCTAGCGCTGGAGAGCGGCTGCGAATACAGATGATCGTTAGCAGAGAGGTTGGACTGCACAATACATGTGATGCACTTGAATCATCCTGAACCCCGCCCCCCACCCCGGTCCATGGGAAAGTTATCTTCCTTTTTGGCTACATTTTGTGGTTCCCCGTAACCTTGAGGAAAGATTTCAAATTATTTTAAAGTGGTTTAACCCAGTTCCTGATTCCTTGCTAATGCATCTAACCCATCCTCTCCCCACACACACTCTGTTCCAGCTTGTTCTCCCAACTGGCTGTGCTTTTTGGGGGGGAGAGGGAGGGGTCTTTGCACATCTCATCTGTCTGTCTGAAATGTACTTTGTACTTCAAGTCTCACCTGAGATGGAACTTCTCCAGAAAGCCTTTCCTAAATCTAAAAGGGTGGGCTTGGGGACCCTTTAATATGCTTAATAGTCCTTCATTTACTGATTCCCTCAGTAAATATATGGGTCAAGCACTGTGCCATAGGCTGAGGGCACAGAATTGAACTAGACAGGAGTTGGGCCTTATCCTCACAGAGCTTACATTCTTGTCAGGGAAAACATCCCATATTCACACCCTTGCAAAAATAAAAATAGCCTGAAGGAGTGGAGTATCCTATACACTTTGCCCAGAGTCACCTATTATTAACATTTTAACACCTTTTTTGTATTCTTACTCTTTCTCAATATATATACATTATTTTTTTTTCTGGATCAGTTACATACATTATGGCTGTTTCCTCCAAAATACTTGTATTTCCTAAAAGTGGGCATATTATCTCACATGATAGTTATCAACTTTATAAATTTACTTTGATAATATATTTTTTATGATTTACCTTTCCTGCATTTCTTCTTTTTCTAGTCTTTTTTATTGTGTTAAAATACACTCAACGTAAAACCTAACCATCTTAATCATTCTTAATTATTAAATACATTCATAATGTTGTACAACTATTACCACCATCTATCTTTATAACTATTTTCACCTTGTAAAACTGAAACTCTATACCCTTTAAACAATAACTTCCTATTTCCTCCTCCCTACAACCCCTGACAACTGCCATTCTACTTTCTGTCTTTATGAGTTTGACTACTCTTAAGTACCACATATAAGTGGAATCATATAGTATTTGTCTTTTCGTGACTGGCTTATTTCACTTAGCATAATGTCCTCAAGTTTCATTCATGTTGTGAGAATTTTCTTCCTTTTTTAAGGCTGAAAAATATCCCATTGTATGTATATGCCACATTTTTGCTCATCCATTCATTGGTACATGGACACTCAAGTTGCTTCCATGTTTTAGCTATTGCAAATAATGCTGCTACGGATATGGGTACAGAAATATCTCTTTGAGACCCTGTTTTCAATTTATTTCTTTTGGGTATATACCTAGGAGCTGGGTCATGTGTTAATTCTATATTTAGCTTTTAGAAACTGCCATACTGTTTTCTACACCTGATGTACCATTTTATGTTCCCACCAGTAGGGTTCCAATTTCTTTACATCTTTACCAACACTTACTTTTGGTTTTTTGATATTAGCCATCCTAATGAGTTTGAGGTAGTATCTCATGGTAGTTTTGATTTGCATTTCCCTAATGATTAGTTATGCGGAGTATCTTTTTATGCTCTTCTTGGCCATTTGTATATATTCTTTGAAGAAATGTTCAAATCCTTTGCCCATTTTTGAGTCAGGTTATTTGTTTTTTTGTTGTTTAGTTTTAGGAGGTCTCTGTATATCTGGATATTAATCCCTTTTCAGATATATGATTTGCAAATGTTTTTCTCCTGTTCTTTGGTTTGCTTTTTTTTTTTTTTTTTTTTTTTTTTTTAAGAAATAGGGTCTCACTATGTTGCCTAGGCTGGCTTCCAGCTCCAGGGCTCAGGCAATCTTCCCACCTCAGCCTCCAGAGTAGCTGGGACTATATAGGTATTTGCCACTATGTGGAGTTGTTGCCTCTTTACTCTTTTGGTACTGTCTTTTGATGCATAAAATTTTTAAATTTTTATGAAATTCATTTTGTCTATTTTTTTCTTTTGTTGCCTGTGCCTTTGGTGTCATATCAAAGAAATCACTGTGAATCCAAGGTCATGAAGCTGTTGCCCTATGTTTTCTTCTTTTTATAGTTTTAGGTCTTACATTTAAATGTCTTTGATCCATTTTGAGTTAATTTTTGTGTATGATATTAGGTAAGGGTTCAACTTCATTGTTATGCACACGAATATCCAATTTTTCCAGCACTATTTGCTGTAAAGACTGTCCCTTCCCCATTGAAGGGCGTCAGCACCCATGTTAAAAATAACTTGACCATATATGCAAGGGTTTATTTCTGGGGATCTGTATTCTGTTCCATTGGTCTTTATGTCTGTACCACACTGTTTTGATTACTGTAGCTTTGTAGTACGTTTTAAAATCAAGAAATGTGTCTTCCAGCCTTATTCTTTTTTAAGATTGCTTTGGCTATTTGGAGTCTCTTGAGATTTCAGAGAAATTTTAGGATGGGTTTTTCTATTTGTGCAAAAAATGTCATTTGGGTTTTGATAAAGACTGTATTGAGGCCTAGAACTGTAGTAGCTCACGCCTGTAATCCTAGCACTCTGAGAGGCGGAGCCAGGAGAATCCCTTGAGGTTAGTAGTTTGAGACCAGCCTGAGCAAGACTGAGACCCCGTCTATACTAAAAATAGAAAAAGTTAGCCTGGTGTGGTGGTGCTTAACTGTAGTCCCAGCTACTTGGGAAGCTGAGGCAGGAGAATCACTTGAGCCCAGGAGTTTGAGGTTGTAGTGAGCTAGGATGACACCACTGTACTCTAGCTAGGGTGACAGAGCAAGACTGTGTCTCAAAAAAAAAAAAAAGAAAGAAAGAAAGAAAAAGATTGCATTGAATCTATAGATTGCTTTGAGTATTGCCATCTTAACAATATTAAGTCTTTTAATCTGTAAATATGTGATGTGCTTCCATTTATGTCTTCTTTAATTTCTTTCAGCACTGTTTGGTAGTTTTCATTGTGCAAGTCTTTTACTTGCTTGATTAATTCCTAAGCATTTTATTTTTTACAATGCTATTGTAAATGAATTGCTTTTATAATTTCCTTTCCAGATTGTTCATTGTTAGTATATAGAAATGCAGTAGATTTCTGTGTATTGACTTTGTGATAAAATACTTTTATCTAATATTGCATTCATAGTTCAGTGTTGTTAATTGACCTAATAACGTTGTGAATAGCCTTTCCACTCTCTGGAACAGGATTTAGTCTAGGGTCAGATAATTGTATTTAGTTATGATGTCTCTTTAGCTTCCCTTAATCTGGAGCATTTACATGGCTATCCTTTTCTATTAGGACATTGACATTTTTTGAAAAATACAGAGCCCTGCCCAGAGTACTTAAAAAAAAAAAAAGAATGTTGCTCAATTGTGTTTGTCTGATGTTTCGTCTTAATGAGGTTCAAGTTATGCTTTTTAGACCATAATACTGCATAGTGATGTATCAGAGGTGTCACATCTGGACGTCCACGATGTCCTTATATCTCTTATTGGTGATGTTAATTTTTTTGAGACAGTCTCGCTCTGTTGCCCAGGCTAGAGTGAAGTGGTGTCATGATAGCTCACTACAACTTCAAATTCCTGGGCTCAAGCATTCCTCCTGCCTCAGCCTCCCGAATAGCTGGGACTACAGGTGCATGCCACCGCACTTGGCTAATTTTTCTATTTTTTTGTAGACATAGGTCTCATTCTGTTGCCCAGGCTGGTCTCGAACTCCTGGCCTCAAGTGATCCTCCCACCTCAGCCTCTCAAAGTGCTGGGATTACAGGTATGAGCCACCGAGCTCAGCCTGGTGATGTTAGTTTTGATTACCCAGTCAAGGTGTTGCCTGGTTTCCCTACTATATAATTATTGAGGGGGTGTGTGTGTCTGTGTGTGTTTTCCCCCTTCTCCCTTGCAACTAATGAGTAGTCTATCAGGAGATACCTGAATTCTATTCAAGCATCTTGGTTTTTATCAAAATTTACCCTCTAGATTTAGCATCCTGTGTTGATTCTTGCCTGATCCAGTTGTATGGATAGATTTTCTTATTTTTTGCAATGGGTTATAATTCATTACCATACTTAATTATTTTGGTGCTCAAATTGTCCCAGACTCGGCCAATGGGAGCTCCTTCAGGCTGGCTCCTGTGTCCTTGTGAGATGCCCTGTCATTTTTTTTCTTGCACAAAAAGATGTTCCAGGCTTATTTTGTACCTACCCTGCCCTAGCCATGGAATCAGCCATTTTTCTGAGGTGCCCTTACACTGTTGTTTTAGCACTTAGCACATTGCTGACTTATGTCTTCCTCCATTGTACTAAATTGTATCTCTCTGAGGGTACATAGATGTCAGTCTTATTTGCTTTTATATTGTCATCCACCATAAAGCCTTGCATGATAAATGTTTACTAAATATTTGTTGAATAAAATAATTGCTTTTGCTACAGTTCAGTGATTAAAATTGAGCTCCAAAATTATGATGCTGATGGGTTTTCTTTTTCCCCCCCATTTAGGAAGAAATGTTGGCTATTTGTCTATGAGAAGTGGCGAAAACTGACTTCTTACTGGTATATAACACTATGGGACCTGACACTTTGGCTGCGTGTCCATCCAGCCCCCACTGATAATGTTGGAAGCCATTCATTCCACTGGAAAACACTAATCTCATCTCGGAAGTGGCTGATTGTGGCAGGATGTGTCGACGATGATGATGGCAAGAAAGCAAGATGTCCGCGTTCCCACCTACAACATCAGTGTGGTGGGACTGTCTGGAACTGAGAAGGAGAAGGGCCAGTGTGGCATTGGAAAATCTTGTCTGTGTAACCGCTTTGTGCGTCCGAGTGCTGATGAGTTTCACTTGGACCATACCTCTGTCCTCAGCACCAGTGACTTTGGTGGGCGAGTCGTCAATAATGACCACTTTCTGTACTGGGGAGAAGTTAGCCGCTCCCTGGAGGATTGTGTGGAATGTAAAATGCACATTGTGGAGCAGACTGAATTTATTGATGATCAAACTTTTCAACCTCATCGAAGCACAGCCTTGCAGCCCTATATCAAGAGAGCTGCTGCAACCAAGCTTGCATCAGCTGAAAAACTCATGTACTTTTGCACTGACCAGCTGGGGCTGGAGCAGGACTTTGAGCAGAAACAAATGCCGGATGGAAAGCTGCTGATCGATGGTTTTCTTCTTGGTATTGATGTTAGCAGGGGCATGAATAGGAACTTTGATGACCAGCTTAAGTTTGTCTCCAATCTCTACAATCAGCTTGCAAAAACAAAAAAGCCCATAGTGGTGGTCCTGACTAAGTGTGATGAGGGTGTTGAGCGGTACATTAGAGATGCACATACTTTTGCCTTAAGCAAAAAGAACCTCCAGGTTGTGGAGACCTCAGCGAGATCCAATGTAAACGTGGACTTGGCTTTCAGCACCTTGGTGCAACTCATTGATAAAAGTCGGGGAAAGACGAAAATCATTCCTTATTTTGAAGCTCTCAAGCAACAGAGCCAGCAGATAGCTACAGCAAAAGACAAGTATGAGTGGCTGGTGAGTCGCATTGTGAAAAACCACAATGAAAATTGGCTGAGTGTCAGCCGAAAGATGCAGGCCTCTCCAGAGTACCAGGACTATGTCTACCTGGAAGGGACTCAGAAAGCTAAGAAGCTATTTCTACAGCACATCCACCGCCTCAAGCATGAGCATATTGAGCGCAGAAGAAAGCTGTACCTGGCAGCCCTGCCGTTAGCATTTGAGGCTCTTATACCTAATCTAGATGAAATAGACCACCTAAACTGCATAAAAGCCAAAAAGCTCTTAGAAACCAAGCCAGAATTCTTGAAGTGGTTTGTTGTACTTGAAGAGACACCATGGGATGCCACCAGCCACATCGATAACATGGAAAATGAGCGGATTCCCTTTGACTTAATGGATACCGTCCCTGCAGAGCAGCTGTACGAGACCCACTTAGAGAAGCTGAGGAATGAGCGGAAAAGAGCTGAGATGAGAAGGGCGTTTAAAGAAAACCTGGAGACCTCTCCTTTCATAACTCCAGGAAAACCTTGGGAAGAGGCCCGTAGTTTTATTATGAATGAAGATTTCTACCAGTGGCTGGAAGAATCTGTATACATGGATATTTATGGCAAACACCAAAAGCAAATTATAGATAAAGCAAAGGAAGAATTTCAGGAGTTGCTTTTGGAATATTCAGAATTGTTTTATGAACTAGAACTGGATGCTAAGCCCAGCAAGGAAAAGATGGGTGTCATTCAGGATGTTCTGGGGGAAGAACAGCGATTTAAAGCATTACAGAAGCTCCAGGCAGAACGTGATGCCCTTATTCTGAAGCACATTCATTTTGTGTACCATCCAACAAAGGAGACATGCCCGAGCTGCCCAGCTTGTGTGGATGCTAAGATTGAGCACTTGATTAGTTCTCGGTTTATCCGACCATCTGACCGGAATCAGAAAAATTCACTCTCTGACCCCAACATTGACAGAATCAACTTGGTTATATTGGGCAAAGATGGCCTTGCCCGAGAGTTGGCCAATGAGATTCGAGCTCTTTGTACAAATGATGACAAGTATGTGATAGATGGTAAAATGTATGAGCTTTCCTTGAGGCCAATCGAGGGGAATGTCAGGCTTCCCGTGAACTCTTTTCAGACGCCAACGTTTCAGCCCCACGGCTGTCTCTGCCTTTACAATTCAAAGGAATCACTGTCCTACGTAGTGGAGAGCATAGAGAAAAGTAGAGAGTCCACGCTTGGCAGGCGGGATAATCATCTAGTCCACCTCCCCCTGACATTAATTTTGGTTAACAAGAGAGGAGACACCAGTGGAGAGACCCTGCATAGCTTAATACAACAAGGTCAGCAGATTGCTAGCAAACTTCAGTGTGTCTTCCTTGACCCTGCTTCTGCTGGCATTGGTTATGGACGCAACATTAACGAAAAGCAAATTAGTCAAGTTTTGAAGGGACTCCTAGACTCTAAGCGTAACTTAAACCTGGTCAGTTCTACCGCTAGCATCAAAGACTTGGCCGATGTTGATCTACGAATTGTTATGTGTCTGATGTGTGGAGATCCTTTTAGCGCAGATGACATACTCTTTCCTGTCCTTCAGTCCCAAACCTGTAAGTCTTCCTATTGTGGAAGCAACAACTCTGTTTTACTTGAACTGCCAATTGGACTACACAAGAAGCGCATTGAACTGTCTATTCTTTCATACCATTCCTCATTTAGCATTAGAAAAAGCCGGTTGGTTCATGGGTACATTGTTTTTTATTCAGCCAAACGCAAGGCTTCCTTGGCTATGTTACGTGCCTTTCTTTGTGAAGTGCAGGATATCATCCCCATTCAGCTGGTGGCACTCACTGACGGCGCTATAGATGTCCTGGACAATGACTTAAGTCGGGAACAGCTGACTGAGGGAGAGGAGATTGCTCAAGAAATTGACGGAAGGTTCACAAGCATCCCCTGTAGTCAACCCCAGCATAAACTTGAGATCTTTCACCCATTTTTTAAAGATGTGGTGGAGAAAAAGAACATAGTCGAGGCTACTCATATGTATGATAATGTCGCTGAGGCCTGTAGCACCACAGAAGAGGTGTTCAACTCCCCCCGGGCAGGGTCACCGCTCTGCAACTCCAACCTGCAGGATTCAGAAGAAGATATCGAGCCCTCATCTTACAGCCTGTTTCGAGAAGACACATCACTGCCCTCTTTATCCAAAGACCATTCTAAGCTCTCTATGGAACTGGAGGGGAATGATGGGCTGTCTTTCATCATGAGCAGTTTTGAGAGTAAACTGAACAACAAAGTACCTCCACCTGTCAAACCAAAGCCTCCTGTCCATTTCGAAATGACAAAGGGGGATCTGTCTTATTTAGACCAAGGCCATAGGGGGGATGGACAGAGGAAGTCTGTGTCTTCTAGCCCCTGGCTGCCTCAGGATGGGTTTGATCCTTCTGATTACGCTGAACCCATGGATGCTGTGGTTAAGCCAAGGAATGAAGAAGAAAACATATATTCTGTGCCCCATGACAGCACCCAGGGCAAAATCATCACCATTCGGAATATCAACAAAGCCCAGTCCAATGGCAGTGGGAATGGTTCTGACAGTGAAATGGACACCAGCTCTCTAGAGCGAGGCCGGAAGGTTTCCATTGTGAGCAAGCCAGTGCTGTACAGGACGAGATGCACCCGGCTGGGGAGGTTTGCTAGTTACCGAACCAGCTTCAGCGTGGGGAGTGATGATGAGCTGGGGCCCATCCGGAAAAAAGAGGAGGATCAGGCTTCCCAGGGTTATAAAGGGGACAATGCCGTCATTCCATATGAAACAGATGAAGACCCGAGGAGGAGGAATATTCTTCGAAGTCTAAGGAGGAACACTAAGGTAAGGCATCAGTTTAGGATGAATCATAGGAGTGATTTATGCAGTGTCTCAGTGAGAGTTGATTGATGATGATGATTTTTCAAGGACAGCTTATTGTGGTTAAAAAAGAAAACTGCTATGTGTGAGAGTTTACTCTTTGACTTAGCATAACAAAGTTAGCAGCGTGTCAGATAATTACTACTGGCACTTCTCAAGCAGTTAGGACCTTAGATAGATAGCTTGAGTTGTCCCTGTCTAAAACAATATTTAATTAATGACCAAAATGAGCAGATAGTGTACAACTTGACAGTGTCCCCACAAGCAGCCAAGCCAGTGACAATACACTTGCTCTTCCTTTGCTTAAACACCAGAGTCCAAAATTGCATGCCTCAGTCTCTTACTGCTAAACATACATACATACATACATTTCATCTATCTATGTTTTTTTTTTTTTTTTTTGGAGACAGAGTTTCACTCTGTTGTCCTGGCTAGAGTGCCCCAGTGTCATCGTAGCTTACTACAATCTCAAACTCTTGGGCTTACGCGATCCTTCTGCTTCAGCCTCCAGAGTAGCCAGGACTACCTACAGGTGCACGCCACCACACCTGGCTAATTTTTTCTATTTTTAGTAAAGACAGGGTCTTGCTCTTACTCAGGCTGGTCTCGAACTCCTGACCTCAAGTGATCCTCCCACCTCTGCCTCCCAGAGTGCTAGGATTACAGGCTTGAGCCACCTTGCCGGGCCTTGTTTTTTTCAGAGAAAGACATTGTGGTGAGACACCACAACAAAACGGTGTTATATAATACCCTTGACCAGCATCATCCTGTACAGAATGACACATAGAGACAGCGAAGTTTTGCTGCTCTCCCTCCCATTAAACAGCACTTGTCTGGAAGAATTACAGGTACCTTTGGAAAGAAACGTTGCTAACATACCAAATCAGAAGGTTCTAGGGTCCAGGCTGTCTTGAGAGCTGACAGTCCTGTTGTAAAATACAGCAAGAGGCCAGCTCAGCAGCCCTTAGGGCCCTCGGAGATGAAGGAACAGGATGCCATTGCCCTCCCAAGGAAATTGCATCTACTTTGTGTTGCCTCGTAGCATACAGAGTGCTCCTCCATCAACATTGGCCAGGAGCTTCCAGAGTTTTCTTACCTATGCAGTGTGAGAAAGGGCAGAGCAGCACTGTTGTGTGCTCTGTTCCCCTCCCCCTCCCCGTCTGTGCTGACTATTAACACATATCACAGGCATTCTTCTGTTTGATTTGTCCTCAGCTTGCTTTTCCATTTGAGTCCTTCATCTGCCTCCAGTGTTTTCTTCTCCAAAGGTTGGTGTGGGCCAGGCCCATTCACAGCAGTCCTTATTTAGGGAGCCAGAAAACAGCCTGACCTGCTTCCCAGTATTTCCCCAAAGCTCTCCTGTTTAATGACACTGGAATCCAAACATTTTAGACATTTGACTTTCTTTTCTTCCTCCTGCACTCCCAAAGAAAACTGTTGCTGGAACAGCTTATCTAAATGCTGACAGTTTTCTAATTTGTGGGGGTGTTCGAACACCTGGGGGATTAGGAAGGTGGCATAACAGCACACTGAATTAGAACTATTTTTCTGACTTCTAGCTACATTTTTACTACTTAAAATGATGCTTTTAAAACACATTCCCAAACAAGCCAGGCTTTAAAGAGCACGTGCTGTCGTGGAGGCTTCGCAGAACGCAGCTGGTCCTGGCGAGCCCGGAGGTGGCTGTGTCAGTGCTGGTGACGAGCACTGCCTAGCCTGGAGCTGCCTAGGCCGGATTGCTGGGACTGCGTGTGCGGAGTGGTCAACTCCAGTCTGTCTTTAGTTAAGAGGGCCACACCTCTTCAAGTCAAATAAAAATGATACTTCTGGCCCAAGAGCAGTAGCGTGCCTGAAGTCAGTTTCTTTGTATCCTTTGGAAAGAGTAAGTAGAAGGTGAAATTTTCTCTTCCTGCTTTGGACAATGACAGTGCTTGCTTTGTCATCCCAATGCATAGACGAGCAAAGCCTTGGACTCAGGAGCAAACCTCCTATTTAAAATTGCTGTTAAGAACACAGACTGACACTTGTTTTACTGGAAAAGCAAGATACCATCAGGGCAGAAAATTCCAAGCCAGCCCCTACGTGGGAATTTGGCCTTTGATTTTTTTGGTTGACATGACAAAGCAATACAATATTTATTTGAAGTGGGGGAGCAGCCAGGTACTCTGATGTCAGTTGGTAACGGAAGATACACTCCGTACCTCCTGCATGCCAGACGCCACTGGGGAAGTGGCACAGACGCTTCTTGCTTAGACTTTAGCACCCAGTTGAGGCAGCAGGACCTACCCAGCCACTGTAAATAGGTTGTCTGCCCAAGGAATGCTGTGTGGGGACAGAATGAAGAACCCATGTTGGGAGTGGTTAAGGTAGAGTAGGGTGTAGAGGTTAATTAGGTCAGCAGGAGCTCAGGCTCTGGGAATTAGGAGGCCTACTGTCAGATCCCAACTCTTCTACTTCCTCACTTGGATTTCGGGCACATGAGTCACCTCTCCATGTCCCTTCTGCAAGAGAGGAAGCACCTTCCTCATTGAGTTGTGAGACATGAACACTGGGCATAGTGCATGCTGGGTGTTAGCTATTGTCATTAAACTAGACCTTGAAGAATGAGTAAAACTGGGCAAGGCTCATTGGCTCATGCCTATAATTCTAGCACTTTGGGAGGCTGAAGTGGGAGGATCACTTGAGGCCGGGAGTTTGAGATGAGCTTGAGTAACATAGGGAAGACTCTATAAGAAATTTTAAATATTGGCTGGGCATGGTGGTATGCTCCTGTGTAAGCCCAGCTACTCAGGAGGCTGAGGCAAGAGGATCACTTGAGGCCAGGAGTTTGAGGTTACAATGAGCTATGATGATGCCACGGCACTCCAGCCTGGGTAACAGAGTGAGACCCTGTCTTGAAAAAAAAAGAGTAGCGTGAGTTAAGGAAAGACTTAAAGGTGGAAGTACGCATGTAGTATTCAGAGAAAGGAGAGAACTGATCTGGTCTGTTGAGGGACCAACGCTGTCCTCTTTTGTGTATGTTTTAACCCTTTGTGTTTGTTACTGAGCTCCTTTCTTGGTACTTTTTACCCCTAGCAACTGCCCTAACGAAAAATAAGCTATGCTCTGGGTACCAGTGTGATATGGAAAAAGAAAAATCACTCAGCGCCCTCGGCTAATTAGCTAGATTAGGTCTTTACTGTAAAATTGGAGTCCAAGTGAGGGAATCGCTTTCATGTCTCCTAATGAAAGTGCTGACTGTAAAAGCTGA
Source organism: Cheirogaleus medius (assembly GCA_008086735.1). Lineage (NCBI taxonomy): Eukaryota > Metazoa > Chordata > Mammalia > Primates > Cheirogaleidae > Cheirogaleus > Cheirogaleus medius. The sequence continues at coordinate 7,748,133 of VBSM01003212.1, forward strand.
CCCTCATTCTCGGTCCTTTTCCCAGCTGAACCATTTAGCAACCCACCCTCATAGTGGGAGCCTTCCGCACTCAGCTGAATGAAATTGAAAATCTACTATTGCACTTTAGTGGGGTCCATGAATAGATGCTTTGTCTGTAAAGAGTTGTTGTTGCACATGGTCTCTGTCTCCCAGTACCATGCGTTTGCAAAGATGAGATCAGTATCGGCAGGGTCTTATTTTAAAGCCAAAAAACAGGCTGGGGAGCCTTGTTCCACCAAATATGCCTTTTTGGCATGCTCAGATTGCTGAATTTGGTGTGTTTGACCACAGATTTAAAGAGAAATTATTGGCTATTTACCCTTCTATCTAATGTGCCCTTATTTTTGTATTTAAGAAAATGTGACAATGATAAAGAAAATCTTTCACTCACTGTAGCTACATGACAAGACAACCTATTGAAGAGCTAACCAATTCAATCATGCATTGTTTGGTCTATAAGGCACCAAGTAACCAGTTTGACAGTTTGTGTCCCCCCTAGTGAATTGGCTTATTTCATTGGCTTCAGTGAATTGGCTGGTTGTTGCGGCTTTGTGTAGACACAGCTCTCACTTTGTGAGGCCTAGAACGGAGTTAAAGTTTCTAGTGTGAATAAAAACCAGCTGGGGAATTGGACTGCAGGCTCCCCTGGGAGGGATGTTGCGTTTTGACAGACAAGCTGAATGCCATGAAATATGAGCCCTTTGGAACCTGCTCGGGGAAAGACTCTCAGTGTGTGCTGCAAAAAAGCTTAGTCCTACTCAATGAGCTTTCAGACCAGATGATACCTGGGTTTTCAAAATGGGGTGGGCATGCTGACTTGACCTTGGATTTTCTGACTCCTGAAAAAAATTTTTTCTTTTAAACTAAGTACACAGCTCATTTGTTCTTTTCAGAAGGAAACATTCAATTCAGTGCATGGACATTTATTGAGCACTTGTTTTATGCCTGGCATTGTGCTAGGTGCTATAGGTGTGGTAGTTATGTTCTTCTAGTTTCCAGTCTCAGGGATGATAGAGTTTAAACATGTATTTGCATGCATTTTTAACATTACCAGAGGGGAGATAGTAATTGTATAACAAGGAGGTTTAACCCAAACTGGGGCATCAGGAGAGCTCTTTAAGGAAATGAATGATATTTAAGGCTGAGACTTCTGAAGGGTGAGGCAGGCAAAGTCAGTGAAGATGGAGGCTTCGTGGGAAGGGCTTTCCAGGAAAGTACGGAACTTGGAGCTGAGAAAACGGTGTTCAGAGAGTTGACAGAAGTCTGGTGTGGCTGCTGCGGAGAGATAAGGGAGACCTTTGGCAAATAGTGGAGGGCTGCAGGTACCATGTGAAGGATTTTATATTTTCGTGCATTTTTTTAATATCTCCTATGTGCCAGGTACAGTACCAGGCATTTCCACATAAGATTTTCATTTATTATTCTTATCAGTCTTTTTTTTTTTTCTTTTTACACCTGCTACTGACTTGAGAACTTACCCGTCTTAACGAGGGGGATTTTTTCCATCCTGATTTTAGCAATAAAGTAACTGGGGCTCAGAGAAATTAAACACCTTGCCCAAGTTAATGTAACTACTAAGTGGAGGAGCTGAGATTTTTGAACCCTGCTCTTCTGTCTTCCACTTCCAGTGGATTTTTAGAATCCAGTCTGCAAGAAAGATGCTAACATTCAATAGGAAGGGACATATATATTTAGACAACTCAATCAGTCCAGTTCATTTGTTCATTCAAGCAAAAAGACTTTGGTTATCTAAAAAATCCATTTCCCGGCGCTATCCCCCAAGAACAGCATGGTACTGTTTGTTTCTAGGCTCAGAAACGGGTTGAATACAAGACAAAAAAGGCAGGGAGACACTGAATAGCAACTGGAACTTTGAGAAATTGTTTTGCACTGGTGTCACTCGATTTTCAGTTTATTTTAAGCCTGAGGGACTTCTGTAGTATGTTTTTGGTGATAAAAATAGACCATCTTTTTAGCTGTCTGCCTTAGCTTACAGCACACCTGTTCTTAAAAAAAAAGTTACAAGAGGCAACCCAGATTTATTTTTTAAAGAACAGAGATATTGCTCTGATGCTTCACTGAGCCAGCTTGTTCTCTCCCACCACCTGGTGATGCTGAAATACCTTTGTAGGAACTCATATTATTTCAGCTCTCATCAGGACTATCACCTCTGCTTGCAAGGAAAGGGCCTTCTGAATGAGTTTTATCCAGCATTTGAGAGGAGGCAAGTAGATAAAAACTGACCCATGCTGTTGGAAAGTCCACATTCAGTGTGCATTGAATTTCAGGCAGGGTGTTTGTAAAAACATACCGGGAGCTAGTAGGCACGCCCCTCTACTGAGCCCCCAGTTGTATTGGCCGTGAATTGACCCAGGTTTGCCAGCCTTCATGCCTTTACAGAGCTAAAAGCTATGGTTTTGATTTATTTGGGTCCTGCAATGGGACATGTTCCTTTCTTTTGCCATCATTCAAAGGATTAAGGATGGTAGAAAGGCCAGGACTTAGTGCTCCTTCCTGGTCATCCCTAAATAAAGATGCTCCAGTATGGTGAGTGACTGGTCGTAGATAGTACTAACGGCCAGCTTGAAGGAGACCAAATATTTGTGCTTAAATAATAGATTTTGCCAGCAAAAATCAATCTGTTCTCAGATTTTCTCCTAAACTTGGGCTTGGAGTTTTTCAGAGCCAGAAGTGGAGGGGGAGCACCAGTTAACCAAGAGTACATTTGGGGCTTAAGCAAATAACTTAATTGAAAAGGTTTTTTTGAAATCTGTTGGAAATATGAGAGAAAATAATTGCCAATCAGAAAGGTGCAGTGTTGAATACAGAATGCGAGAAAGTGGTTTTAGGGAAGCTCTAGTAATGTCATCTGTGGAATATTTCCATTTTTTTTTTTTATATGGAACGCTTCACGAATTTGCGTGTCATCCTTGCGCAGGGTCCATGCTAATCTTCTCTGTATCGTTCCAATTTTAGTATATGTGCTGCCGAAGCAAGCACATATTTCCATTTTTCTAAGACTGTACCAATTGCAGTTAGTCCAATGTGCCACCACATAACTCGGCAAGCCATGTGTGTGACCCTCTGGGGCTCTATTTATATCAATTTCACTCTTGTCCCCATTCAGATGCCATCATCCCTGTTCCAGAATACATTCTATATATGATATTACTCCTTAAAATAACAAAAACAAAAACAGTGAATCAAATGGCCTGGATTCTGTTTTTTATGTTGCCAAGCATTTAAAAGGCTGTACTAGGTGGTACAACTCTAATGACCTTATTTTCTGAGCCTAAAATCTGAATAAGTAATTTTACATGTAAAAGAGTATTTATGGCGACCAGAAGAGAATATTTGAAGTTGACAATTTAGGGTCCTAAATAGCTATACCTGCTGTTCCCACAGAAGATAGAATATTCTTTTTTTTTTTTTTTTGAGACAGAGTCTCACTCTTTTGCCTGGGCTAGAATGCCGTGGCGTCAGCCTAGCTTACAGCAACCTCAAACTCCTGATCTCAAGGAATCCTTCCTCTTCAGCCTCCTGAGTAGCTGGGACTACAGGCATGCGCCACCATGCCCAGCTAATTTTTTCTATATATTTTTAGTTGGCCAATTCGTTTCTTTCTATTTTTAGTAGAGACGGGGTCTCGCTCTTGCTCAGGCTGGTTTCGAACTCCTGACCTTGAGCGATCCACCCTCCTCGGCCTCCCAGAGTGCTAGGATTATAGGCGTGAGCCACCGCGCCCTGCCAGAATATTCTTTATCCAGTAAGGATGGCTGACTTCTCCGTTAGAGCTGTGGAAGGCTGCCTGTGTTCTTTCACTTACTCATGTGATATTTGTCGTAGATCAGCTTTGTTTATTATATGACATGTCATCTTTTATCAATTAGATTATAAGTTCATTGAGGATGGGAGATGACTTTGGTCCTAGTATTAGTTCTGCTGCTAGTTTGATACATGACCTTGAGTAATTCATTAAAAAAGAAAAATGCCAAGATTCTTGCCTTCTAGGCACTTAGCCCAGTAGGTAAGTAGTTGTATGTGTACATAAATGACTATACCTTGTTCAGTGCCTACGGAGTGACAGAGGGAATTATTACTTCATCTACTTTTTCAAAAACGGTTTATGATATGGTACTGTCAAAGTATGAACAAGGCCTCTGAGCTGCACCCCCTCACTTTACTAGTGAGAGCAGCACAAAGTAAGGAGAAGAAAAAAATCATCTTAGAGATAGTCCTCATGTCAGCCAAATATGAAAAAGTAGAAAGGAACACTGGCCCAGTGCTTTATTGGGAACTGCTTTTGTTCAGCAAGTATGTTGAGTGCCCACTGCACGTCAGGTTTGAAACCCACCTGTCTTAACAGACTTATAGAAGGGGCCCTCTCTTGGCTCTTCCCTGTTCTCTGGCTGGCATTCTACTCTTTTCTTGCCCCAGTGGAGTTGGAGGGGCCGTGGAGTGGGCTTCTCCCGGCCCGGGTGGGAGCAGAGGCAGTGACAGATACAGCTTCCTACTCTGCCGCTTTTGGGAACTTGCCCTTTATGCCCATGTGTCCCAAAAGCCAAGTGGCCAGAGGCAGAGTCCAGGCACTCTTTTTCCCCAGTGCACCACTGGCATAAACTATTGTTTATAAATTTTGCCACAGGGCTGGATGCAGTGGCTCATGCCTGTAACCCTAGCACTCTGGGAGGCTGAGGCCAGAGGATCGCTTGAGTTCAGGAGTTCCAGATCAGTCGGAGCAAGAGTGAGACTCTGTCTCTACTAAAAATAGAAAAGATTAGCTGGGTGTCGTGGTTCGAGCCTGTAGTCCCAGCTCCTTGAAGACTGAGGCAGGAGGATCGCTTGAGCCCAGGAGGTTGAGACTACCGTGAACTTGGCAGATGTCACAGCACTCTACTCACCTCAACAAACCGAGACTCTGTCTGAAAAAAATAAAATAAATTTTGCCACAAAGTTAATATGAAGACTAAGGATCAGGTATGTTTTTAAGGAAACTGTGAGGTACAGAACAATAGACTATGTTATTCATTTCTTAAATATCTATCTGAAAGGACAAGCCGGCCTGGTCCTTTGTGTATTGTATGGCAGTGGCACTTCATCAGGAGGTGGCTCATGTAGGGTAAAGAGCTTAAAGGGCCTTGTCATTCATAGGTCACAGTGCTCTCAGTGCTAGGTGTGAATCTCTTTGAGCCTCTGTTTTCTCAACTGTAAAATGGGGCTAATAGCCCTTACGTTTCAGGGTGGTTGTGAGGGTTCAGACAGTTGTGCAGAGCACCTAGCACCATGTCCCGCCACGCCTACAGAATCACTGTCATCCATTTTTGACCCAGTTGGACTGTAAACTTAGAGGCACAGATGTGGAGATTGTTCTCAGGGATTGGCTTCCTCAGGCTAGATGGTTTTTTCAGCTCAGCCTGCTAAGTGAGTGCCCCCAAAAGAAGATGGATGTTGGGTGGTGTCACTTTCTCCTCTCCAAGGACCTGCTGCTGAGAGTGCTTCCCAGTGATTGCTTAAAGAGTGACACACATCTGACGACATGAGGCATCTGTCAAGCCACTTAAGAGAATGACATTCCCATCTGAAATGTGCCCAGTAACCCTTCAGATGCCTGAAGTGTTGGTTGTTATATCAGCCCTCTGGCCCAACTCTTGGCATGCACCCCAATAACTGATTTTCTTAATAGGAAGGTTTAGAGTTAGTTGTGCAAGAATTCCCTGCCTAATTTTGTGACACCTAGAGAGCCTTTAGGTATCTCAAGGAGGTATTTTGACATTCTGTAAACCAGAGTTTGTTTAAATCTTAAAAAAGTGAGAGTGAGATAGAATCCATGTCATTGAGCAAGTGGAGGTTCATGCTATTGCAAAAACTTACTCTTCATTTCCACATTTGTAAATTGAAGGGTTGAGCTAGATCTTGGACTCTTTGAGGTGAAAGAGATAAGAGCAATAGTCTAATTTAGCCTTCCAACTCTCTTGACTCTCCCAACATGAGCCATACAAAATAAGCCTGCTCCATATTCAATAAGTAGCTCTATAGCTATTTGAAAAGTGCCCCATTCTTCCTGTTTCCAGGTTAAAGTTCCCTGGTATTTTATGTGAGTGGATCTTTGTTACCTCTAGAAGTCTTCCAGATAATCAGTGTACTTTTATTCATTTATTCAAACATCCATCCATTCATTCTGCCTATCCCAAGAACTTTCGTAAAAAGTTCTTAAACTGGGCAGGGTGCCCTGGCTAATGCCTGTAAGTAATCCTAGCACTCTGGGAGGCTGAGGCGGGCGGATCGCTTGAGCTCAGGAGTTCGAGACTAGCCTGAGCAAGAACAAGACTCCGTCTCTACTAAAAATAGAAAAATTAGTGGGCGGTTGTGGTATGCCTGTAGTCCCAGCTACTCGGGAGGCTGAGGCGGGAGGATCGCTTGAGCCCAGCAGTTCAAGGTTGCAGTGAGCAATAATCGAGCCACTGCCCTCCAGCCTGGGTGACATAGTGAGACCCCATCACTAAAAATAAATAAATAATAAAATAAAAATAATACGGAGTTCTCCAGATCTGTTGTGTATTTGTAGTGAGGTAATACATGTATGTAAAGAACTTAAGCCAGGGTCTGGTACGTAGAAAGCATTCAATTGACAGAAGCTAAATTTTCTAGCTCAGTTTGCTTGTTAGAACACACCTGCATCATCTTATTCTAATATTGAGAGGGTGGGAAAGTATACGATGAAAATTCATTGTCTGTTTACTAAGCTATGGTTAGAGGGCTTTAAGGTGATTAGGAATAGCTTCTTTGCAGCTTCTCTTTCAGTTCCATTTTTTAGTGCTTAACAACATGTTTTATTTGGAAGCCTCAGTTTTCTTGAAGAAAAATGCTGTTATTTTAGTTTTGACTGGCAAATTTTGGAGGATTGAGGTTGTTAAAAACTTGAATGATAGAAGGTGGAAGAATGTCTTTTAAATACAGATGATCTTCTTTGGTTATGCAGATTCTATAGCAACTTTTTTTTTTTTTTTTTAGACAGAGTCTCACTCTCTTGCCCAGGCTAGAGTGCCGTGGCGTCAGCCTAGCTCACAGCAACCTCCAACTCCTGGGCTCAAGCAATCCTCCTGCCTCAGCCTCCCGAGTAGCTGGGACTATAGGCACGCCCCACTGTGCCTGGCTATTTTTTTCTATTTTTAGTTGTTTGGCTAATTTCTTTCTATTTATAGTAGAGATGAGGTCTCACTCTTGCTCAGGCTGATCTCGAACTCCTGAGCTCAAGCAATCCTCCCGCCTCGGCCTCCCAGAGTGCTGGGATTATAGGCGTCAGCCACCACGCCCGGCTGTAAACTTTTAAAGCCTTTTAAACTTTGAACATTTTAAACTTTAAATTTTAAAAATTATGTACTGTTTTAAGGGGGAGAGAGAATATTGCTTGACTTGTTTCCTGGTTGCCACAATTTGTAATACTAGAAACACTCAGCCCCTTTTTAGTAAGAGCTCACACTTAGGGGTAACTACTGTGTACCAGGTGCTAAGCCACTCTGCATACATCTTAGCATTTCACCCTCACGACCACCTTGTGAGCAGAGTACTGTCCCTGAGATGTTAAGTTAGTGGACCAAAACCATAGAACTTGTCAGTCGGGATTCATACCCAGGTTGTCAGATTTCAAAGCGTAAATTATTTATGTTGTACTTCATATCAGTAGAAGATGCTAGAGAGACGGCCATTGATTTAATTACTTCCTGTAAAGGTATATCGTACATCATTAATTTGCTTTTCATTACTTATTTTTTTTTTTCTTTGAGACAGAGTCTCACTTTGTTGCCCAGGCTAGAGTGAGTGCCGTGGTGTCAGCCTAGCTCACAGCAACCTCCTGGGCTCAAGTGATCCTTCTGCCTCAGCCTCCCGAGTAGCTGGGACTACAGGCATGTGCCACCCTGCCCAGCTAACTTTTTGTATATATATATTTTAGCTGGTCAATTAATTTATTTCTATTTTTAGTAGAGACAGGGTCTCACTCTCGCTCAGGCTGGTTTCGAACTCCTGACCTTTGAGCGATCCTCCCGCCTCGGCCTCCCAGAGTTAGGATTACAGGCGTGAGCCACCGCGCCTGGCCTTGCTTTTCATTACTTCTGTGACAAAAAGTGTGACGTCAGAGCCTGTTTGCCTCTGGCAAGATGTAAGGGGAGCTAGCAGCAGCCACTCCCCGCAACGTGGGAGGCTGTATCACTGGTGTAGAGGAGTGGGCATCCGCAGTGGGCTGGACGGGCTTTAGGGAGTGTGTGGTTCTTTCTGGGACCCCAGAATCCATCCACATTACCATTCTCCATACCGAATCAGTTAGCAGGCTGTGTGAAGATTGGATTCTCACTGCCTTTGGTTTGGCGTTTGAGGCAATGTCACCCAGCAGCCCAGAAATGGGCTTGCTCTTTCTTTGGTGTACATTTTATTCTCAGCTGTTCTTTTTTGCCACTTGTTTGCACAGGAAGTCCTCAAAGAATCTCAGACTAAACAGGAAGTGATTTGTTCCCATATAAAGGGGTACTAGAAGGAAGGAGGATGGGCAGGAGGAGAAAAGAGAATGGTTGACTTGTGACCTGGCAGCTAGTTGTCTCCTTCAGTGGGTTTTATGTAAAATCCATAAATACTGTGTAGGTTTATAAGCTGTGTGCATTTCTAAGTAAATCTGCCCTTCTAAATTGGTCTCATCAACTTGGAAATGAAACCAAATTGCTGGAGATACACCTGGGTCTATTTACCTTGCTCATATTTGGTTACCCTCCTCTTTTTTAGTAGACATTTTAACAAAAGGCCAAAATTGCAAGTGTATTTCTTTGGATTTAGGAAATTTACCATTTATTTATAGCAGTGTTTTCCCCCATTTAAGCTTCAAAATAAAAGGATTAAGTCATTTTGGAGCAGAATATCTCAATATTAATAATGTTAATGAGCATGGGCTTTGAATCCAAGCACTGTCACTTACTAGTTATGTCATTTAGGCACGTGAGAGTGTTTTTCTCAGTAAAATGGAGTGTCATGAGGCTCAAAATAAATATTTGGTTGCCGCTGCCACTTGGCCTCTGGAAGCAAAAAAAAGAAACAATATTTGGGTGGCCAGGCATGGTGGCTCATGCCTATAATCTTAGCTCTTTGGGAGGCTAAGGTAGGAGGGTTGCTTGGGCCCAGGAGTTTGAGACCAGGCTGAGCAACAGTGAGACCTCATCTCTACAAAATGTAAAAAAATTAGCCAGGCGTGGCGGTACATGCTATAGTCCCAGCTACTATGGAGGCTGAGGTGGGAGGATTGCTTAAGCCCAGGATCTTGAAGTTGCAGTAAGCTATGATGATGGCACTGCACTCTAGCCCAGGCAGTAGAGTGAGACCCTGCCTCAAATAAATAAATAGATAGATAGAAATTGCTTGGTGCATAGTAAGTTCTGAAGTAGTCAGGTAGTTGCTATTGCTGTTGCTGCTACTACTTCTTGAGGAAGGTGACTTTGGGGAAGAACAGGCAAAGAATTATTTTATTTGTCTTGTTTGATTAGCTGGCTTTACCCTTTCCTAATGTAGAAAACATTGGGAATTAACCCCAGGCTAATGTATCAAAGGAATTTCTCATTTGGGATTATCAGCCCTAGGAGAATGCATGCTCTATCTTATTTCTGGAAAGAGGAAATTATTTGTTTTCTATTTCATCTTTTTAAAGATTTTAGCCATCTTTGAGTATATAACATCTATTATCCATGTGTAGTGTTTGGAAAACTTCCTGTTTATTCCAGTGCATCCCTGGTAAAGGATGTGGATAATCATCTTATTGCTATGTTATTAAATAAACATGGCCTGCTTCTTATAAACATCTTTGTTCTAATAGTGCAGTCTCACACTCACGGTGTTGACTATGTGGCAACTTTCTGGCATGTTGTGATATTTCGAGGCATGAATAAGTGGGTCTCTATCCTGCTTGAAGTCATTGCAGCAGTTTTCACACCACTGTGAGTTCTCTGGAAGCCTTACTGATATTTAAGTTGCACATTCATACTCACTTTGTTTTTGTGCTTTCTTCTCTCTTTCCTGGACAGAAACCAAAGCCCAAACCCCGGCCATCCATCACAAAGGCAACCTGGGAGAGTAATTATTTTGGGGTGCCCTTAACAACGGTCGTGACTCCAGAGAAGCCGATCCCCATTTTTATTGAAAGATGTATTGAGTACATTGAAGCCACAGGTAAGAGTGTTACCTCATAACAGTTTATACCTTTCACTGTTTACAGGATGTTTTCTGGAACCATCGGTTCTCTAAGCCATCTTAGATTCTGGAATCAGTTGTTGTTGCGTGTGAGATGTTCTCAGAGAAGGAGCTGAGCGGTCCTGACAGCTGTCAGGTTTATGGATTCTCCATTTTTGTGCAGTTTTGAGGCTCTGTGTGGCATTTATTAGACCTTGGCGCATGTGGGAGCAGTTCTGTTCTCAGAGCTGCGGTTGTGGCTGGTTAGGAACTTGCTCTGTACTGTCTCCGCACCCACCGTAGCATGCAGCACACCATCAGTTGCCTGTCTGTTCCTTCCAGAGCGGTCAGCTCCGTGAGGGTTTTATGTGTGATTGTGTCCGCGACACTATACTAGACACACGGTACATTCTGGTGTGCCTGAAACTCATGGATTAATAGGATTCTTTTCTGAGTAAAAAACAATTGGGGCCAGGCGCAGGTGGCTCACACCTCTAATCCTAGCACTCTGGGAGGCCGAGGCAGGAGGATCACTCAAGGTCAGGAGTTTAAAACCAGCCTGAGCAAGAGCGAGACCCCGTCTCTACTACAAACAGAAAGAAATTAATTGGCCAACTAAAAATATATAGAAAAAAAAATTAGCCAGGCATGGTGGCGCATGCCTGTAGTCCCAGCTACTCGGGAGGCTGAGGCAGGAGGATCGCTTGAGCCCAGGAGTTGGAGGTTGCTGTGAGCTAGGCTGACGCCACGGCACTCTAGCCCGGGCAACAGAGTGAGACTCTGTCTCAAAAAAAAACCACAATCAGATGTTTGGGATATCTTCTGGTTATGCAGCTGAATTTCAGCTCCACTGACAACTGGGTGTTATCACAAAGGCAAACTGTCTTGGCAACTTTTCTGTACTGTTCTTGAAATAACAAAATTTTACTTGTGTTAAGACCATTTGTTCATTCAGAGCTCCCATGTGTCTCTCTGGCCTTCCAGTTTCACGCCGTTGTTTCTCTCCATTTGCTCCTGGCTACTTTCAAAGCTGGTGATCTTTACACTTGATCTTAGCCAAAAGGCCGAGAAGCGATAAAGCTGGTGATCTTTGAGGAGATGGTGGTATAGCAGTCACATGCTGATGTGGATTCTTGAGTATTAATAGTTGAGCTTGAAATTAATTTGAAACTAAGGTAGGGATTTACAGCCTTCCTGTGTGTTCTTCTAATTCTGGTGTTATCTGTAATGATATGATATTGTGTGGTTCAGACAACCTACCAGGCTCTGCTGCTAATTTCCGCATCTTCATGTGAAGCTGATTGACAGTGTTAATATTTACTTAGGATGTTGCAAATCAGGGAAGATAGCTTTTAAATTGAAGCCCACCAAAGACTTTGTAGTTATTTCCAGAGTTTTCTCAGTGGTACACCAGGGTTGAATCTCAGTAAACACTCTGCCACTCTGCATAATTATAGCAGATCTACAGCTTTGTTTAGTTCTTTCTGTACCCAAAGCTGTTGCTGTGTGTATCTTTTTTTTTTTTTT